>CM031243.1:605729403-606329403 GCA_018340775.1 Taxus wallichiana var. yunnanensis
ATCTCATACCATGATTTTGACATGAATCGTGCTAAGGGCACAATGGTAGAGAGGCGAAATGAAACACATGGGAGGAATTTTTCTATGATTGTATCCCTAACATGTTCTCCTAATGTATTTTATATTATAGATAGAGTAACTGAGTGTCTTGATGAATTAAAAGAGGAGACACAAGTTCCATATCATTAGTCTATAAGGGCTCTTTTGACCATGGTGTGGCCAATTTGGACTAAGATAAAGATGAGATGATGTTTAGCTTGGAATAAGATATCATCGGGAATCATGGAATCAAGAGGGAAGTTGATGTATGAATAATGATCGGTGGAAAATTTGGTGGAAATGGATAAATCTTCACATTAACACATCATTCTCTCCTCTAAACCATGTAGGGAAAGTTGTTGCACCAAAGTGGGTGGAAAATTAATGTTTATAGTAAATAATGCGAGCATAAGGAACTCATTATGTTGGGGTGAGGTACAATTAGCTCCAGAATGGGATTTCATAGGGAGGTGAGAAATTTTTATAAGAGGATGTTAATCTTTAAGGCTAGGTTGTGTAGCAGTCTAAACCTAGGGAGGATTAATCGAATAGGTTATGAAGGAGAGGGGATGGCAAAAATGTTGGATTTAGAGTATTATTTGCCATTTATATGAGATCATCCACAATAGATATAAAATCATAGGAAAACATAATATTCCATACAAGGGTGTCTACAAAGGGGCCGATGGTTTTAGTTAGGCGAGGAAGTGGGGATAAGCGGTGTATGAGGTTTTTTCATGTGAATAATAAGGATATATGATCTTGTAGGATTTATCCTAGGATGAGGAAGGATAAAGTGTTTGATATATATTGTAATACATTTATAACCATATATATGAACCATACTTTTAGTGGATGCACTAGTAGAGGGATATGAGGTATCAAAAAACGTTGGAAGTTGCTTTGTTAGTTATATAAAGATTACATTTTCATATTTGGAGTGATCGAAGGGGGTCATTATAGAATCTAAGATGCTTATTAGCTTGATAAATCACTTCATACATGTCATGTTGTTAGGATTTTTCATGTTCCTTGATAGCCTCATCGAAACTTTCTCAAGTGATGACTCCATGATCAAAGTTGTTACCAAAAAGGATTAAAGAGCACAACAATTATCATATGAGTGACCCCAATTTTCGTTCCAAAAAAATGTATTTTCATCATGCCATTGATGGATAGGTTGAGAAGGATCTATAACCATAGTGAATGGTCATGGTAGATGTCATTGAAACTCTTCCTTGGATAGAGGTTGGTATCGGTCAATACGGGAGGGGTAATAAAATTATTTTGAGATTTGGTACATAAAGTGATCAATGTTGTGAATGTTACTTATTGGAATAAGTTCTTTGAGGAAGAGTATTGATGACTCTATTATTAGTGGAATTTTTGTTTCTAGGACACATGAGGACTTAAATTTTCTTGGGGATATAATGCTTTAGATAAAGATTTTTAAATTTTCTTATGAGATAATCATGACATTTGGATTTTTAAGTGTATTTTATAAAGAGGTAATAGAGAATGGCCTAATCTTGTATTAAAGGTGAGGCTCAGTGATATAAGGAACAATTGGAAAAAACTCCCATATGTCATGTTATGATTAGCTCACAGTGGACAAGGTTTTCCAACATCGATGAAAAATTGGGAATGTTCATTATCCATTTGCTTGTAATTACTAAAGGTGTTAATGTCATTTTTAGGATGATCATGCTATTGGAATTAACTAACTATATCAATCACAAAGCTCTCAAACTCAATGATGGAGTTGTTCGAAAAGGGTATGATACCAACCAAAGGCATCTCCGATAAGTATCTTAGGCTAAGAGTTTGGTGGTAGCATAGGAATTGGTTTTGACCCAATATTTATAGAGATTTTGAAATCCGTAATGTGGAGAGTAGGGGCGGTAGAACCGTATTAAGTGATGGAAGGAATGAATTCTCCAATGTCCATAGAGGAAATATAGGGAGTGAGTGGTTATAATTTAATAGATTGAAGGGTATTGTTATGGATAGGGGATTTTGCAACGAAATTCCATTGGGTTCAACTAGAAGAGGGGTTAACCTTGGTTTATTTTCCCCGAGAGATCATTTAAGGTTGACTAAAAAGTTGAGCTAGATTAGTTTGGAGTTGTAAATTGATTTGAAGTCATGGTTTTGTTGACTTAGGCGATCAATGAGCTACATGATGAGTTAAGAGGAATAAATATTGGAAGGTTTATTGGTGTTATTAGTTGGATCATAATTTTCTCCATTTAAAGGGGCATTAATATGGTTGATATCAACATTTCTAAGAAAGGTAATCCTCAAGACACTTATATAGCATTTGGATGACTCTCCTACATATAAGAAATTGTTGTGTATTTTTTTGCATAGTAGGGGTATAATTAGATTCAAGGACATCTTCATGCTCCCTAATTCTTTAGTATTAAATATAGGGTTTTAGATGTTTGATTTGGTTTGTATATTTCAAGGTGGGGATTTGAATTCCTAGTGTTAGCTCTTACGACAAGAAAATCAATGTAATGTGGAGTCAACTTAGGAAGGCCATCATTTTTAGAATCATTAAGATGTCGCCTTTAGAAAAGGATTAACTAAAGATGTCTTGGATTCATTAAGTACTCAATGATGAGGTGGAAATTCCTAAAGAAGGCTGATTGGAAGTGTTTTTGATGAGATCGGTCGTGAAGTTAACTTGCGGGAAATGATGATAAGAGGAAGCTAATTGTGATAATGATAAATATATATAGGATCATCCATGCAACAATTTTTCATAAGGTCTAATGGAATTCATATGGAGTGATTGAAGTTCGAGATAAGAATGGTCATGCAACATAGTTACGCACGGGGTTTGAAAGAATTTGGAAAAAATACTAAGGAGTGAATTTTACGTAGTTTTAAGTGGAGTAATATTTGTGTAGGGTTCATCAAAGTATCTGACAGGTAAAGAGATCCCTAGCTTGGTTCTCAAATATATGAATCTAATCTAAGACCGGCCACACTATGTAGATATAAAGGTGTTCAAGGTGCACTAGTGTCGTAAATATAGAGGATATTAACCATAACCCTATGATAGATATAGGTTTCCAAGGTTTATAACTAAGATAAAGATAGGTATCCTACTAGTATTCATAAATAAAAGTAGATAAGAGGATGGATAAATCGAAGGGCATATTAATAATAAGAAAATGCAATGGAATAAATTGAACATGCATCTTCTGCGCAATATATAATGATGAATGAATAAACATACAATATGCATATGCAATATAAGATCTAAAGAGAATTATAAATACTTACCTATAACATGTGTGTGACCTTTGATGCATAATCCTCCCCAAAGAAAAAAACAACTTTGAGAGATAATAAATATGGGTGGAAAAGGGGAAAGATAAAAAATATCTCTATCCTAACTCACTATGGTGACCAAAATCTAGGGCTATTTGGCTAAAATGAGGAGATAGAAATACGAAGTTTTTTTCATACGACCACCCTAAAGCATAGAGCTTGTAATAGGATTATGGAAGTGGCTAAAGTAATTATTCCCAAAAGATCCCAAAAGCATCAAAGAGGAAGCTCTCAATTTTAATGAAAACTTCTTAATGAGAGGAATATCATTGTTGATGAGGCAATTTCTTTCATGTTGGAGGCTATTCCCCAAAAAAATTGAGGAGCAGATATTTAAAGATATCACTAAAGTTGTCACACTTGAAGAACTACAAAAAGTTGTGTTTACTTTAGAAGGTGATAAGGCTCCGGGCCCGGATGGTTTCTCTATTAAATTTTTTCAGAAATTTTGGGAAATATGTTCGGATGATCTTCTCAAAGCGGTGAATGAATTTTATAGAACTGGGGATCTTTTGAAAGAGCTGAATAACACCCACATTGTGCTTTCTCCAAAAAAATGGATGCTAAGGACTTCAAAGACTTCAGACCCATCAGCCTTGTGAATGTTATCTATAGAATTTTTACCAAAATCATTGCTACCAGGCTGCAATTTATTATGAATGATCTAATTTCAAGGCAGCAGAGTGGATTCATTAAAGGCAGGATTATCCAAGATGGAGTGATTATGGTACATGAGACCATAAACTCTATGGAAAATAATTAAAAAGCAAACATGGTCCTTAAGCTTGATATGAATAAAGCCTTTGACAAGGTCTCTTGGGTTTTTCTAGACAAATTTTTGATTAAATTTGGTTTTCTTGCTAAATTCAAAAAAAATATTAAGCCTTACATCTCTATGGTCAGATTCTCAGTGGTGGTTAATGGTGAGCTGGTGGGCTTTTCACAAGTAGCAGAGGGCTAAGACAAGGGGACCCCATATCCCCCTGCTCTTCATTCTTATGGCAGACAGTCTTAGTAGAACAATTGGTAAAGAAGTTATTGATGGTCTTCTGAAAGGTTCAAAGCCCACTTCCATCAACCAAACAGCTTCTCATCAGCAATTTGTGGATGATACAATCCTTCTTTTAATGGCCTCCGTCCTTGAAGCTAAGGCAACCAAGGCTATTTTGCAACTTTACAAATCTACTTCTGGGCAAGAGATCAATTATGATAAAAGCTCCATTTTCTTCTTCAACACTCCTGAGGAAAGACAACTTAAAATTGCAAAAATTTTGGGCTATAAAATAAGTTCACTTCCAGCCACATACTTAGGACTCCCTCTTGGCACTAAAAAAGTTTCTACAAGTGTGGAATGATCTGTTGGCGAGATTTCAAAGAAAATGGCTGGATGGAAAGGAGCCATTCTGTCTAGTGCTGGTAAGTGTCTGCTCATAAAAAGCACTCTTCAAAATCTACCTATCTATATCATGTCTCTGTATAAGATCCCTTCTACCTTCAGAGAAAGAATTGAGAGGATTCAGAAAAACTTCTTATGGCAGGGCATGGAGGAAAAGTTTAAATATCACTTAGTTTCTTGGGATAAGGTATGCACTCCCAAAAAAATTGGGGGCCTAGGCATAAAAGACATAAAGAAAATGAATGAGGCTCTAATTGTGAAAATGGGCTGGAGAATGCTATCAGAGAAGCAACCCTGGATAGAATTAATCAAGGCTAAATACCTTAATCAACAAGCAGATATTTTCTTTTCTTCAAGATGAGCATCTTCCTTATGGTTCCATTTTTGGAATAATTTAGTGAAGAGCAGAAATTTCATCAAACAAGGAAGTAAATGGAAAGTGGGAGATGGTTGTGATATAAAATTCTAGGATGATAACTGGTTTAATTGTAGCCTTATGGATAGATTTGGTGTTGTCAAAGACAGTCTTGAAAGTAAGTATGGCACTAGAATCATGGATTATATTGAAAGAGATGGTAACAATAAGAAATGGAAAAAACTTTCTGTGGATAGAGATGATCTGATCCAAACTATTTCCTCTTTGCAAGATCAGTTGGACCTTATCCCCTTAAGTCAACTAGACGTTAAGGATGAATTGGTCTAGAAATTCTATTGATGGGGACTACTCTGTTAAAACTGGTTATAATACTTTCTTTGACAATAGTCAAACTGAGTTCAAATGGAGTAGAATTTGGATGATTGAGCTCACACCTAAAATTAACTTTTTCTTTTGGCTTGCTCTTAGGGGTAGAATTCTTACCACTGACAACCTGATAAGAAAAGGTTTCATAATGCCTAATAGATGTCATCTGTGTAAAAAGACTCTGAGGATATCAGCCATTTGTTTATCCATTGTGATTATGCTACCAAAATTTGGAGTTTTTCCCTCTCTAATTTTACAGCTTCCTGGGTGGTGCCGAAGGACTTCAGTCATTTCTGGACCCAATGGAGCCCACCCTATAAACATTGTGTTGTGAGAAGGCTCTGAAATTGGTAATGCCTCATGTTATTTGGAGGATATGGAAAGATAGAAATGATATCATCTTTAGAAATAATAAATAGAATTATAAGCTCAGTATTGGTAAAATTTCTAATGCTATTAAAGAGAACATTGTTAGATTTAAACCCCCCAAGAACAAGAGTTATCCAGAAAATGAAGAGCATATCTTGTCCCAATGGAAGATTGGAGCTGACAATATCCAAAATAATACCGGTAATAATATTGATAGATCTTTGATACATTGGCACCCTCCTGATCTCAACTGGTATAAGTTGAACTTTGATGGGGCCTCTAAGGGTAACCCTGGGATTGCAGCTGGGGGAGGAGTGATCCGGGATCATAGAGGTAGTTTGATAGCTGCTTATGCTGGTAAAATGGGAATACAAACTAATCATTTTGCTGAAGCATTAGCCACTTTATGGGGCCTTAGAATTGCTCAGACTCATAATATCCAAAATCTTATTCTGGAAGGAGACTCACTTAATATCATTAATCATCTTAATCAGTGTTCACCTCCAAGTTGGAACATCAAGGACTTCATCTTGGAATCCATAAGTATTTTCCAAACCTTCAACAATATTCGGATCAAGCATACTTACGGGAGGGTAATAAGGTGGCAGATGCATTGGCTAACTATGGCATAAATGTTAATCACATTATTTGGGATAATAGTGATCACATTCTGTGCAGATTCAAAACAACATTCAAGCGGATACTTATGGGCATGCAAATACGGAGTAAGGTTAATGAGCATTTGGTGTGGGTCTTTGAGAATAGGACTTACACACGTGTTGACAAGTTTAAAACAACACTCAAGTAGATCTTGGCGGGAAATCAAGGTTATAGTAAGGATAATGATGGCTTAAAGTGGATTTATGAGAAGATTAAATTCACACATGCGGGTAATATTTTACTTATAACAGCTTTCAAACAGGTTTTTGCGGACATTCAAGTCTGTAGTAAGAATGATGATGACTTGGAGTGGGTTTCTAAGGAGGTTGAAGTTCGCGCATGCGGGATTTCCTAGGTGCATAATAGCATTCATGCAGGCATTCGTGGGAACTTTCATGTTAGCAATGGCTATCCTCATTCCCATCGCGTGAGATCTCTTTTCAAAAATAGAGAAAGGTGGATTGGAAACTACGTTTCCTTTAGCATTCCTCATAGGGGTTTTGAAGAAAATACTTTCAAACACTTAAGCAAGGTAAAAATGGGAGGAGCCCCTTGTCAGATTGAGCCCAGCAAGGACCCGAATTGGAAGAATAATGAAGAGCTATGGAATCTTCTCAACCAGGGAGGCATTACAAATTTTATTGAGAAGATACAGGGTCACGACCAAAGCATTTCCATGCAATTTGTGAAGGATTGGAAGGATCGCAAAGTTGAATATGGTGGGAAGAAAATATCGATTAATGAAGAGTTTATAGCTGAAGCAACAGGCCTTGGGATGGATGGGTACCACTTTTTTAATAAAAGGATTGACAGAGCAGCTGAGGAGAGGAAGTTTGTTGAGGGCAATGAGAAGTGGTCTTTGTCACGGTGGGTTTGAAGATTAGCTCTTGTCCCTCCACCATTTGACGAGGTCACCCACATGATGGTTCGATACATCTCCTTAGAGGGGAGATACATCACTGTGCCCATTAAGCATCTTGTGTTCCTCAATCACTTCCACAGAAGTTTCATGGTATGTTTCCCACACTATCTTCTTAACTCTCTTGAACGCTCCATTTTGGAGTTCCAAAAACATACTCATGCGGTCCCTCTACATCAAGGTCTCATCTTCTTGCTACATAAACTCTGTATTCTCAAGTATCCCAGCCTTCCTTCTTCCCCCATCTCTGTTCCATCTATCCCCTCCACCACTGCCGCTACCCCCATCTCTTCTCCTCCTATCCCCATCACCATTACTGCTACCCCTTTACCTTCCTTCTTGGCTCCCACCATCATCCCCTCACCTCTGCTCCCACCCCATCACCTCCACTTGACCGGACCTATTACTAGGTCTCTAAAAGCTAAAGCTGGATACCCCCTGTTTTCGAGGGAACATTCCTCGGGAATTGAAGGATGCTCATAATCTACTCCATATTAGCAATGATAGCTTACATGAGGCTTTGCACACCGAGAGTTCCACACAAAGGCTTTAAGCCTTAGAAAAGGACATGTTATCTTTGAAAGATGAAGTTAAAAACTTGGCTAAGCAAAAAGGTAAGAGGAAGAAGGAGGAGGAGGTTGATCTTGACAATAAACAAGTTGAGGATATTTATAAAAAACTAAACTCCTTGGACAACCATCTAGGGAAATCCAAGACTCAAATCATGACCATAATATAGCTATTTTTAGTGCATCGAAGACTTCATTGAGTAGCATGTCTGCACAAAGTCTCTGCTCTCAGTGATATCCCAACAACTCTTTGGGGCACGGAAAAAGAAAGCAAACAGACCATTCAAAAGTTGGATACTTTTGACTCTACTCACATGACGACATTGGCTTTGTTTACCTCTTGGAAAAAATCAAATCCAAATCGCCAAAGCTGCCAAAAGTAAATGTGGAGCTACTTTGTTATTTTGTTGTCTTCCTTCGTGTTTTTGGTGTTTTTGCTATTTTTTTGCTGCTTGATGTAGTATTAATTCAGTTGCATTGTTTTGTGGTAACTTCTCTTTGGTTACCTTTGGTTCTTTTGACTTATCGGATCTTGATCCTTTTTGTGATACTTTTCATTCATATTACGGGTTTTAGGCCCTCTTTGTATGCGAGGTATAGTCCCTTTCAAAAACTATTTACCTAATAAAAAAAACTATGGTGACCAAAATGCAAAATAAGTAATATTCAAGACTTTAAATTCATCCAAAAGTAGAAAAATAGTACGAGAAATAATAAATGTGAGTGTAAACAAGTGATTGCAAAGTAGTTGTATTGGTTGTAAGTGGTGAAAATAACAAGGTGTTAAGGTATATACGTGGGCGATGGAATTGGCCTTGTGAGAACTCTAAGGTCAAAGTGTGCAAAACATGGGGAATGGAGGCGAAGTAAATGAAGTTGAATGAAAAAGGCTGAAGTGTCAAAAATCAAGGATAATAGCATGCGACATGAAAAACAAGTAAACATAATAGGACAAGTGAACATAATGGGTATAGCATGTGAGAAAAGGGAAGAAATGAGGTAAGTATTGGGTAACTAAGGGTAGTAAAGAAATATCTCAAATGTTATGGTCTACCCCATGTGACAAATCTAATCACCCCATATTGGCATACCCCTTAAGGAACCCACTCAAGAGGAGAATGCACGAGGACCCTACACAAAATAAATGGTTAGTAAGTGTAAAAAATATGGTGTATACACTAGTTTATTATAGTACATTTATTGTATAGATGTGGTTAAATTTTGTATATATATGTTAATTGGATGGACGTTAAATGATACGACAACCATAAATAATTAAAAAACCCAAATTTCTCTTATGAAGATCAATATCTTGAATAGCCCCTTTGCTTGTCATTTTGCGATCCACCTAAATGTATGATTAACCTTTATGAAATGAAATGGAACATTCACATGGAAGTTAGGATTTAGACTCATAGTTGTGTGAGTGAGTTCGAATGTGAAACTAAAATTTAACCGCTTGAAACAACTCTTTAAAGTTTTGACTTCACTTTTAAATAGACACATCTTAAGTTCCCCTATCCTTCACTTTTATTGTTTATCAACTTAATTTTTTTTTCTTAGTGTTAATATATAATTATACAACTATTAAATAAATCCCACATCTTTAATTGGTATTTATTTTGTGTGAGCCTTCGAGCCACATGGGCTTATGGATCCCAGTATAAGTGTTAAATTCCACTAATTCTAAAATAAGTCTTGTTTATCATATTCGAGATCTATCATCTCCTCGGTATTCTCACAAAAATGAGGAAGAGGTTAGAAGTGATAGTTACCTCATTCATATAATTAATGAACATTTTTAAAGGCCATTCCATGACTATTTTAGGTAGTTTGAATTATTATTTCACTAAGCACGTTTACCCAAAATTTGGTTCCATGAGACCTTTCTTGGTGTGTTTTATAAATTGTTGTAGGGAAATGTTTAATGGAATTAGTTTATTTATTTGGAAACATGTTTTCATAATTTTAAATGGAATTGAGAATGTGTGAAAAAAAAACTTTTCTCTCTCTATCTGTGAACTTTAACTTGTAAACAAACTCAAAAATAGTGAAAGTAAATGTATGCTCTCTCCTTACTTTATCTCTCTCTAGAACTCGAAATACCATTGAGGAGTGAAAATTGTGTGAATTTAATGAATTATCTCTCCTTGAATATTTTCTCTCTAGAGTTTGGAAATATAAATAAAATTCAATTTGTGTGAAGATAATAGTATCTAGATGGAAAATGGTAAGTCCATGCCATATGGTGTGACCCATGTTGATGAAGATGTGTGAAACAAGGAATGAGGGAGTTACTGATATTTAAGATGATATATATTAATGTACTTATAAATTAAACATTGTTTTGAATAAATGTATATTATGGAGTTATGATTTAGAAATGGAGATTAAAATGTGTTATTTTCCATGTTGTTATCATAGTTAGTAATTGATAGATTTGGTGATGTAATAATGAGCGTTGTGGGATTAAGTGTGTTTCGTGTATGAGAAGAAATTAAAAATTATCTAGGTTACGGCATTGTTTTGGGGCGGAAAAATATGGGCATGAAATTCAACTTAGATAACCATATTTTCCTTGATACTACTAAGAATCATATTATGATCACTTTTAAAACATATTGAATACCTCTTTCTCATTGTGATAAAAAATTGCATTGGATTCCTATGGGCGAGAATGAAGTTTTGCAAGCTATTCACCTTTTGTAATTTATATATTGCATATGTCATTTTGTATGTATTTTTAATATTCTTTCATCAACCTTGAAAAATGTTAGGATCTAACCAAGACATATCCCTTGATGACCAAAACTAATAACATTTTTCTCTAGTTTGATTACAAATTTACATTGAAGAGTTATAACCTAATTTATTCATGTAAATAACCTCGTGATTATCCCTCACACATATAATGGTGATATAATCCCATCTTTATTTGTAGCATGATTTGATTTTGAATTACTTAATATCTCTAATACTTTTTAGGGTAGCTAGTATCTAGGTGTATATGTTGGAATGCTCTTGAATTTTCTTGTAATGCTTTTGGGTTGATTTATAGTGCTTAAAACTAGCACAAGGTTTATTCTAGTGTAAGATCATGTAATAGGGAAGTGTAGAGTAACAATTCTTTATTTTATAGAGGAATACCAAGTGTATACCTTGTAATTTGTCAATTTTCAAGTGATCACCAAGTGATTAAATGAATGGATTTGATTTGTATTTTTACAAATTGAAAGGCAATGTTTCACACTAAGTTTAACATTAAGGAAATTACTAACTCAGAAGAATATAAAATTTTAAAAAATGATCGTTGTAAGATCAAAGACATGATTGATCCATAAGGAAAAAATTAACTAGTCGATCATGTCCCTCTTAGATGGGTTTGTTTAATGGAGTAACAATCTTAATTGATGTTGTGGAATTGTATATATGCATAGGATAAATAAGTGGTCTTTGAATGAATGACAAGGGTATTCTTGTAGGTATTTGGGTAGTAGAATGAGGGATTTCAAGCCTTAAAATAATGTAGGATAGTTGTTTGAGCTTTGTTTGTGTAAGGGACATAAGCCAAAATTGCATTAAAATTTCCGAATGACTAAGTTTGGGTGTTGTTTACACCCTTATTAGATTATGGGAAATCTAAGAATGATAAAATAAATTATACTAAATGATGTAAAGGGAGCTACAAGAGGTTATTTTTATTATATGGGGTAATAATCAAGGATTATGGATCCCAGAGGCCTTACAAAGAAGGATGCATCGTTATAACACCCAAACTAGAACAAAGGAGAGAAACATGACCAAAAAGGAGTTAAATATGCTTAAATCAAAAACTTTGGATGGTAAACACTTTTATTATACCAAATCTATGAACTGGAGTGGTGGAGGAGAACTTTCTCTAAGTGGGACATGGGGGTGGGCTTGGATCCTAAATGTACGCCAAGTGATCCACATTCAAAGTACCCCACTATGTTATAACTTGGTCCATATGGAGAAGTTCAACCCCTACCTCAAAAGCTTGTCCCCATGGCCACTTATTAAAAGCATCCAATGAACTCAATGTGAATGGAACTTTGGATGATGATTACAAACTACTTGTAAATCACCAATAGCCCAGAGACCTTGAGTTCATAATTATTTAATTCACCAATAGATTACTGAGAGGTTATTATAATTAATTAAATTCCAATTTAATTATGTAATATCATACCAACACATTAAAACTTACAATTAATGTACAAAAAGATATAAACTTGAAAACATAAGAGAATGAGTGCAATTAATTGCTACATATGGATTTGGAAACTGCGGGAGTGTGCATTTACCTTGAAATAGGAAGATTTGAGTATGATGATGCTTCATTCTCGAACTATGATTGAAATCTGATCTAGGGAAAGATTGTATAACTCTTTCACGACCTTCCGTATGGTATTGACCCTATTATATGGTCTTGTACCTACTTGGTTTTAGATTGTAACTACGATACTTTCACCTACATGGAAATATATTTCAGTGTCAAACCTAGTTTTCGGTCATGTTGTAAATATTTCTAAATAGTATGAACATGATCGCCAACCTTATCCATGCATGGTAAACTTTTTAAAATAAAAATTATTTTGGTTGTGGGCACCCTCATGCACCATATAAATTGACACTAATATGAAGAGGCCTCAAACCACACGTCATTCTCCATCTAGCATGTGATATTTGAATGAATACAACTAGATTTGGCAACCTAGTTAAAAATACTTGAGTTAAGTTTGGATCTTGCTAAAATACTTAGAGAATGGATGTTTGAGTGTTTTTGGATGAGAGATATTGATGCTTTGACCTGGTAAGAAGCTTCATACTTGTAGAGATTGTTGTGTTAATGACGGTAGATACACCGTTGAAATATTTAGGATCCTTGAGTGCTTTTTACAAGTGCGGGAAGTGAGTGTATTAATGTAATACCATAAGATTTCTAGGTTAGTAAATGAGGTAGTGTTATCTTACTTATATATGGTTCTGAAGATGAATTATTAAATAAAGGTTGACCCATAGGGAGTAAAGGACCCATCAAATAATTTTGAACTTGAATTAAATATGAAGGATATCCTAGTGTAAAATTGTATGTATAGGTCGGATTGGATATAAATTCTTGGATAAAGTGTATAGCCTTGACCAGGGATGAAAAACATGTTAAATGAAATTTTCATCCTACTAGGTTGACTTAGTCTATGGTTTTTTCATTATAATATCATAATGTGTTGACATATTAGTGTGAAAGGATAAATGAGATAAGCAAGAGACCTCGGAATGCACTAAGTAGGAATATAAAGGTTGTGTTTATATTAACAAGAGTGCATTGTTAAAAGCATCATTGTCAAAGAGTAAATTACCAAATTTGAGTGTCTACAGGTGTTTACACTCACAAAGTTTAATCATCGGCCACAAGTCTTCAAAATATGTGAAGTTAGAAAACATGACATTCGTCTTCGAGTTTTGGAATAAGTCTACCAATGAACACTTATTATAACTTGGCCTTGTTAATGTGCTTAGGTCCTTGAGAGAGCACAAACTTATGAAACATGACATAGTTTTTATATTCCCATTGGATTGCTTTACTTGACTTGAGTGAATTGGGAAAGGGACAAGAATTGACCAATGTTTACAGAGTAATAAGAATGGAAACTATCACCTAATGTTTGAAATGAGCATACTAAACCTCAAGGAAATGTATAAAACCAATATAGCACACACTCCTTAATATTATATGGAAAAAAAAAAGCTAATAATATATCGTTACTAACATAGTCTATACATAAATTCATAAAGGCATGGAGATACTATTTTTTCAATCGTAGAAAGAGAAATTTGTTGGAATAAATGTAGGGGTAATGGATAACTAATATGGATTATCAAGTAAACTAGTACATCTCGTAGTGAATATGATTTTACTTCTCTAAGGAGGGATATATGTGCTCGGATGTCTTGTATTGTTGAGTATATGGGATACTGAAGAGGATTGTAAACAACATATATAGTGTTATTTACTATAGTGGAAGCCATATACTATTTATGAATAGGAATAGTATCTTAGGGAATAATTTTTATGCCACCATAGTAATAATACCACATGTAGGAAAAATTTGGGTAAAAACTTGTGTATTAGTACTAATATGGGAAGGAGATCCTCTGAAGGTATGTTTGTATCACTTAAATGTTCAACATTAGTTTCCCCTAGCTTGGTATTTTGTGAAAATTTTCATTTATGGGATTGACCATTAGTGTTAGGCCTTCATCAATGTTACTATGATTTTCCTTAAGAATTTTACTAATAACTCTATTCAAACTTGGTGTTAGTTGGATGACATGATCTTGGTTATTGTTAGTATCATGTGTCATAACCCTCGTGGTTAGACATGGTCTATATGATAATTGTGTCCTCAATAATGTGTTTAGCATTACCATTGACATAAATATTGTTACCATAATTTTTGTTAAGAGTAACATCTATAGAAGTAGAAACATGGGAATTCGAGTCTATTGGTATTTTCTGAAGAGTTGTGGCACTAAGGGCACTTATATTTGGTTGATGTGGCCATCACTAAATTAAGAACTTAAGTGATTTGGGGTAATAGATATATCTTTCTAGATGGCATACAAAAGTAATATTTGATTATACACTAAAAGGTGAAATAATTTTGATAAAATCTTAGTAGGAGAATTATCAAAATTAAAATAAACAACATTTAACTTAGAAATCGATTCCTAAGGGTAAGGACTGAAACCATAGGTTACTGAGGATCATTATAAAAAATAGGTTCATAAAAATTTAATATGAAAAATAGGGCTAATATAATTTATATATCACTTAATTGAAAATGGTAATTGAACAACAAATACATAAATCCAAAGTCCTAAATTATGTAAGGATAATCAAATTGCTCAACACACTATAAATAAGATAGTGGAAGTATAATTAGGGTTAGGGTTTTAGAAAATTTTCACCACACTTTAGGCTTAGACTGTATGAAATTGGATTGAAACTAGATGTGAAGGCTATGCGAGAGTCATGTTTTTTTAAATGGGGATCTGGAATCGATTGCGAGACGTGTTCGTCGACGGGGGATAATTTTATAGCCAAAATTGTCTGCAGGGATTAACAAATTTTCCTAATATGGTTTAAATTTTTAATATAACACTCGACATCTTCTTCATCCATGTTTTAAGACTTGTTTCCTATATTTAAATATCTATGATGATGCTTTTGCACTTGAATATGACTTCTCCTTTTCTTGACCAACAAAGGGGTTAAACATGATTTGATATATATTAACCCCACCCTATCATTAATGATGTGAAGAACACCACACTACATGCATATAATTCAAATAGGGACCAAGCCACATGTAGTTCTCCTAATCTTATGATATGTGGAGGTTATATAAAGTGAACAAGATAAAACCTTTGATTCATCGCCACGATTACTTAACAATTGACACTTGACTTGAATATAGTACATAAAATACATGTGATCTAGGAAGCAATTTCCTACATAAATGTTGAGAAGATTGGTTGTATATATGCTCTAAATGAGATATTATTGTAATACTTTGTTCATGACCTTCTAGAGTAGGTGTAGTTATAATTCCATTAAATGCCCCTAATGAGTAAGGGTAGATGTGTTTATATGAATGATTTATTTGAAATATGTCTTGCCAAAACAATCCAAAACTAATCAAGGTAACTTGTACATTTGAAAATATAGTGATCAAGTAAAAATGATAGGCTAAATGGCTTGGGGACATATCTTTCAACTAAACTTGTCTAGGCTAACAAATCTTCCCATGTTATCAATATAATTAGATTAAATATAGAGGTAATCGTCAGGTAGATAGTTTGAATATGTATTTTTGTATAATGTGCAATGATTCCTTATTGTCATATTAAATTACTAGCATTAAAAAATTTCCATGATAATCAAGCCCACACTAAAAATCCTTGAACCTGGGTAATCTAAACCTACCCTTCACCCAATTTTCGATTATGTAAACCTCGTCTAGTGAGATTTTTACGGATGTTGAGGAGCCTCGGGTAATTATTTGAACTAACCAAATAATAATCATAAAGATAAGTATACATTTTAAAAGTTTTGGAAGATTCTACAATTTGGATTTTGAGATATTGGACTGACAGACAAGTGAAGATCCCCGATCTTGGTGGAGATTCAAATAAGCATTATGGGACTTCCAAAGGGATTTGGAACCTAAATCAAAAGAAAATTTAAATATAATTGAACCCTCTACATGCCTAGTCTCATAAGTTAGACAAAATTCAATTTTCTCTTTGGTGGAAGTTATACCTTAAGGAACCACTCTTGAGAGCGAATAAAAATGGGGGTAAAATTAAAATTAAAGGAATAATTGGATTTTGAAAATGGTATAATTGGTTTTATTTGGTATTTTTCATTCAAAGTCATATAAATTTTTCCCATGAAACTCTCAGGGAAGCTCTAGGGGCAAAGACTTACTCTCCGTGTCTATTTTTGGTTGTTGTTAGTGAAGGTGGGCTTTAAAAGCGTTCTGTCACATTTTCGCACCTTGGATAAAATTTTCCAAATTTTCACTTGGCTCAAAGGTGCAATGGGTGCAAAAAGTGAAAAAGATGAATCTAATTAGAGGAGGTGGATGGAGCGAAAAAATATGAATGCACCGAGATGGAGAAATCGATTTTGGTAACCCTGAAAGTTTTAAAAGCTCCTGAGGGGAGCTGAATGGTCATGGAATAGTATTGGGGGGATTCAAGATGATGGAGGAGCATAGGGTAATGGAGGTGGGGTCAAGACTGTGGTAGATCTGTGCCCTAACCCTAGGGTTTCAAAATTGGCTGAGCCTTAAATGCAGTGTTGTTGGCAAGACGGAGATTTTAATAGGAATAACGGAGCGATGCTACAAGAATTCAAGACTTGGCTCACTCCCAGAAGACAACTTCATTCAAATATATACTAGAAAATCGAGGAGGTCGAACTACAGGAAAGAATTCACCAAATAATCAGGCCTACCTAGTTGATTTGGCTAAGTATATTCCTTCTTTAATCATCAAGAACCCTGAAGTGGAGGAATATTACAAAAAAATTATTTTGGGATGCAGTGATCGGAAGGTTCAATGGTTTTTGGCCTTCCTCCTGCTCTGCCCAGAGATGTCGATGGATTTTAAAAGCTGGACCAACAAGTGTCAAATATCTCTTTATTTGAAGGGATTGTTGCTTGTCCATTTAGGGAATCTAAGGATTATCAATGTTGAATGACGAGAGGGTTCGTGATTAAGGGACATGTTGGTTTAGTTGTAACCCCATGGTTTCCAGATTTTGATCCGCATACTTATATGATTACCAAAATGCCGGTTTGGGTGAGGCTTCCTAACCTCCTTTGTATTTATGGTATGCCTTGGAGGACATTGGAAATGCTTTGGGAAAGTTTTTAAAAGAATACTTGGATAGAACACATTTGGGTCTGTTTTTTCATATGCATGTATGTGCGTTGAAATCGATTTAAGAAAATGATTACGAGATCAAATTAATATTAAATTTGGTAAGCTTCAACATACCCAGGTTTTAGACTATGAGAATACTGCATTTAGATGTAGAATATGCAGAAACACGGGTCATCTCAAGCTTTTGTACCTTTAATAAAAACTATAAATCTATAAAATGTAATGGATATACTTCTTCTAGTGTATGGGGTACTTTGAATCCAGTTTGGTGTGCGCTTGAACTTTAAGGATGATTCGAGAAATCCTAACTCTGAGGGTAACGTAGATGAAAAAAGAATGATGCGAGAGGGAAATATAGTAAAATCACTTAGTATTAGGTGGAGCAAAAAGGGGCATTCATCAAAAGTTTAGAATCGGACCGGATTAGTGTCAAAAATTTGATTGCATTGGTTAATCCTAGTGAACTTGCGTTGGTTATTTCATATGATCATGGCAAGTGGAAAGAAGTGAAGAAGTGGAAAATAAAAAAAAAAGGGATGAATGGGAAACATTGAATATTATTTTCCATCACGGGTGGAAAGTAAATTAGTTTTAATCATTATTTAGTATGTTTAGTATATAGTCTTTCTATTTGTGCTTATTTGTTGGGGATCAATTTTTCCATCCATTTGCTTTTGGCTAATGAAGACTTTTTTTCTTGAGGATTTAGCCTCTGCTTCTTACACAAGGAATGTGTCCCTTTAATCCACCTCATCAATAAAAAATCGGTGCGAAAAGTGTGACCCCAATGTTAGGAGAGCTTGGATTTATTGTTTCATCACTTAAGGTGTAATTTTGGTCGTTAGGTAAGTGTTAAGAAATCGCAACTTAAAATGGCCCCATCCCCATGATCAAGCACAACTATGGTGCACTTGGGAAGCCCTGATTTAGATTTTTACCTAGTGAAAAATTGCATGAGGTCTCCAAAAATTGTGACCCCAAAGGAGGAGCCCTCTTTCTTCACTTAAACAACCGGACTTCATGTGTTACGGATAAGTTATGCGCTCACTCTTTTCAAGTGCCTCCCTCTCGATGTTGAACTATACTCTTATAAAAATTCCATGCATGATGCACCTTTTCACCTCGTAAAAATTTTGTAAGGTGTAAGAGAGCCTTCTGGACCCATTTAGTAAGTCTTGACTCACCTTCACCCGGGTTAGGAATGAAGTGCCCAGTGGAGTCAAGGAGCGGGTTTGCTTAACCATGATTAAATTTCAAATATTCAAATCTTCCTTATGAATTTTTGGATCCAATTTTTAATAATCTCCTCCCTCCATTGTTTTTGTAACAAACCATGCTCGGATTACACCATAAAACCCCATTCCTAGAAACACACTTTTGCTCATATATCACAAACCCTTGCTCTTTCCATTTTCCATAAGATTTGAAGTGAAGGTTCTTTGCAAAAAAACTTAAATAAGAGTGTTCCCATGCCTCCATTAATTAACCCTACTATTTTCTACATCCCATTTAATTTTTCAGCTAAAAATACTCATTTCTCGTATTTACACAACTTCAATGATTGAAATCCCCTAAAAATTGGAGCAAAGGATTGAAATGAAAACGAAAACTTATGTAAGTGGTTTCATTTGAATCTGAAACCGGGAGGACCACTTTATATTTTTAGTAATAATTCATGGTAAAACCTACTAGTAATATTAATTCCGAGAAAATTTGCATTCATGCTCCTTATTTCATTTTCCCATGATCAAGACACTAAAACATTAGCAAGATTGGAAAAATTGGCTAAAATGGGGCAAATAATGATGGATATTTTATAAATGTTAAATGAGTGAAATGGGATAAAAATTTTCACATTTCATTCATTCACACATTTTTTAATGGTCCTAGTACTCACAGGTCTCCCATTTAAATATCAAGCAAATTCTCACATGCCTCGATGCGGTGAGAATAAAGTTTCAAAAAGAGAAAATGCCAATTTTGTCTTGAAGGCCATTTCAATTCATTTCTATTGGAATGCATGATAAATTGGTGTATGGGATTGGTTTTGGTTTAATTCTTCTTTCCTTACTCTGGACTCATAATGATTTGGTCTCATGTCTCATTCATCATCAATGCTCTTGTAGTGATAAAATCAGGATCATGCTCGTATGAGAAAAATGCACCAATTTCTCCCATGTGAATGATTTATCATGAAAATGTGGTAGTGTCTCAAGGATCAAAAGGATTTTATCAATGAGGTAAGTCATCCTCTAATGTTATCAGTGGTATACTTCTCAAGTTATCACCACTTCTCTTCTCTATGTGTTCAAGCAAGCAGGTCTAGAGATTCACTATTTCAAGAGTTTTAAAAAAGGCAAATTGTTCAAAGTGGCATTTATCGGAGCTCTTTTCTAGTGCATCATTATGGGAGGTCATCATGGTTCATTTTTTCATCTTCAAATTCTTCGGAGTAGATCTTCATCGAAGGTGGAGGCATCTTCATCCATGCTTTGGAGCATTTCTTCTTTCCTCCTCTCTCATTCTTTCTCCTCTTCTCTCCCCCTTTCCTAATTCTTCATTGTAAGAAATCATTGTAATATTTCTTATTCACTTAAGTGACTCTAACAGTGAAATGTAAAATTCCATTTTGATTTATAAAAAGGGGACTTATTTTCTCACATCCTAGGAAGACAAAGAGTCACAAGTTGAATAAGGACATGAAGAGACATGTGGGGGGTAGATGAAGAGATGAATTGTAAAGATATAAATTAGGAGAGCCTCCTCATTTTATGGGATGGTTAATTATTGTTTTCTAGGTCCCATTATCTTTTTAGGAACAAGTGCCTTCATTTCCTATATTCTATTGTTTATTATTATTCTATCTCTATCTCAACTTGTACTCCATGAGCATTGTAAATATTGTAACATGATGCAATAAAAAATTTTGTTTCTTATTGATTGTTCATATTTCTATGTGAATTGTTTCTTCTGATTGAAGTGAGAAATCCCCTCTTTTTTATTCTCTCCACACCTCTCCTTTTCTCTCTAGAAATTTTCCTCCCTTTTAGTTTCTACAAGAACATTGCCATGGGTGTAGAGAAGTACCCTATGATCCCTAGTTGGAAAAACACCCCCAGTTGATAGAATAGTGTACATAATATTCTTTATTTTCAATAAATGTAGTTGACCCATTCAAGCAAAGGGACCTAGGCCTTTAGCATTGGTAAAATCCCATAATTTTTCCTCACGATAAATATTTCTCCAACAATTTTGGTGCCCACCATAGGGCAGATTTTACATATCTCGCACCCAATATACGAACTAAAAATCCTCCAAAATTAAATATTCCAAATACTAAAAAATCATAAATTTGAAATTCCAAATTCCAAATTCCAAATTCCCACAAAAAGAGTGAACAAAATCTTCCTTGAGTTGAATCCAACCTTTCCCAAAATGATTGATAGAAGATATACCATATTAAGCATTTAAGAGGAATTGTTGACCCTTCTTTTGAGGATTTACAAAATCAGTAAGAAAAAAATCATAGATAATCCATATTTCTTCTCTCAAGCCTCATCTCCATCCATTCTTCAAGTGGTACACCTAGAAATCCTATTCAAACTCTTATTGATACTCCTACAAATCCTCTTGATTCTCCCATATTTCAACCACCATTGAACATTGAATTCCCTAGTGAAGAAGAAAAAGAAGAACCAAAGGAAGAATTTGGAGAATAATTTTCAAAAGCATAATTATAAGAATAACTGAAATTAAGAATGGTAGAAGAAAGAGAAAGGCCTTTGCACATTGTGCAATGGTGCAAAAACATGGGTCCACTCACCATCCCTCCACCTATCCATGAATTACCAAGGGGATATTGTAAGAGTTTCCCTAAATACAGAGGTGACAAACATACAACTCTTGCGGAACACGTATTAGTATTCATAACATGTGGAGTTTTAGGAGTAGAATAAAAAGGTGTGTTGGTAAGATTGTTTGTAGAATATATATAAGAAAAGGCAATGAGAGTGGTTGTATCTCCTACAATATAGTTATGTGGTTTTATCCATTACTAATTGGGAAGACATCAGAACTAGATTTGAAGCAAGGTTTAAATCTACTAAATATTTTTAAGACCTCCTAGTTTAGCTAGTTCAGATGAAAAAGAGTCCCAATGTTCCTTTGAGGGACTTCGTAGCTTGCTATAACATGTTGTTTAAGAGGATACCCTTTGAATATTTACCCTCCGATGACAATGTGAAAATATTCTTCATCAATGCTCAATTTCTTGAGGTGGGATTCATCCTCTGAAGAGTTCAACCAAGAAATTTGGGCCATGCTCAAGAAATTTCCATTGAAGTAGAAGATGACCTCATCTTGTCAAGAAAGATCAAGAATCCTTCAATGAAGGATAAGGTCCAACATCCCAAAGGTGAGAGAATTGATTCATTGTTGCAGAAATTGGTGAATGAATTGACAATGTTGAAGAGGGAGGTTTCCCAATGAACATCCCATCAAAATCATAACAGAAATCAAATTGTAGGATCACCTGGAAGGCTTGCCTTGGAGGCTCCACCCATTAATGCAATTTGTAAAATCAAGAAGATGAAGAAGGAATTGAACAAGAAAGTGAGGAAAGTGATGTCCTAGAGGTTGAATAAGTAGAGAATGATGTACAAATCAGATTTTGTGAATATACAGGTGAATAATATGATGATGAAGATGTACCAAGTTTCTCATGTGCATTATTCACCCATTATTAGTATCAAAAAGGAGTTTCTTCCTCCACTACTACAAAAAAGAAGAATAAAGAAGATCCTCAGTGGAAACTCTATAAAATAAAATAATCAAGTCAAGGATCTCCACTTCCACCCTCCATGGAGTCTGCATTGGAGAAACCGGATCCTCGTGGAAAAATAAGAGACCATCTATAATTCCAATTAAGTCTCCTAATGTCACTTCTAATTCTAATTATACTTACTAAAAATCTAATCCTTCAAGAGTTTGTCATGTACCTCCAAAATCTACCTTTGTTCCTAAACATCTCCTTCCATTTCCAAGCCTATTCTAACTTCAAAATTAGTGTCTTCATCCCCATGTCTATGCATCTACTCCTTTTGATATCATAGAACATGTGAACAAATCTAAAGTGCAGATTTCTGAATATGAATATTTTTGGACTCATCCAAAACAATTTGAGAAGCTTGTCTGTCATATCAAGGGTAGTAGTTCAAAGCCCAATATTGTGACTCCTAGTTCTAAAGGACTACTACTAACCCCACCTACACCTCCATCGCAAAACATGATTGCTATGAGTGCATCCAAGACTGATTAGATCGATCCTTTCTATATATCCCTTCTCATTGGAGGATATCGATTGAATAATTGTATAATAGATTCGGTGCTTTTGACAATGTAATGCCCATAAAGGATATCAATTCTCTCATACTTACCTTGAATTGGGACATTTTATCTTATTACTCCATGGATTCAAAGGAATTTCCACTTGTGGGGAATATCAAGGATGCACATGTGGCTCTCGCCATATCCAGGACAAGAAAGTGTCATTAACTATCTTGTAGAAGGCATTCTAGAAACATTTGGAATGTTGTTAAGTAGAACCTTCTGCAAGAGATTTGGGAGGTAAAATATAGATGAATTGGTCTTCCATAACCATTCTGGTTAAGGGAGATATGGAAAATTTACTTCCGATGAAAAATATGAGATATACGGTGCAAACTTTAGGAGATCCTAGAGGTAACATATTTTATCACGATAATGGGAATAGGAATTATTTCATAACATTTGAGGAGGAGGATGAAATCCATATCTCAATAGGAACAAGACTTCCTTTTTGATGGGTGGTTGACCATGAAGAAGCATGGAGAAATATTGAATTACAAGAGGACATCCCCAAATTGTCAGATGATGTAATCCACGAAGAAGAAAAAGTGATTCTTGATGAGTTCCAAACTAAAAAATCAGCCAATGCATTTGTTCATGAAGAAGAGGTGTTCTCATTCCCATTCAAAGATGAATATTCTCTTGATCATGTCATCCATGAAGAAGAAATGCCAACTTTTGATGAGCCTTTAAAATATTTGAAAGAAGAATTTGAGAAAGAAATGCTAAGAATTACGAAGAAATAGAAGACCCCTACTGAGTCTTGAACTCCTAATGCAAGCCATGGATTTACAAGACATGTATGCATCTAGTATTGAATTCTCAACCAATTCAAAAATTGGTCATGATGAAATTTATCAAGGTGAAAAATATAATGTCCCTCCTGAGTTAATAATTGATGGATGTGTTGATGAAAGTGAAGTTTTATCTTTTCCATTTGAAGAGGAAGATTCCCTCAATGATGAAAAAATTAAAATCAAATTCTTTGAGTCCTTTTTTTAGATGAGGCATCCCATAATGAAGAAGTGAAATACAATTAAATTTGAGCTAATGAATCAATGTCTCTAAATTGTTTCCTTGAATTTCAAGATGAATATTCTCCAAATGGATGTGAAGATGAGCTTGCAAAAATTTTGAAGAAATAATGCAGCATGAAATTCTAAAAGTTGCGAAGATACAAAATATTCTTGAGGTAAGTCTTGAAATTTTAGCTCATGTTATGGTCATACAAGATAGGTATGAGGATATGCTTGATTCTTCATTTGATGTCCAAATATCTCATAATGAAATAGAACAAAAAGATGAATTCAAGGCCTCTCATGAAAAATTTGTTGTTAGGTTGTGGAGCCTGTTTTCATGTGTGAAAGTTTTGAAGACTGTACACTAAGAGTACCGTACACTTTTCATGTTTTTGAAAGCCTTGGTAGAGAATGAAATAGGTCTTAAGCTAAAATGTCTCAAGTCAGATAATGGAGGGGATTATTGCAACAATGAATTTGATGATTATTGTTCTAAGAATGGAATCCGCGAGCAAAATATGGTTCCAGGAACTCCGCAGAATGGGGTATCAGAAAGGATGAACATAACAATAATGGAACATGCTAGGAGCATGAGGTTACATGTAGGACTACCTCTTTCTTTTTGGGTAGAAGCGGTGAGCACAAATGTGTACTTGATAAACAGAGGACCCTCAAGTGCCTTGGATGGAGGCATACCTGAGGAGGCTTGGTATGGTAAGAAAGTTGATTATTCATTTCTTAGAGTCTTTGGATGTGAGGTGTTTGTTCATATAGACAAGGATGATAGGACCAAGCTAGAGGCTAAATCAGAAAAATGTACTTTCATTGGTTATGGTGGTGATGACTTTGGATATAAATGTTGGAGTATTAAGGACAAGAAAATAATTCAATCTAGGGATGTGGTATTTAATGAGAAAGTCATGTATAAGCAGAAGCACGGAAAAAAGGGAAGAATCCAAGAAAGAATATGTAGCGTTAGAGGATCTTCTCGGATGGGAAAGTGACACATGAATTAGATCAGAACCCCTTAACAGAACCCCAAACTCCTATATTGAGGAGGTCTTCTATGGTAAGAAGAGAACCTGAAAATTTTTCTCCTTCTCTTTATTATTTATTACTCACTGATAGTGGAGATCCAGAGAGATTTGATGAAGCAATGCAGGTAGATGTCAGGAAGAAGTGGGAGCAAGCCATGGATGAGGAGCATCAGGCTCTCATGGAGAACTAGACATGGGATTTGGTGAAGCTACCCGAAGGCAAAAGAGCATTATAGAACAAGTGGGTGTTCGAGTCAAAGAGGAAGAAGGAGGCAAGAAAGATAGAAGTCCCGATTGGTGGTCAAGGGGTTTGCACAGAAAAAAGGTATAGATTTTGATGAGATTTTTTCTCCTGTAGCAAAAATGACTTCTATTAGAACTGTTCTAGGAATAGTTACAAGCAGAAGACTTGCACTTAGAACAAATTGATGTAAATACTTTGCATTTCTCCATGGTGATTTGGAGGAGGAACTATATATGCAGCAAACAGAGGGCTACGAGGTCAAAGGTAAAGAGGAGATGGTATGTAAATTGAAGAAGAACTTATATGGCTTGAAACAAGCTCCACGTCAATGGTATAATAAATTTGATAGCTTCATGATGGAGCAAGGTTATATTAGATGTCATTCTAACCATTGTGTGTATACAAAGAAATTTGAGGATGGCGTTATATTATCCTATGTTTGTATGTGGATGACATGTTGGTTGCGAGTAAACACATGCAGAAATAAAAGTACTCAAGAAGAAGCTAAGTGAATCCTTTGCATATGAAGGATTTGGGTACAGACTAAACAAATCCTTGGTATGAGGATATCTTGGGATAGGAAGGAATGGAAGCTGACTTTATCTTAGGAAGATTACATTAAGAAGGTCTTGGAGAGGTTTAATATGCAGGATGCTAAACTGGTTGGGACTCCTTTGGCAGGCCACTTCAAGTTATCAAAGGAACAGTGTCCTAAGACAGAGCAAGAGAGAAACTAGATGTCCAAGGTACCTTACTCATCAGCAGTTGGCAGTTTGATGTATGCCATGGTGTGCACTAGGCCTGATATTGCCCATGCAGTGGGAGCGGTGAGTAGATTTATGAGTGATCTAGGTAGAGATCACTGACAGGTAGTAAAGTGGATCCTTCGGTATTTGAGAGGGACCATGGGGACAATTTTGTGCTACAGTGGATCAAACACCACTTTGTGTGGTTATGTAGATTCAAATATGGCTGGAGATGTAGACAGTAGGAGGAGCACAACAGGTTATGTTTACACTGTAGGTGGAACAACAGTAAGCTAGATTTCATGACTACAGAAGTTGGTGGCTTTGTCAACCATGGAGGCTGAGTATGTTGTTGCCATAGAGCAAGTAAGGAAATTATTTGGTTACAACAATTACTTGAGGAGTTGGGGAATAAGCGGGAGGAAGGAAAGTTAAATAGTGATAGTCAGAGTGTTATACACCTAGCTAAGAACTCTGCTTTCCACTCTAGGACAAAGCATATATAGTTAAGGTACCATTTCATCAAGACAACTTTGGAGGAAGAGAAGTTGAAGTTGGAGAAGATTCATACCATTCATAATCCTGCAGACATGATGACCAAGGTGGTCACAAGGGAAAAAATGAAGCTGTGTTTAGCTTTGGTTGGTCTTCACAGAAACTAGTGAAGGGTTGAGAAGCTTGCTCGGGAGGAAAACTAGTCTCCAGTGGGAGATTGTGAGGTTGTGGAGCCTATTTTCATGTGTGAAAGTGTTGAAGACCGTACACTAAGAGTACTTGTACATTTTTTTTTTTTGGGCGTAATTTTTTTTTGCCTCGAAAAAATGCACCCGACATATCGGAAACATGCTCTTCTCATATGGGCAAGATTTTTGACCCATAGGTTTTTGGGCTGGTTTTGGCCCATGGTTTTGATACCCATGGTATTGTAAAACTACTTAAGCAGTTGCCTACTTATATGGTTTTATGCATATGGTAGGGTATAATGAAAAACATTGCAGATGTGCTTTGAATTCGGCTGTGAATTCTGTAGAGTTTGTTGAGCATAGCTCCAAACGGATCTGGGTATTGTATTGAGAGAGCGGTGGCTTATAATAAAATCTAAGCAAGTGATTCTTGGTGGACGTAGCCCAAATTGGGTGAACCACGTTAAATACTATCTCTTTGTGTTGTGTTATTTTATTCTGCAATTTTATTTGAGATCTATAATAATTTCTGCATATTAGTTTCTACTGTTGCGATTCTGTGAGGGATTATTCCACATATTTTATCACTTATTTCCTAACAATTGTCAATAAGCATGAATATGGGAAAGAAGAGAAATTAGAACATTCAAACAACCCAATCAAAAATCAGCCTTGAGGAAATGGTGAAACTCAAAGTGAGAAATCATAAATGCGGGTGAACATATAAGATAATTTGCAATCTGATATTGATGAACTTTCTGAGAAAATCCTGAGCATCAAAAGGATCACATAGGCTCACTCCTCCTAAGCATACATGCACTCATGAAAGCACCTGGATTTCATAAGAAGTTGAGGAAATTAGGCTACTTCCTCTAAGTAGTCAACGGATTTCCATAACATCATCACTCAATGTTACCCATTCTTGAGGGGTGACAACCAAAGAGAAAGGTGCTCTTTGAAAGTGGGTTTTCTCCCACATGTACCATAGGTGAATATAGGTTTATGTGTTTCCCTTTACATTATGTGTTTCCCTTTCCTCTGTTTTTTTGTTTTTGTCATGTGTTGTGTTCAATAAATATGTTTTGTTGTATCCATCCTTGTTATGCAATGACTCTATAGCCCAATGGATAAGGCATTGGTCCTCTTAGTGTCTTGAGATTCTAAGGTTCCTACTTGCTTTCTTATCACTTTGTTCAAACCAAAGAAATTCCCAAGATAGAGCCAAATGTTTTCATGCTAAATGAATAACATGAAAAATTGAATAATTTTGTCGTGACAACTAAGCCCACACTAAAAAACCTGAACCGAGTAATATAAACCTACCCTCTGACAGACAATTGTTGACTATGTAAACCCCATAATGGTCAAAATGGTTTTGCTAACTATATTTTTAAGTGTGTTTCATGTGTAGGTAAACTTATGGGAATCAATTCATTGATTCATTTTGACCCACTTTGCAGAACCGATCCCGTAAGCCTAAAAAGGCCTATTTTCGAGGACTTTGACACCTAATGAACACCCTCGGAAATGAACCAAGAAGAGATAATGCATTTGAGTAGTGTGTGAAAGAGATATGATATCATCATAGTAATTTTAAGGAAGTTATACAATGAAAAATGGGTTTAGGAACAAGTTATGCAACATTGGGCTACTTATAGCATGGTGTAAGGAAATGAAAATGTAAAAAAACTAGTGAGCTTATTCTGATGTTTTGGGAGCCTCAAGTAATTTCATGAAGTCATTAAATACTCATCGGAAAGGTAAGAAGTCATAATTCACATTTCAAAATGGTTTGGGATATTATACTCTATATATTTTGAGATATTGGATTGACGGTACAAGTGAAGATCCCCGATCCGGTGGGAGATTCAAATGAACATTATGGTATTGAGAATTCAGAACTCGAGAGGGGGATCGAGTGAATCATTTCCACTTAAAACTTCAATTTTTACCTTAGAAATCAAGAGAAAAACTAACATATTCATAAACTAATTAGGATATGCTATGAAAAGAGAAAAACACATCAACACATGGAGACACCAGATTTTAGGTGGGAAACCCAGTAAGGGAAAAAACCCACAAGAACAAACAATATTGTGAAAAATTATTCTTACAAAAATTTCAAGTTCATGGATCACCTACTCCATTTGAAGAAACCTACTAGATTCAATTTGCAAGCACCTACTTGCAGTGAAAGCACCAAATTTCAGTTTTTGAGCTACAACTCAACTTCTTCACCAATTCATGTTGATCATCTTCTTCCCATTTCTTTTATCAATTCATATGATCTCTGTTTTAGCACTTGTTGATACTCTTTTCTTTTTAGTACATTCTTTGTATAATTTTCTACAACACACATTACTTCATTCTTATTCATAGCATTTTCAACAACCACCTTTTCAAATACAAAAACATTTTTTTATCTATCTATCTTTGTTTCTAACCTTTCATCTTCATATTCACAGTTCCTTCACCTTTTATTTTATGACCTCACAAATTAAGACATTGAATCACTTTTCCATATGCTTACTAGACTCCTTACTTCCCATACATAATTTTCCTTTTCCAAAAATTAATTGTCCTCATTCATACGTAATACTATGACATGCTTAACCTTGTGTAATCGAAAACTCTTCATCCATGCTAATAGTCTAACCAACTTACAAAAACTATTTCCTTTTCAAAATGATGCATTATGGAAGTTACAATATTTACCTCCCAGGTTACTATGTGATCACAACATCAATTACAACCAACCCTACTTGATGATTGCATTACACTACCTTTACAAAAATTCATATCACCCTTTCATCTTCCAAATTTTGCTTACTCTTCTTCATTGTCAATATTATGACTCATAAATTTTTAGTTTTTCAGAAACTTATAGAGAAAATTATTCTTTCCTCAACCTTCATGGAGATGTTGACCATATTTTCACACCATCTCAGTTTGATGAATATACATAAGAGGTCTCGGAGGAGAGAATCAACCCAATTCGGTATGCTCAGAATAATTCATTTTCTAGTGACCTTAAAACCTTCACTCTGTCCAAGTTTTGAGGATATTACCAACTTTCTCAAACATTTTCAAGAGCCTTGCAAGCCTTCCAACGTTGAGGATGATCTATGCATGAATTACCAACATTCAAAATAATGAAGAAGCCACTAAAACCAACTTGTTAAGATGTTGTAGAAAGAGTGAAACCTTAGGTTTGCATGAACATGTAAACTTCTGCAACTGGTATCTTCTTTTGTAGAGTGTGAAATTTTCCAAACTAATTTGAGAGCCTTCTACACCTCTTGAACATCCTGTGCACAAAATTTTGTCTTATAAATTTCTCTAGGAATGAGAAACTTCAGTTTCAAGCTCGAGTAGTTAGAACGTGCCCCTTGTATGAGTTTGCAAAATTATATCATGATTTGATTTCTTCTCAAAGCATGAATTCACAAAATTATTTTTTCAAAAACTCCATGTCATCCTCGTAGAGATACCCTCAAAATTTTAGGAGTTTTCATTGGTTAAAAGATGAGTTTTAAGATTTTTTCTTCTCTAAACCCTAACTAGAGGGTTTCAACACTTATGTTATCTCGAGAAGGCTAAAAAAACTCTAAATCAAAAATTAATGGTTTTAAGAAATTTTTCTTCCCGAGCACCAAACAAACTTCATACATCTTTTTAATGCCTTATTCTACCTTGAAACATTAAGAAACACTCCTAGTAGCGAGAGATGGACCTTGTAAATTATTCTTTGAGCTATGCACCATAATAGATCTACTTTTTGAATCCATTTTTTTACTTGCACGAGTTTGGTAGGACAACCCAACCCTATTTGAACATCTAACACCTCATTACAGAGTGGCCCTTAAATTTGAAAGAATATTTGTTCATGCATAGTGACATATAATTGTATAAATGATACCAATATATTTGAAGTCGAGTCGAATGAAGAAACTTTCTTTGAGCTATGTCCATATAATTTGAATGGCTTGGAAGAGCAAAACTAGTTCTTAACTTAGTGTTCAAGGAGCCTCTTCAAACCAAGGAATCAAACTATTCATTTTGACCATACTTGTGTAGTAGGACTCTATCCATATCCCGACCAAGATCGAGACTTAAAAAGTTTCAATTTATAACTCTAACTTGCTTCAACAACATTGAGGTAAAATTGATGAAATGAGCACCTACTTAACACTTCCAAGTATTAGGAAAACATTTTCTATACAAATCATCTTTACACCTTTAATAATAAAACTCTATTATTTATCTTGGGATGATGTGTGAGAACCATGAGATTCCATGACATTATCCACCTAGCTTGTCGTGAGTTTGAAGTAGAGATCCACTTCCTTCTAAACACAATATTTTCCTCAATTCACAACTTCAAAGCTTGTCTCTTTACCACATCATCCTGTGAGACACCTATCTTGCATTCACCGAGAGAGTTTGCACATGAGTTCGACATGTCTAGGAAGCAATGATGACATTAATGGCTTGAAAAAACTATTATTCAACCCTAAAAAGTCCTTTGTATGTAAAATCAACCAAATCCATTGACCCAACACATTTCATGACCATACTTTTATAATTCCTTTTATTTCTCAAAAACATGGCTGAGAATAACCTGGAACTATCTCGGAAAATGAATAGAACTTTTCAAGTTCACCACCTTTTGACTCCAAACCTTTTGCACTTGAATTTTATCCCAATTTCCTACAAAAAAGTATTCTATGAATTATCTAAAGAATCCTTTATAATTTAGCACAACTGCTAAGAAGTTGGGGTGCTCAAATCAGCCTTCACAAGAACTCGAGTCTTGGAAAAAAATTCTCTACAACCACAAACTTCACTTTCTGCCTCTAAAATTTCACACACACCATCAAGAATCATTCCTCTACCATCTCCCATGATTGGTTTTTCATCATGCCTTCAAAATTTTTGTACCCATCTCATTTACTTATGTGTACTTGTCTTATCTTCACTTCTCCACTTACACTAGGTCTCCTTCAAGCATAAAAACCTGATTTCTGAATTTTGGTTTTTCAAGTGGCTTGAATACTACTTCTTCATTATATGCAAGCTTGGATCAACCACATTATACTTTCTCAAGCTCAATCCCATGCTCAAGTGACTTGTTTGACATCAATGACAATGTTTTCAACACATGGAAGTTACAAAGGGAGTTGGGACCTAACTCAAAATAAAAATTAAATATAATTCAACTCTATACATTCCCATGTGATAAGTTAGACAAAAATGCAAGTTTCTCACCAAAGTGGCGCTTATACCTTCTGGGAACCGCTCTTGAGAAGAATAAAAAGGGGGTAAAATTAAAATTTCAGGAAGAATTGTCTTCTGAAAATGGTGGCATTGGTTTCCTTGGGTATTTTCTAGTCAAAATAATATAAATTTTTCCCATGAAACTCTCGGGAATCTCTGGGGGCAAAGACTCACTCTCTATGTCTATTTTTGCAAGCATTTGATGAAGGAAAGCTTTCTAAAAGCATCCATGTCGCATTTTCACACCTTGGATGCAATTTTTCACCTTTTCACTTGGTGAAAAGGTGCAATGGGTGCAAAAAAGCAGTGTGACCCCAAGGTGAGGAGAGCTTGGTTTGAGTGTTTCGTCACTTAAGGTGTAACTTTGGTGGTTAGGTGAGTGTTAACAACTCACAACTAAAATATCCCCCTCCCCATGATCAAGCACACCCATGGTGCACTTGGGAATCCCTGATGCATCTTTGTAGCTGGTTCAATAGTGAATGAGGTGGAAATTATTGTGACCCCACAAGAGTAGCCCTTTTTCGTCACTTAAACACCAACTTCATGTGTTAGGGATAAGTTATGCACTCACTCTTTCAAGTGGCCCCCTCTCCATGTTGAACTATACCCTTGTCATAGTTTTACATAAATGATGCACATTTTCACCTCATACCAAATTTGGTAAGGTGTAAGAGAGCCTCTCGGACCCATTTAGTAAGTCTTGACTCACCTTCAACCCAGGTTAGGAATGAAGTGCTCAGGTGGGTCAAGGAGTGGGTTTGCTTAACCATGGTTAAATTTAAAATGTTACTTATGAATTTTTGGAGTCATTTTTAAAACTATCCTCCCTCCATTTCTGTTGTAACTTGAGACCATTCTCATACTACACCATGAAACCCCATGCCTAGAAACACACTTTTTCTCATATCTCACAAACCCTTGCTCTGTTTTCCATGATATTTGAACTAAAGGTTCCTTACAAAATCACATTCAAGAAGATTATTTATATTCCTCAATTAATGTACTCTAATATTTTCTACAGCCCTTTTAATTTTATGTATAAAAATACTTCTCATATTTAGGCAACTCCGGTGATTGAAATCCTCTAAAAATTGGAGCAAAGGCTTAAAATGAAAAACATCCAAACTTCTACAATTGATTTCGTTAGAATCTGACATAGGGCGGAAAATTTATATTTTTAGTAATCCTTCATGGGAACACCTACTAAAAATATTAATTCTAAGAAAAATGTGCATTCATACTCCTCATTTCATTCCCCCATGATCGAGACACTAAAAAATTGGCAAGATTGGCAAAATTGGCTAAAATGGGGCAATAATGATGGATATTATAAAAATATTAAATGGGTGAAATGAGATAAAATTGGTCACATTTCAGTCCTTCACACATTCTCTAATGTTCTTGGTACTCACAGAGGTCTCCCACTCAAATTTCAAGCAAATTCTCGCATGCCCCAATGTGGTGAGCATAAAGTGTCAAAATGAGAAAATGCCAATTTTGTCTCAAAGGCCATTTCAATTCATTTCACATGGAATTCATGATCAATTAGTGGATGGAATTGGTTTTGGTTTCATTCTTATTTCCTTACTCTGGAATCAAAAGTATTTTGTCTCATGTCTCATTCATCATTAGTGCTCATATGAGCAAAATGCACCAATTTCTCCCATGTGAATGATTGATCACACAAATGTGGTAGTGTCTCAAGGATCAGAAGGATTTTCTCAATGAGTGAATTCATCCTCTAATTTTATCAGTGGTATACTTCTCAATTTCTCACTACTCCTCTTTTTGGTGTGTTCAAGCAGTGTTACAGAGATTCACCATTTCAAGAGTATTAAAAAGGCAAAGTGTTCAAAATGGCCTTCATCAGATCTCTTCTCCAGTGCATCATTGTGGGGGGTCATCGGGGTCAGGTTTTCATCTTTAACTTCTTAGTGGATCTTCATCAAAGGCGGAGGCATCTTCATCCATGCTTTGGAGAATTTCTTCTTTCCTCTCCTCTCTCATTCTTTCTCTTCTCTCCCCCTTTCTAATTCTTCATTGTAAGCAATCATTGTAATATGTCTTATTCACTTAAGTGAATCTAATGGTGAAATGTAAAAGTCCCTTTTGATTTATAAAAAGGGGACTTATTTTCTCACATCCTAGGAAGACAAAGAGTCACAAGTTGAATAAGGACATGAAGAGACATGTGGGGGGTAGATGAAGAGATGAATTGTAAAGATATAAATTGGGAGAGCCTCCTCATTTCAAGGGATGGTTAATTCTTGTTTACTAGCTCCCATTCTCTTTCTAGGAACAAGTGCTTTCATTTCCTCTATTCTCTTGTCTATTGTTACTATGTTTCCATCTCAACTTGTATTGTATGAGCATTGTAAATTATGCGATATGATGCAATAAAATTTGTGTTTCTTTTTTATTGTTCCTTTTTCTACGTGAATGGTTTCTTCTCGATTGAAGCAAGTGAAATATTCTTGGTTTAAAATAATTAACTATATTACACTATTTATTGTGCAAAACCCCCTCTTTGTTATTATCTCCACACCTCTCTTTAAGTAATTTTCCTCCCTTGTAGTTTCTATAAGAACATTACCACAGTGTAGGGAAGTTCCCATGTGTGATTCCTGTTGAAAAACCACCACCACTTGATATAATAGTGTACATAATTTTCCTTGTTTTCAATAAATGGATCTACCCCATTCAAGTAGAGGGACCTAGTCCCAGAGCATTGGTGAAATCCCACAATTTTTCCTCACAAAAATATTTCTCCAATATTCTTGAAGTGTTAAGATGAAGAAGTATCTACGACCTTATGGACTTGGATTCTAGGATAGATAAATGAGGTTTAATTGGCCAATAAGTAGATACATGGAATATATTGGGATAAATGTGAAAGTGATGTTTTCTAAGTTGGAAAAATCAAATTTCAGGTACTACATGAGCGTTGGTTGTTCCATTCATTGATTATTTGCATTGTATTAGATTTTTCAGTTGACTTACGATATACTTGGTTTTCTATTTTCAAAGAATTGTTCATATAAAGGGGTCCAATAATTATTAAGGTATACTATATGTCCCTAAAAAAATTCTTCATATTTTTATTGTATTTTTGTAAGGTATTGCTACTACATTAGAGTTCCAAAGAAGGAGAATAATTTCTTAGAGATTCATAAAATTCTATAAAATCGAGTAAGGTTTTTTTGAGCCCCAAATCATATGAATAGGTTCATGTGATCATATTTTCTATATTTTTCAGTTCATATAGTTGTATTGTATGATTCTTGTCACACAATTTAATGAGTGTATGGTTCCTGGGTCAAGGTTACGTATTTGAGATATTTTTTTATAGATTTACTTATACGGTATTATATGTTTTTAGTGATTGTCTTTAGAATTGTGATAAATAAAATATTTTTCTAATACTTTATCTTGTCAATTCTTATTACTGAAAACATAATCTTTGATACAATTAGATATGATTTTACTTATTTTTATATTTATATCTACTTTACTATTTATAAGATTAGCTATAACACACTCTTAATATAAAACCACTTTCTACATCTACACTTAGAAAATTTAGGTAGTTAATTTTATAAAATAATTCTTTTAGGATGGGATCCCATCGAAGATGATAAACTTTAATTTATTTTTTTGGGTGGTTAGATGAAAATTTTCCTTGTAGGCGTGTTTGATAAATGGGGATAAAAGTTTGCAATGCTTATTCAAATTATTCAAAGAGATTTGGTGTGAAGTACTAATTAGTGTACGGTAATATTTGTTTTATTTATGATTGAAAGGATTAAACATCTTAATTTTTTTAATATTATGTTGGTGTTGATCAAATAATTTTTCGTGTTACAAATTATGTGTTACCACCAATGGTTATGGGGCTAAGCCCATCCTTGTGTATGGGGAGACTCCCATTATTGAATGTAAACTATCCTATTTTTTTGGGGTGGCCAATAGGTTGGGGATCACATATGAACACGCTAATAAACATGTGGAAAAGTGCTTGTACATAGTACAAGGAGGAAAATGTAGTAGAGAGAGGAAAAAGGGGAGTTACGAAAATAAGGGGAGATAGGGTTAATGTTGTGAGTAGGCACTAGTAGAGTTCACATATAATAACCAGAGTAAGTCCACATCTAATTAGAAGAATCTAAAAATGAAAACAACAATTATATAAACAAATTAAAGACACAAAGTTCCATTAATTTGTTCCTCAAAAGTACAAATCCTTTCCTTGGTTGTTCAAGATCACTATGCTTGCAAAGCTAGGAAATAGAGAGAGAATAGAGGAAAGCATAAGCAAAGAAATGGAATAAATGTAGCTCTTATTTCTTGTGTAGTGGTGATACAAATCTCAACAACATATAACAATCCATAATTTCCAACCGAAAAATAAGAATCCAAAACTCCTTTGGAATGGAGAAGCCATTCCAATTTATAGCATTGCAAATTGTCTTCTCATCTACCCCCACATGACCTTTCAAGTTCTTATTCCACTTGTGAATTTTTCATCTTCCTTAGAAGTGAGGAAATAATTCCCCTTTTATAAATCAAAAGGTACTTTTATAATGCAACATTAAAGATGCACTTAAGTGAATAAGACAAAATATCATGATCATACACAATGAAGGATTAGAAAAAGGGGGAGAAGAGGAAAAAGAATGAAGAGAGGGGAGAAAAGATGCTCCTAAGCATGGATGAAGGTGCCTCAACTCGTGATGGAAATAAGATATGATGATGAAAAAGATGAAATATTTATATATGATGACCCTCCACTATGATGCTTCACCGATGAAGATTGATCCTTTGAAATCTTTACCCCTTCGAGACCTCCCTAGAATGAAGCACCTTTATAGCACATTTGCACTCATTGAAAAGAGAGGTGATGAAAATTTGACCACTAAAGACAATGAAGGATTCCTTCCCTCTCTTGAACAATCCTTCCAACCTTTGAAACACTGACATGCCTCCAAACTACCAAGTTCTTGATGCAACTTGAGACCATTGCCTGCACAATTCAACATGATGATCCCGACCCTTGGGAAATGGAGTGACCAATGAGATGAGGCAAAGAAAATTCCAACCATGAGATGAATGAAGGTGGGATATTGGATATAATATTCATATAAAATTTGATCAACCCACCTAATGAAGTGATATGTACACCGATACCAAATTACACTTTTGTGACCAAAATTGGGAATCAAGAGGATCATATTCTCGCTTGAGACACAATGCCACCTGTCCACCCTTTTGCAAGCATGATTTTTTCCTCTATGAAGGTTGGTGGATTAGTGATGCATGTGGAGGATGAAAAACATGACCATTTTGAGCATTTTCTCGAACACTTACTATTTTTAGTAAGTTCTTCCCGGTGACTAGTTTTGGTAATTTTGTCGAATGTCACTTTTGAGTGCTTTCCTCTTGGGGAATGAACTGAGTGAAGGGAATCCATTCATTATTTAGAATTAATATTATTATTAATTGTATTGAATATGAACTTAATAAAAAATATACATTGGCCACGGAGTGTTGGATCGGAGTGAAAATGGTTTCCAAAAATTATCTCACATCGGGATGCTCTGCTCCAATTTTGAGGGTTTCTCTTGTCTGGATCTTTGTGAAAATGAAAAGTAAACTTGCAGGTCTGTAATTTCATCTTCAGAAAAGAAGAATGAAAAAAATAATATTCATCCATATCTTTAAGCACACTCAATTTCATGGGGCAAGAAAATGCTCAAAAGAAAGTTGATTTTTTGTAGATCACATGCTCTGATTTTGAGGCAATTTGGATCGTTACAACTCCATATATCTAAGGAGACATTTTTAATGGATGGAAAATTTGGGAGAATAAAAAATGAATGAGATAATTAATGAGGTCATGTAAACACTCTTCTTAAAGGTGTTCTCATGGGGAAGCCACAGTCCAAGTTTTAAGGCCATCGGAGGTGGGGTTTGCAAGTAATGAGAAAAAATGTGTTTTGGCCATGGTGGATGCCTGGTTTTTCTTAGATGGTATGACAGTCATAATATTAATGGAGGGTGGTTGAAAATCATGGAGAAACATGGATAAATGGCTAATTTTTAGCCATTTTGGTTTTAAAAGGTCTTGAGTCATTTTCAAATGGATTTTCCCCTCATTTGTTTGTTTTTGAATTTGAATGTTGACCATAGTTGACTAACCATGGTTGGGATGGGGTTACAAATTTATAAATGGGTATCATACCCCCTCATGTCCCTTACCACATTTATTAAGGGAAAAAGGGACATCAACAAGATAAGAATGTGCCATGGGTGAGGACAACATGAGAGAGGGCGTGTAAAACTAATTTTGTGACGGTCCCACTAGTGCACAAGTCATGATTTTTAAGTAACAAACATAGAGAACTGATGGGGAGGACACCTTTTGTCCATAATGTCTCTTTATACATGGGAAAAATTGACATCATCATGTGAATAGTATGCCAAGGGTAAAAGCATCATAAAGAGGGGGAGAACTTAAAATTGAGTTGTTAACCTTTATAACCACCCAAGTTGTCATTTAAGTGACACAACTTCTAATTACCCTTGGTGGCACACCTAAGTGACCCTATATTCATTTTAACTTTGGTAAAAGGGAAAAAGGGACATCAGGGGTCTCCAAGTGTGCATTTTCCATTTTGGAACCAGCTCTCACCACCGCACTACTAAAAATTTGATGTTGGGTGCCTTTTTCCTTGAGAGATTCCTTTGGTGTTTCTAGGACAAACTTATATAATTTTGATTGGAAAACACAAAATAAATCCAATGACATCATTTTAGGACTTCATTTTTCCTTCTCTTTTAAATTTAGGCCCTTTTTCAATTATGGTCAAGGGCGGTTTCCATGATTTAATAAAAATAGTATTAAATCTAATTTCAAGTAACTCACGAGTGTATAATTTGAAAAATATATTGTAAAATACAAATGCTAATTTCTGAATGATCTGTAGATAGTCGATTGTGTATATGTTGGATCTGCGAAAATTATGTCACGGGGGCTCGCCGAGAGTTCTAAGGCTTTGAATCAAGATGGACAAGGGAACTTGCAGGAGGAAAGAGGAACCTAGATGTTGGCATCTCATTCTAATCACTTGGAAACTTTATGAATCTTCAAGATCTACTTCATTTCGTTTATGAAGGTCTTCACTCTAATATCTAGTTTTTCATTCTAAATTCATCATCATGGTTTCAACAATACTTATACCTATAAAAAACCCTAGCTACCCGTAAAATATCACAAACACATTAAATCATAATAAAATATGTAATATGTGAATTTATACTTGACCCCAATAGTCACTTGATGAGTGAATTTAGTATCAAGTGTTGCACTACATTCCGTAATCCATATGGTTCTTTGTGCGTGTATGTGAAATTTTGTTCTTAGGTTTCCCTTGTGCTAATGACATCAATTTAATGAAATATAGCAAGCTTTGATGAAAATGTGTGGTATGTAATTCAACACTTCCCTTTCTATGCAATGTATGCATCCCAAAATGTAGTCCCTTTTATAGTAGTGATAGTATGTAGATGTGATATCCCTTTTGAATTTCTAGCTAGAATAATAGTGTGTATGTTGTGTATATATATGAATCTCTTGTTTGAATTTCAACACTAGTGACACAAAAGGTCGACTATGAACACGGGATAAGGATAAGAAAACTAAAAAGGCTGACCACAAATGTCAAAATATGTAAAAAGAATAAACAGGACAGAGCACCCAAAATGGACAATGATAGCACGGGTGCCAATTTCCAAAGTGGGCACTAGTGTCCTAGGATAAATGACGACAAACATGAAAAGACAAGAAGATAGGGATCCATGTGAATTGAACATAAGTGGATACAAAAATGACATGTGTAGGAGAGAATCAAAATAGAAATTAATCAAATAGCATGGATGGATAAAGGATTGTGTCACCAGTGAATACTTTTCTTTCTTAATATTCATGCATATAACAACATCTTGATGGCATAGTAAAATAGTAATATGTGCGTGATTTTTTGTCTACATTTCCCCCTTTATGTTATTTAAATGAAATTCAAGTAGTGTAAAGGAAGTAAGGAACATACTTGTATAGAGTCCTGGAGAAGCCATATTACAGAGTGTGTAGAATATAGAAACTTGTAGCATGGTGAATCATGGATCAGCGTTTTGACCCATGTGGCATAAGAGGAGATAAAAACTATCGTAAGGAGAAACTTGGAGAAATAGTTGTAATGTCGTTGGAGATGTTTGAATTTTTGTAAAAGCTGATAGAATGGGTAGGGAGTGATCAATTCCCAACCTGATTTGTTAATAATGGGAGGATTTGGGAATCCTGCTGCCAGAGGAAGAGTGTTGGGGAGAGAGGTATATTTTTCTCTCCTTTAATGGCGCTTCCCAAAAATTTCCTACCATTACGAGATGGATAAATACGAATCTAGTTCTTCTTTAGTTCCGATTAGTTTTGATTAAAGAACCCAAGTATAGGAAAGGAAATGACATCTCATTTCCCCACTCCTATAGTAATGGGTGTTTTGATTTGAATAGTGCTAAATGGCTTCCAAGTTAGGTCATCTAGAAGCGATGGTAATGTAATGCGGCTCCCAAGTTAGGTCATCTAGGAGTGATAGTAACTATGATTATTGTATTGATTGATTGATTTGAGTGATAGTAATTGATTGCATAAGATGTATTTAGAAAATTACTCATGGAGAGGTTTTGTTTTGCCCCATTAGGTCATTTGAGGGGATAGATTTGAAATAGCAGCAAGTATTGACTATCATATAGAATAATTATAATTGTGTTTGAATGAGATCAGAGAAAATTGTGATAGTAATGTATTAGGAATGTTGATTAATTGTGTTGTATCCTAAGAGGGATTATAAGATGATTCGATTGTATGCCCCCTTTTGGTGAAAGGGTGAAGGGTGGAGAAATGAGCATTGGTCGAAAGAAAGGCTATAAAAATTTGTAATAGTAAATGAGAGATAACATAAGAGAGATAGTAATATTGACAAAGAATACGTATGTATTGATTAGTACATGTGCCAGATGTGAATATGGAATGGTGAAAATTGTATAGTATGGTGCTAGAGGAAACCATGATTCGTATGGTGCAAACGAGGAGAAAAACATAGTAACGAGGCTCAAGATATGAGTGAAACTGTGTGCCATGTATTAGTTGTAAAAATAGTTGTAAATAGTAACTATAATATAGGGTGAATAAGAATTACTATATATAGTAATATTGAAAAGTGAATAATAATTTCATTTATACCGAGAGTACTTGAGATTTGAGCATTGAGCTATGAGAGTGCCACATATAGAGTGGCGATTTTTACTAGATTTGAGGGATTAGCGGCAATTGTAGCATCGTAGATGACCAATGAGTTGGTATAGGTGACCATATTTTGTAAAATTTAGTAAAATAGGCTTATTTGTATCATTTTAGTCAAATTTACATTTCGTAGCTTTCAACATTTCTGTCCCTACGAACACTAATGCCCAGCCTTCCTTGTCTTGGTGACCGTCTTACTCGACGCTGACCTCGCTCCTAGGCATAAAGGTCCAGGGAAAGGTTTTGCATGTTTTTTGTGAAATGTTTGTATTTTGATTAATTTTATGTTATGATGAATGATTTTGTAGTATTTATGGTATGCTAATATAAGTATTTTTTTCTTTTCATGGTGTGTAAAGGGATATACGCTCTAGATAATTTCACATGGGTCATCATTTAAGCACGTTACTTGTTTTGGGGTTGTCAGATGAGGAGTGGGATATATTTGACCATGTCGGCTGTGGCACATTGCTAGATTTGGGGAGATACCCCATAATATGCCTTTATTGATCAGCTCTCTATGTGATAGATGGTGTACGGATACTTGTACATTACAGTTTTTGACATGTGAGATTGTTGTCCACTCAAAATTCCCCTACTTTTGATAAGTTGAAAATTAAAAAAATTTGAAGTTAAATGTCTATTCTTGTCTTGGTAATGTGAAAAGTCAAGAAATTGGAAAATTCTATGTTTTTGGGTCATTTTGTGTGATTTTCGGACTGTCAGACATTTTGTCCCAAGTGTCCCAAGTTCATTCGGGCTCTCTGTTCCCCGATCGACCGCTTTACTCGAAGTCCGTTCCTTTCGGGCCTGTCAAACTTTTTGTCCCAAGTGTCCCAAGTTCACCCGGGACCATTGTTCCCTTTCCGTTCGATTCGGCCGAATCACGTACTCCGCATACTTTTGTCCCTCATGTCCCAGAAGCATTTGTGCATACGTTTCCCGCATTTCCCATATCGGCCGAATCGCGCTTTCGCGTCCCGCGTGTCCCAAATGAACCAAAGGCCATTCGAGTTAATTTTTCTCTCTCTTCACAAATATCTTGCTTTCCAAGTTGGTAGGTGTGTATTTAATGCGCATTAATTGTCTTTCTCTCTCCCAAATGGCTATATAATGAACTACCCCTATGCGTTTTGCACATTGCTTTCTTGCTATCCTTTGCTCATACCTTTGCGATCAAAATTTCTGCGTGCATACTCATTTCCCCTGTAATTTCATCCCGAGTACAGATTACAACCTTGGCTCCTCAAATTTCTAACAACATGAAGATTAAATTCCAAGGCCAGGAGCAAGTCTCACCACTCGAGTCTGTCGTTCCCGATATCGGGGACAGTGAGGTTTGCCACCTCGACTTTGGAGATTTTTGGGCAAGAATGACAGATGCGAACCCTTCACCTATGGCACAGATGATTCATGATGAGTGGTTTGACATTCATCGGTGGTTTCCTATCTCGATGTAATGCGCAGACACAAAGGTGCTCTCTGCGGTGCTCATTTCAATCCTGACTCGAGTGAGCTGACGAATGTGCATGGGGAACTCATCACCAAACTTGACACTACCGCCATTGGCGCTGCCCTAAGAATTCCAGAGATGGACAATGCTATAGTAATTTCTCAGAACCAGGCACAAGCCCTTTTTGATCAGGACAGTGAAAAATATAAGGCGCGGGTGGCGAAGTCCTGGCTTAAAAACCCTAAAAAGGGGGCATCTCGTCTATCCAAGGTTCTTTTCCATGCAGATTTCAATGAGGAATTGTCATATTTTATAATCCTACTGGCTCGGGTCATGGGCTTACCCTCTACAAATGAGTTCCATTTCTGGATGTGCCCACTTATCAATATGGTGTGCGAAGGAACTCAGAATATCAACTGGTAGAGATCATTAGTATGAACCTAGCAGAGCAACTTGTCCAATGTACAACAAACCAAGAAGTTCTATATGACTTCATACTTGATGTATACTCTGCAAGATCAAGGAAATGGTTTGGCTTCTCATACATTGATGCTCATAAGGGTGACCCCGTATATGCCTACTGCCCTCAGTTCACCTTGGAAACTAGCAATCGCAACTTCAGAAGGGTGAATGACGCTTTCACCATGTACATTGTCAGGCTTCTGGAGAGTGACATAGCGAGGAGATTTTCTGATGAAGCTATGAATCTGATATCGCACTACGGTGCCTACTTCATCCAATTTAGAAAATTTTCCTATATAAGGCTTGCAGGCTATGAGAGCACTCCTCTCAAGCTTCCTATGTTCTGCAATGATAAAATGGCCTTGATAGAGGTATGCAGGCAGCTGGAAAAGTTGCACAGAACCTGCAGGGATAAGAAAATTACTGGCTTGCACTTCCCCATCACTTTGGGAAACTATACCTGTAAAACAGCCCTAGATGCTCAAAACATAGAAAGAGCCCTGGCTCCCATCACTGTCCATTTCTTCAGGCCAAGAACCTGTTTTGACTTGAAGAAGTTTATTGAGCAGAACATCAAGATCACTTATCATCATAGGGCAGACACAGAGGATTATTGGGCTGACTGTGCTGATGATTTTGAGGCAAGGAGGAGACACTACGGCAGATTTTCTCTTCAATTAATTCAAGAACTTAGCTTGTATCATGTTCCTGAAGGGCTCCAGGATGATAATTCCGACCTGTACTCATACGAATATGATAACGTGGTCAAACACACTCCTTTGGAGGATTTGGATTGGTTCAAAAAGGATAAGGACGATCCGCGAAATCCTATCTCCCGTCTTGGTAAGAACAAAAATCTGGTTTGATAAGAAGGTCCGTGAGCTTAGAAGGCACTCGGGGAATCCTCCTCCAAGGATACTACAACACCAAGAAGGGATGCATTGACACCTGGGCCGAAACACTGCAAGCGCCCCTCCTGCCTCGTCAACTCAAGGTCCCACAGTCTCCACTCCTTCCTCATCCACCCAAGTATATCAGAAGAAAGCCAAGGAGGTTAAGAAGGAACCTATTGAAGAAGAGCCTACAACGAAGCATTCTGAATTGCCCTCAGGTCTAGAGAACATCATTGTTCTCAGTGAAAGTGAAGAGAGTGAGGTGCCAGCTCCCATGAGTGCCCCTGAAGCCTCAATAGATAAGGACAAAGAAGTCCAGAGCACTGAACTTCCAAGCACCGTTGATTCCTCCGCACCAGAAGTCCCGAGTGCCCCACTCATATCTCAACTAGAGGCAACAGTAGTGCAAACCTTGGGTGCCATGAGTTCTCTGTCTCTTGGCCCTCTTGCCCCACCTTCTTCTTCCTCCTCCTCTTTTGCATGGGTGCAGCCTCTTGTTGACAGTAGGAAGAGAAAGTCTTCCTCCCGAATCTCGGGACCCAATTTTGATGCTTTGTGGCAACCTTATTAGGTACTACCCCTCCTACTCACGCCAAAAAGTCTAGAACTACCTCCGGGATAGTGTCGATGCTCAGGGCCAACAATTCCTAGAGATAGCCAAGCCTAAGGTAGATAAGCCAGAGAAAGATTTGCAAGCATCCGACCTTGAGCTCTCAAGAATTCCCATGGGAGAGTCTACCCCTGAAGGTGAGATCCAAAATATTCAGAAACAAATCACTAGATTCATTTAGAGGGTAGATAAAGTACAACAAACCATAGAGCAGTTGGAGGAGAAGGCCCAGATTCTTACAAGTTTCATCAAGTCACTGCTATCTAAAGATAAAGTTCTAGATCCTACCCCATTGACTACTCTTCCACCACCTGTAATTCTGAGCCAAGATGAAGTGCAGAGTATCAAAGATATGCACAAGTATTCTATCTATGGAAGGGCTATGGAGGCCATGGTGGATGATATGCTTGTTGCAAGATTGAATTTCATTGATGAAGCCTTCAAACTCCACGAGAAGGTGAACAATTTGCAACAGAAACTCTCCTCCACTATTGGGAACATAGATAAAGAACTTAAACTTTGGAGCAGTTGTATAGTAGACCTTCGCCTCATGGGACAAACTGATGAGAATATTTTAATGGCAAGCAAGGTCTTTAATGATGTAAAGGATAACTTGTCAAAATCATGGGTGTACAACGTGGAATGGAAAATCAAGGTGTTGGAAGAAGCTTTGGGAGAATTGAAGAATAGCTGGCAGAAGGGTGAAGCCTTCAAATCTTTGGTAATATCTACTTTTAAAGACATACATTGCTATCTCCATGATGAGACCTCTGGTGCATCCCTCTCCTTGCAAGAAATCAAAGCCCAATTCAGAGCTTTTGTCAAAGGTAATCTGTTCAAGGAGAGTTCCATTTCCAAGGAAAAGATGAAGGAGATCTTCTCTCTTCAGTCTGCTATAGAAGAAGTGAATAAAGATTATCATACTCATGTCGAATTCGACAAAGAAATGGAGAAGTGCCTCGGATTTTGGACTCAGTCCACTGCCAACACATCAGTCCCACGAGGCAGAGACATAGCAGAGGTGTTGAAAAGATTCAGACAATGGATCCTAAAGTCGGTGGGCCCCTCCCAGTCATGAACACCTGTCTTCTTCTCCTAATTCTTCTCCTTTCTTCCTTCCTTTCTTCTTGGATTTATTGTAATTAGTTGGGGTATTGCGATTAGCAGCCCTCTAACTAAACATTAGTTAAAAGAAGTAGTTACCAAAGGGTAACTAATTTGTAAACTATTTAATGGCTTCTCCTCACCATTTTTGGGGAGGAACTTGGCTTATCTTTGAAAGTGTAAAGAAATCATAAAGAAATCAATACAGAAGGATTTTCATTCTTTGTCTATCTGGTTCTTTTTATTCGCAAGCTATTCATTAAATCTTGTTAGATCATTTGTCTGCATTATGCTGAGAAGCTTTGTATTCTTGTAGATGTTATTCATAGAACTTTGTGTCTCTTCAAATTTCATCTTATTAATGTGATACAAATGATCTTATTCCAATTCGTTGTACCCTTTCATGCATAAGGAATTATTTTTCATATATAATTCTGAATGGTGCCTTTCTACTTGTTTCCGCATTTTCATTCCTCTGTCCTTTTGTGATTGATGATCTATTTAGGAAACACTTTCATGGTATCCAAGTTCCATAGTGAAACCATGCTTTGTATATGTGTAAATAGGTTCATTTCCGAATAAGGGAACCTCTCCCACTAAAGAGGAGGGACTTCTTGTCCCCTGACTATTTCTCTTCTTAAAGTTCCTTTTCAACGACCAATAATTTTTGGTGACTCTCTGGGAATCATATTCTAGTTCCATAATCACTTATCGATCATCTTTTGATCTGGCGACTCCACGTTTTACTCGAGGGAGAAGGGCCCTTGGTATTGAATATTCTCAGTTCCAGTTTTTGGAACAGCAAGGTTTTCCTTTCCCTTCAGCCGGAAGAAATATAAGAGCTCGTTCAACAAGTACTTCTCCTGTCAAAGATAGAATCTCTACGGGTGGTATTCCTTCAGAACAGATCAGTCCTAATCTCCGAGCTCTGATTCTTGCTGGTGTTTCAGTTCCTCTTCAAGCCATTTTTCCAAGAATGGTGGTACCATTGCCTTGGGGCCATCGTGTTGGGCCTCTTGCCCTTCCTCAACCTTTGCATGAGTTACCTAGAGGTAATCGGAAGAACTTTCCTAAATTCAAGGGTGATGGCAAGGTACATCCTGATGAACACATCACGGCCTTCATAGTTGCATGCGGAGTTCTAGGAGTTGAACATGAAGACATCTCCGTAAGGATTTTTGTTGAGACTTTACAAGATAATGCTGCTGATTGGTTCTATCACCTTCCAGCTGGAGCTATCACTAGTTGGAACACAATGAGAACTAGGTTTGAAAACCGTTTCAAACCGGCGGAAGACGTGCATGTTAGGATAAAATTTATTATCCTAATATTTAATTATGCATAGTTGGATTATTTAATTAATTTTAAATAATTATATTGTTATATGGTTAATCAACCATATTTGTCTGTATTCAGATTGTTATATTGTTTTAAACAATATATTTGTCTTTATGTAATTTTGCTTCCCGGATGTTATTGGAAGCTTGTTTATTCTGGTTTTTGGTTGCACCTGTGCAACTCATTTTCCCGGATGTATTTGGCTGTGCAATATCTATAAATATTGCAGCCCATCCTCTGTAATTTTTTCTTGATTGAGATCAATAAAATCTACACAGGCTTCCGTCCCTGTTTCTCAATCAACATTTGGTACCAGAGCGAAATTCTGGCCCTGTGAAGGTGTGGAAGAGAGAGCAGCAGAGAGAGAGGAGATTGGAGACGTGTTTGCAGCATTTGAGAGCCTGTGCAGCCTCGTGCAAACTCCCAGCCCCATCCCTGCCTCCCCCACATCCACCTGTTCCTTCCAGGTACTTGGAAGGCAAATTTTTTTGCACTGGTGCACTCAGCACTGAGCAAAAATTGCTCTGAGTATTGAAAAGAAAAATATATATATAATTTCCCAATCAGGGTTTTGTTTTACTGTATTTGGAGGTTGTTTTGCTTGTCTGTATATGTACCTGCAGTGATCAAGCATCAAACAGAGCAAAGAAAATTTAAAAAAAAAGGAGGAGGTGTTTTTCTTGATCCAAAGAACTGCATAAGGAGAAAAAGCATTTTTTTTGAGAGCATATGCGCCCTTTCTTTGTCCCCACGGCTGCATAGCAAAAAAAAAAACGTTTTTGAGCTTGCCCCCTTTTTGTCCCATGCGCGCCCTGCACAAGCAATAAACAATTAAAACGGCCATAGCTCAAAAACGCACCCTTGCTGTCCCCCACGGCCTGTCCAAAGGCAAACAACAGGAAAACGCGCCTGTGCAATACCAAAGTGCGCCCAAAGGAAAAAAACGCAGTCTAAGGCAAATATACAGCAAAAAAAGATGCGCCCCAAGTAAAAAACGCGCCCAGCAACTAAAATATGCGGCCAAGCAAGTAAAAAAATGCCCCACGGAGAAAAATACAGCAAAAACGGCCTGTACAGTGCGGCCAAAGGAGAAAACGCGCCCAAGGAGAAAAAAACGCGCCCAAACACAAAAAACGCGGCCTACACTTGTATTTCAAAGGCGTGGAAAGAAGTAAATGCGGCTCGAGCAAGGAAGAAAAGCTCCGCATCCGTTTTTGGGAAAATACAACCCTAAAACGCCCCTTCACCAAAGATGCGCCACGTGGAGGCTCACCAAGTTGCATTTTTTTAAAGGTAAGTCAATTTATTTGTCAATAAATACAAATTGCTTCCTTTCCTAGTCCAAGCGCCCCATGTGGGCAAGTTGGTTAGTGCATTTGCCTTAGAAGTGAGAGGTTTGAGGATCAAATCCCACTAAAAACACTCAAAACTCTCCTTTTGCATCTCAAGGCGGAAATTCTCAAGCGAAACCGCTAAATTTAGCAGGCTTTTTTTGAATTTAGTTACGACTAAGTAAATTTAACGGAGATATCCCTAATTTAGGGTAAAAAAATTTTCTCCTATCTCTGTCTGTTTTCTCATTCCGGACATTTTTTGCAAAAGGAGACCCACCTAAAAATTGCATTTTCAGCTTTTTTTTGCAATTTTTAGCATTTTGGGTTCAGGAGGTCACCAGGACCCCAAAACTGCAATTTTTCGCTGTCATTCAAATTGTATTGTATATTGTACTAATTTGCAGTTGCCATAGTCAATCGCAAAACTTCAGAATCGCTCGTAAACCGGCGAAATTGTAATAAAAATAGTAAAATTGGTTCTGTAACACTCACGAGATCCTAGATCTCATTCGCAGCGTTCGGTATATACGATGCCTCTGGGAAGTGCTTACGGGTAAAGCCATCGCGACTACTACTACACTTAACGCCTAATATAGCTGCAACAACGTCGTCTGGGCATCGTCCCTATAAATCGACGGGGAGTAATAAGGTCACAGTGCACACACTATGAACCATCCCATCCGTCTGTGAACGATTGCATGACATAAATCCGACTGAGAAATTATCCAAGTATATAGCGAAGTTACGCACGCGTATGAGGATATTTCTTTGAGCCGGTGTCAATAATCGCATAGACCCCATCAATATTGTCTTGGTACCACATATCGAATTCTTTCACGTACGTTAACGCCTCTTTCACGTAATGCACGGGTATATAGAAAGGGCGAGCTTCTTCCACATACCGACGGGTATATCGGAAGGGTGCGTATATAGAAAGGTTTGGTATATCGGACTAACGGTATATAGATTGGGAGACCTAATACCTGGAGTGATAAGAGCCAAACCCTGTCAGTGATCTCTGCAAAATGGGCACCAATGCCCCCAATTTTTTTCTTCCAGATTCACAATTGCTCAGAGGAAGCAAGTATGCTTTGCTTGAAGACAAAAATCAAGACACGCCTTGAGTTTGAAGAAATCGCTGTTGTGGATCGGTACTCTAACCAGATCACCAACTGATGCAACACAACAACGACAATTTGATAGAGCAGATCAAAAAGCAAAACTCATCATCTTGTTTGGAGTATCCGACGATGTGCAAGCCCACATTCGAGATGCCACATCAGCAAAAGAAGCTTGGGATAAGCTGAGCACAATATATGAGGCCAAAAACAAGAATGTCATACTCAATTTGCAGAGTTAGTTACATACATTGAAATTCAAACAGAATGAGAAAATTGAAGCCTTCCTAAGAAGAGTTTCGAGTTGAGGGCTTCACTTCTAGCCCTAGGAGAAGAGGTCAAAGATGAGTCTCTCGCTCCTTCCCATTGTTAGAGCTCTCCTTCTTCTTACCGCATTTTTGTCACAACTCTAAACTTGTCGATACGACAATTAGTTTTGACAAGCTAGTAAACCTCTTTGTAATAAGTGAGGAAGCAATGCACAACAAGGATGATGAAGAGGAGCAGCATCGTCTTCACATCAAAATGGAAAGGAAAAGGTAAAGGAAAACCTAAATCCTTTCAGAAGTCCCCTCATCAAAATCAGTATCATGGGGACAATCAACAGAAGAAGCAATGTCCAATTTGCAAAAGAGGACATGACTTACAAGATTGTTGGTTTAACACATATAAGAAAGGTTCATCAAGCAATTCTGGACCACAACAACAACAAACTTACAAGGGACAGTCAAACAACTATCACGGGCGAAAAAAGGGAACTGGAAAAGAAGACCCCACCAAAGAGGTAATATTGCTTTGAGCAACAAAACGATCGTCGACAATGAAGACTTCTTGTTCACTTGCTCGATCAAGTGAACCATCCACGTCATCTAGTGACGTCCGGTATGTTGATTCGGGAGCCACTCGACACATGACCGCCACAGACTGGTTTTATTTCAATGAGGGACGCGCCATCGAAAAATCATGTTTCGTTGGGAGATGATTCTTCATATCTGATTCGAGGGATTGGAAACATTTCTCTACCCCTTGGTTCACACAAATGCAGACTATCGATGTTCTATATGTCCCTGGGTTGTCGACAAAGAACCTTCTTTCACTACCAACTCCTAGATCACAACCCGAAAATTGACTTTGATAGTCAATCCGGCAAGAAAATGTATTTGATTCGAGATAAATCCAGAGGCTCGAAAATAATTGCAAAAGCCTCAAATGTGGGACGAATGTTTCAACTTGATTTCATTCACAAAAATGATCAAGCACTCGTGGCTAAAAACTCCACCTCAGCTCAGTTGTGGCATCGGAGATTTGGTCATGTAAGTTTCAAATATCTCGAAACACTTGGCCAGGGTAATATGGTACATGGGCTACCATCTCTTGAAAGGATACAGACAAGTGTCCTCACCGCTACAGAAAACAACACGAGTTTCATTCCAAAGTGTACTTTTTCGAGCTCATGGTAAACTTGACTGGTTCATACCGATCTTTGTGGTCCGATGCAGCCGAGTCATTCAGTGGTTCCAGGTATTCATGCTCTGTGTTGTGAATATTCACAAAAAATGTGGATTTTTGTCTTCGCAAAAAAGTGAAGCCTTTGAAACATTTAAAAAGTTCAAAGTGGCAATTGAGAAAGAAACTGGTCATCACATTAGAACTCTCCGCTTAGATCGAGGGGGAATTCACCAAAGATGAGTTCGAGACTATCTACAAACTCACGGGATTCGCCGACAAATGCCTCCTCCACACACACCGCAAAAAATGGCGTTGTCGAGAGAAGAAATCGTACTATCATGGAAATGGTGTGATGCATGATCGATGATTCGGACTTGTAAAGACATTTTGGGCGAAGCAAAAACAACAAAGCATGTATTTGTTAAACAAAGCGCCTGTTGCTCTTGATGGAATCACACCACAAGAAGCATGGTCAAAAAGGAAACCATCCATTTCTCACCTCGAGAGTATTCGGGTGCAAAGCCAGCATGCACATACCCAAACAGAACAAAAAGAAATTGGACATGAAGTCAAAAATCTCATCTTCATTGGATACAAGAAGAGACTCTTGGGTACAGGTGATGGATCCTAAGACCGAAAAGTCTACACAAGCAGAGATGTTGAGTTTTTTGAGAAGAAGGACGAAGAGACTCCTCCTCCGGACTCGCAAGATGTAGATTTTTCACCTACTGTAAAAGTTGAAGCTAATGTTCCCTCAGAATATGAAAGTGATGATGGGGATGATGGTGTTGATCAGATAGAACCACAACCCATGGGAACAGTTCAACGTATGCCTAAATGGTGTACAAGTACATTACGAGATGCAAGATTGGATGCTCCACTGGATACATCCACCCCTGGACCACGGACTCGCAGTAAAGCAAGAGAAGAAGTTAACTTTGCTTTGATGAGTAGAGTTATTGAATCAGATGAGCCCTCTACAGTCCAGGAAGCCCTACAGTCAAAAGCTTGGAAAGATGCCATGGATTCTGAATATCAATCAGTGATAAAGAATAACACTTGGCAACTTGTTGATCTTCCACCAGGGAAGAAACCGATTGATACAGATGGATATTCAAAATGAAGTACAAAGCGAGATGGGACGGTGGACAAGCACAAAGCAAGACTTGTAGCAAAGGGCACGCTCGAGAAAGAAGGCATTGACTATGAGGAGACATTTGCTCCCACGCCTAAGATCAAAATGATCGGGATGATCTTTGCTCTAGCTGCACAGTTTGGATGGAAAGTTCACCAAATGGATGTAAAAAGTGCCTTCCTGAATGGAGATTTACAAGAAGAAGTCTACATGACTCAACTTTGAGGGATATGTAGTACACAGTCAAGAAGAAAAGGTATGCAGACTCAGGAAATCTCTGTATGGCCTTAAACAGGCACCCCGGGCATGGTACATCAAGATTGATGAGCATCTTGTACAACATGGATTTGTCAGAAATCCATACGATCCCAATCTCTACCTCAAAAAGCAAGGGGGGGAGATGGTGATTGTTGTTGTTTATGTCGATGATCTAGTCATCACTGGTAGTTCAGTGAAGATGATTGATGAAACAAAGACAGATCTTAAGCGATCATTCGACATGACAGATCTCGGGCTTATGCACTATTGTCTTGGACTAGAAGTATGGCAGAAAGAGAATCACATCTTTGTTTCTCAAATGAAATATACCAAGACAACGCTCGAGAAGTTTAGGATGATGGATTACACACCAATTACTACACCTATGGAGAACAGATTACAGTTATCTCATTCAAATCCATCTCCTGAGGTAAGTGCCACTCTCTATCGGCAGCTGATTGGGAGTCTCATTTACGACCTACACTAGACCGTATATCGGCTTTGCAGTGAGCTATCTATCCAGGTTCATGCAGGAACCCAAAATTTGTCATTGGAAAGCAGAAAAATGCATTTTGAGATATCTCAAAGGATCAATGGATCTTGGTCTAGAATACAAGAAGAACGAAAACTTCTTCTTGACTGGATATTCGGATTCAGATCATGCAGGTAACATTGATGATAGAAAATCCACTTCTGGATTTGTATTCTTTATGGGATCTGGACCAATATCATGGGGAAGTAAGAAACAACACTTTGTTTCTCGCTCTTCCACAGAAGCCGAGTATCGTTCTACAGGAGAAGCTGTCTGTGAAGCGATTTGGCTACGTCGCATACTGGAAGGACTTGGAATACCACAGGACAAACCGACCACCATGAATGTTGACAATGAAGGTGTTCTCAAACTTGTTCGCAATCCAGTTTTTCACGAGAGAACAAAACACATTGAAGTTCAGGTTCATTTCATACGTGAACATGTGTTGAAGCACAACATCCAGCTTCAATTTTGTCCAACGGCTGAACAACGAGCAGATATTTTCACAAAGTCACTTGCACGTGACAAGTTCGAGTTGTTCAGAGCATTTCTCTCCTCATCTCTTCAGACAATGCACAATTAAGGGGGGGAATGTTAGGATAAAATTTATTATCCTAATATTTAATTATGCATAGTTGGATTATTTAATTAATTTTAAATAATTATATTGTTATATGGTTAATCAACCATATTTGTCTGTATTCAGATTGTTATATTGTTTTAAACAATATATTTGTCTTTATGTAATTTTGCTTCCCGGATGTTATTGGAAGCTTGTTTATTCTGGTTTTTGGTTGCACCTGTGCAACTCATTTTCCCGGATGTATTTGGCTATGCAATATCTATAAATATTGCAGCCCATCCTCTGTAATTTTTTACTGATTGAGATCAATAAAATCTACACAGGCTTCCGTCCCTGTTTCTCAATCAACAAAGTGCATGCTTTGCTAGCCCAAATTTCTCAAATAAAGAAGGAATCACAAGAGCCCATGAGAGAATTTGTGGCTCGATTCAACAGGTTAATTAACAAAATTCCACCAGACACTCAACCTGTAGATCAAATCCAAAAGTGCTTCTTCCTAAACGCCCAATTTCCTGAAGTTAGTTATGCATTGAGAAGGGCTAATCTTGCAACATTGGCCGAGGATCAAACTCTTGCTTGTTAGTGTTGAAGATGATTTAATCATGTCGGGAAAGTTGAGGAGAGACCCTTCTAGATCTAAGTCTTCTTCTTCCTCCTCTTCCACTCCTGGACCTAATACTGATCCATTGGTACAAAAACTTGCAAATGATCTCATCGCCATTAAGAAACAATTGGCTCAACATACTCCCTATGCAGACGTTCCAAGGAGGAATTTTCAGCCCAGAAATCATTTGCCTGCTTCTCAAACAAGGCTAGCACTTGAAGGACCTCCTATTAAAGTTCTTGTTAATGCAACCTGTGAAGTTGAAGAACCAGAGGATGAGGAGGTTAATGAAGATTGTGAAGAATTTGTTGAAGAGGTTGATGATGGAACAGATGAACTTGAGGGATCTCGAGTTAATTTCTTCACCACTGAAGGCATTGATGAAGGAGACGATTATGATGAAGTAGTAGCAGACATGAATAGTGAATCATACGCTGTCATGACTCGAGAGTAGACAAATCAGAGGGAGAAAGTGATGCAGCCCACCAAAAATCTAAGGAGCAGCCGACAACTATCCCTGTAATTGTAAAAAGAGGATCTCCTATCCCCATTTCATCCACACCAAAGGTGAGTCCTATCAATTCTGCTACTAAAGTTACTTATTTTTCTCCTAAAACTGATAAGCCTAGGATCCCAAGTGATGATAGCCCATTCACTTCTGGGTCTTTCGATATTATTGATCACCTGAAAAAGACTAAGGTTCAAATCTCAGAGGCTGAATATTATCAAACCCATCCCAAGGCTTTTGCTAAAATGATTCACTTTGTCAATTCTCATTCTAAAACTACCTCTAAAGGCCTTTTACCCACTCCATCTTCTGCACCACAGCCCAATCTGGTAGCCGTTGTCACCTCACCCAATGACAAAATCAAACCATTCTATGTGACACTCCTTATAGCCGGCCATAGGCTCAGTAATTGTGTCATAGACTCGGGGCATCAGACAATGTAATGCCTGCCAAAGTAGCCCATGCCTTAGGCCTAACTCTCACATGCACTTACGGATCTTGTTATTCCATGGAGAGTAAGGAAGTGCCCCTGGTCGGAAGAATTAAGGATGCACAAGTGGCTTTTGCTACTTTTCCTGAGAAGAAAGTTTTGGCTACTATCCTAGTAGCGGACATTCCTCCTTCATATGGGATGCTGCTAAGTAGGAACTTCTGTAAGGATGTGGGTGGAGAAATTCAAATGGATTGGTCACATGCCCTCATACCTGTTAATGGGAAAATGAAGAAGTTGCTGCCTGAGAAGCAGTCTGAGTATATTGTACAAAAAATAGATGATCCCAAAGCACAAATACTCTATGAGGATATGGGGCATGGCAACTACATGATTATGTCTCCAGAAGAAATCCAACTCCCCAAAGTGTCACCTAAGGATCCTAATGGTGTTTGGATATTAGATTTTGATGGAAGTTGTTCTTCAGCTGGTTCTAGAGCTGGTGTCATATTGGTGTCACCTGAAGGAAGCATTCATCCTTTCTCATTCAAGTTGCAATTTGAAAATACCAATAATACAACAGAATACTGAAGCTCTCATTCTCGGGCTTCATGTGGCAAAAGAACAGGGTGTGAAGAATCTCCTAGCTCGTGGAGATGCGGAACTGATTGTCAAGCAAGTTAGAAACCTCTTCCAGGTAAAGAATAGAAGATTGAAACATTACAGGAATCAGGTTTGGGACTCCATTGAATTTCTTGACACCTTCTCCATCAAAGCAGTGCCTAGGGAGGAGAATACTAGGGCTGATTCACTAGCAGTCTCGGGGTCATTGCTTATACCTCATCCTGACTTCTCTCAAGATAAGTTTACCATTGAGATGATCCATAGACCCAGTGTACCTGATAATACAAGTAACTGGAAAGTTTTCAATGATGATCAACACCTGCTTTCTTTCTTAGAACTCAAGGATAATTTTGAATAGTTGTACTTTGAAGGAAGCGATAATTTGCCTCATGAAAGTGTGCCCTTTAACGAAGAAGTCATCAAAGAAGAAGAGGCGATCAGGATGGATGTATCAAACTCAAAGGAAACAAGATTCCAAAAGGATTGGTGAGTTTAGAAGAACTGTTTGACAAACATGACAGGTATGTAAAGTTTAAAGCTTCTACTAGACCTCAACAATCAGCTGAATATGACAAAGTTAATATTGGGAGTTCTACTGACCCTAAACTCGTGAACATTGGAAAATGTTGTACACCAGATGAGAGGAAGAAGGTAATTAATCTTTTAAATAAGTATAAATATGTCCTTGCTTATTCCTATGAAGATTTAAAATCCTTTCAACCAAAGGAGATGCAGCATTTTATCCCTCTCAAACCTGGAATTAAGCCTTTCAAACAGAAATAGAGGCAATACAATCCTAAGATAGCTGACACCATTTTTCAGGAAATACAGAAGTTATTAAAAGCCAAAATCATTTTTCCTATTCACCATTCAACATGGATTGCCAATATTGTGCCTGTTAGAAAGAAAAATGGTGAGATTCGCATCTGTGTCGATTTTAGGAATCTGAATCAAGCTTCTTTAAAGGACAACTATCCTTTACCCATGATGGATCAGGTCTTGCAAGTAGTAACAGGATCCGAAATGTTGTCTATGCTTGATGGCTTCTCAGGATATAACCAGGTAGAAGTTAATACCGCAGATCAACACAAAACGGCTTTCACTACCCCTTGGGGTACCTTTGCTTACAAAAGGATGCCTTTTGGGCTCATTAATGCCGGTGCCACTTTTCAAAGGGCTATGGACTTGGCCTTTGGAAGTTTGAAAGGGAAGTGTATTGTCGTATACCTTGATGACTTGACTGTATTTTCTAAAACAAGGACAGATCATTTTCAGCACCTGGAAACAGTTCTTTTGAAATGTAGAGAACATGGGATCTCTTTAAATCCTAAGAAATCTATTTTTTGTGTCACGGAGGGGAAATTATTGGGGCACGTTGTCTCCAAAGATGGTATAAAAATTGATCCTGAGTGAGTTCAAGCTATTCAGCAAATTCCTCTTCCAACCAGCAAGAAAGGAGTGCACTCTTTCTTTGGTAAGATTAAATTTCTGAGGAGATTCATCCCTAATTTTACAGAGCTAACTTTGAATATCTCTCAAATGATGAAAGGAAAATAGACGTTTGGTTGGTCTCCTGAAGGAAAAGGGCTTTGAAGGTATTAAAAAGGCTATTGCTAAAACTCCTATTTTAGCGTGTCCAAATTTCAACAAAGATTTTATTATCTATTGCTATGCCACAGATAACACCCTGGCTGTTGTTCTGACTCAAAAAGATTCTAATGATCATGAACTCCCAATTGCATTCATGAGCTACATTCTAAAAAATCATGAGCTAAGATACACCATAATGGAGAAACATGCTTTTGCAGTGGTTAAAGCTGTCAAGCAGTTTCGTTTTTACATTCTTAATTCTCACTCCACAGTATTTGTACCAGATACAACCATCAAGTCCATTCTCACACAACAGGAGTTCGGATCCAAGAGAGGGAACTGGGTGGCCAAGGTCCAAGAATATGACATTGACATCAGACCAACTAAGCTCGTTCGTGGAAAAGGCTTGTGTGAACTCATCGCTGAGGGAGCTGGACATGGGTTACTGGAGGATGAGGCTGATCTTCCTACCATTTTGTTTCTTGGCTCAATCGATGAATGGTATGCTGATATCACACATTTTCTCACCTATGGGGAATGCCCCTCTCATTTGACTACCAAAGAAAAGAGAGCTGTTAAACTAAGGTCAGCCCAATATGTTTTGTGGGAAAATGCCTTGTTTAAGCGTGGATTGGATGGGAGATTTTTAAAATGTGTGGACAAGGAACAACAGAAGAAGCTACTTTCTACTTTTCATAATCAGGCATGTGGAGGGCACTACTCATCAACTATTACTTGCTCATAAAATACTTCGTGGAGGATATTACTAGCCTACCTTGTTCAGAGATGCATCAAAGTGGGTTGATAAATGTGAAGCATGTCAGACTTTCGTGGGTAGACCCAAGTTGGCCTCTTTGCCCCTTAAACCAGTTGTAATCGAAGAACCTTTTCAACAATGGGGTTTGGATTTCATTGGAACACTTAATCCCTCTTCTAGTGCTGGTCATACCCATGTATTAACCGCCACAGATTATTTCACCAAGTGGGTAGAAGCCATTCCAGTAAAGAGTACTACTTCAGAAGTAGTATGCAGTTTTATCAAAGAAAACATCTTGGTAAGGTATGGTGTGCCAAACAAGATCGTGACAGATAATGCTTCAAATTTTTCTTCAACCGAGATGATGGATTTTTGCTATGGATATGGCATCTCCCTGGCTCACTCCTCAGATTATTATCCTCAGGGGAATGGACAAGCAGAATCAACAAATAAAAATCTGGTGGCTATAATAAGGAAATTAGTTAATGAGTCCCAACGGAACTGGCACAAGAAACTCTATGATGCTCTTTGGGCAGATAGGATCACACCTAAGAGAGCCATTGGGATGTCTCCTTTTCAGGTAGTATATGGAGTGGAAGCTCAATTTCCAGTCACAGTGGAGCTACCAGCCTTGCATCTAATGAAGGCCATTGAAGACACCAGTTTCAATGATTCTTTGGATAAGAGGATCATGTACCTCTACAAATTGAATGAGGACAGATTGAAAGTTGCTGATAGGATATCTACCCACCAACAGAAAGTAAAGGTCTTATTTGATAAAAAGGCCAGGTTCAGAGATTTCAAAGTTGGAGACATTGTTTTATTGTGGGATAAAAGGCATGAACCTCGTGGCAGCCATGGCAAGTTTGATTCCCTTTGGCTCGGACCTTTCAAGATCAGGCACTTTGCTGGTAAGAATTATTTTTACCTTGATTATATGGATGGTTCTTCTCTCCCACTTCCTTATAGTGGGTAGTACCTAAAATTGTTTAAGTCATAGGTGATTAGGAAGTCCTTTTGTATATTCTGTATAGCGTTTTGCTTTTCCTTCCTTCTCTTTGTTTTGGTGTGTTGTCTTCTGTATTGTTTTGATTTGATGACTCCATGGCCCAATGGATAAGGTACTGGTCTACTTCCCCTAGTTTCTCTGAATTCTTGCCTTGTCTCATTCTTTGAACTTATGCCAAGTCATCCCCAGAAGGAGCCAGCTGTTGTCCACTCAAAATTCCCTACTTTTGAGAAGTTGAAAATTGAAAATTTTGAAGTTAAATGTCTTTTCTGTTGTCCTGGTAATGTGAAAAGTCAAGAAATTGGAAAAATCTATGTTTTTGGGTCATTTTGTGTGATTTTCGGGCCTGTCGGACATTTTTGTCCCAAGTGTCCCAAGTTCATTCGGGCTCTCTGTTCCCCGATCGGCCGCTTTACCCGAAGTCCGTTTCTTTCGGGCCCGTCGAAATTTTTGTCCCAAGTGTCCCAAGTTCACCCGGACTCATTGTTCCCTTTTCTCGATTCGGCCGAATCACGTACTCCACATACTTTCATCCCTCATGTCCCAGAAGCATTTGTGCATACTTTTCCCGCATCGCCCGTATCGGCCGAATCGCGCTTTCGCGTCCCGTGTCCCAAATGAACCAAAGGCCATTCGAGTTAATTTTTCCCGCTCTTCACAAATATCTTTCTTTCCAAGTTGGTAGGTGTGTATTTAATGCACATTAATTGTCTTTCTCTCTCCCAAATGGCTATATAATGAACTGCCCCTATGCGTTTTGCACTGCTTACTTTCTTGCTATCCTTTGCTCATACCTTTGCGATCAAAATTTCTGCATGCATACTCATTTCCCCTGCAATTTCATCCCGAGTCCAGATTGCAACCTTGGCTCCTCAAATTGCTAACAACATGAAGATTAAATTCCAAGGCCAGGAGCAAGTCTCACCGCTCGAGTCTGCCATTCCTGATATCGGGGATAGTGAGGTTCGCCACCTCGACTTTGGAGATTTTTGGGCAAGAATGACAGACGCGAACCCTTCACCTATGGCACAAATGATTCATGATAGTGGTTTGGCATTCACCGGTGGTTTCCCTATCTCGGTGCAATGCGCAGATACAGTGCTCTCCTGCGGTGCTCATTTCAATCCTGATTCGAGTGAGCTGATGAATGTGCATGGGGAACTCATCGCCAAACTTGATGCTGCCACCATTGGCGCTGCCCTAAGAATTCCAGAGATGGAAAATGCTATAGTAATTTCTCAAAACTAGGCACAAGCCCTCTTCGATCAGGACAGTGAGAAATATAAGGCGCGGTGGCGAAGTCCTAGCTTAAAAACCCTAAAAAGGGGGCATCTCGTCTATCCAAGGTTCTTTTCCATGTAGATTTCAATGAGGAATTGTCAGATTTTATAATCCTACTAGCTCGGGTCATGGGCTTACCCTCTACAAATGAGTTCCATTTCTGGATGTGCCCACTTATCAATATGGTGTGCGAAGGAACTCAAAATATCAATTGGTAGAGATCATTAGTATGAACCTAGCAGAGAAGCTATCCAATGTACAACAAACCAAGAAGTTCTATATGACTTCATACTTGATGTATACTCTGGCAGCATCAAGGCAATGGTTTGGCTTCTCATACATTGATGCTCACAAGGGTGACCCCGTATATGCCTACTGCCCTCAGTTCACCTTGGAAACTAGCAATCACAACTTTAGAAGGGTGAATGATGCGCTTTCACCATGTACATTGTCAGGCTTATGGAGCGACACAGCGAGGAGATTTTTACTAATGAAGCTATGAATTTGATATCGCACTACGGTGCCTACTTCATCCAATTTAGAAAATTTTCCTATATAAGGCTTGCAGGCTATGAGAGCACTCCTCTCAAGCTCCCCATGTTCTGCAATGATAAAATGGCCTTGATAGAAGTATGCAGGCAATTGGACAAGTTGCATAGAACCTACAGGGATAAGAAAATTACTTGGCTTGCACTTCCCCATCACTTTGGGAAACTACACCTGCAAAACAGCCTAGATGCACAAAACATAGAAAGAGCCCTAGCTCACATCACTTGTCCATTTCTTCAGGCCAAGAACTTGTTTTGACTTGAAGAAGTTTATTGAGTAGAACATCAAGATCACTTATCATCATAGGGCAGACACAGAGGATTATTGGGCTGACTGTACTGATGATTTTGAAGCAAGGAGGAGACACTATGGCAGATTTTCTCTTCAATTAATTCAAGAACTTAACCTGTACCAAGTTCCTGAAGGGCTCCAGGATGATAATTCTGACCTGTACTCATATGAATATGATAACATGGTCAAACACACTCCTTTGGAGGATTTGGATTGGTTCAAAAAGGAGAAGGACGATCTGGCAGAAATCCTAGCTCCCGTCTTGGTAAGAACCAAAATCTGGTTTGATAAGAAAGTCCGTGAGCTTAGAAGGCACTCAGGGGAATCCTCCTCCAAGGATACTCAACACCAAGAAGGGATGCATTGACACCCAGTTCAGAAACACCTATGCAGACCCCTCCTGCCTCGTCAACTCAAGGTCCCACAGTCTCCACTCCTTCCTCATCCACCCAAGTATATCAGAAGAAAGTCAAGGAGGTTAAGAAGGAACCTATTGAAGAAGAGCCTACAGTGAAGCATTCTGAATTGCCCTCAGGTCCAGAGAACATCATTGTTCTCAGTGAAAGTGAAGAGAGTGAAGTGCCGGTCTCTACAAGAGTGCTCCACTGAAGCCCCCATGGATAAAGAAAAGGAGGTCCAAAGCACTGAACTTCCAAGCACTAGTGATTCTCCACACCGAAGAGTCCCAGTGCTCCACTCATATCTCAACTAGAGGCAACAGTAGTGCAAACCTTGGGTGCCATGAGTTCTCTGTCTCTTGGCCCTCTTGCCCCACTTCTTCTTCCTCCTCCTCTTTTGCATGGGTGCAGCCTCTTGTTGATAGTAGGAAGAGAAAGTCTTCCTCCCGAATCTCGGGACCCAATTTTGATGTTGTGGCGGCCTTATTAGGTACTACTCCTCCTACTCATGCCAAAAATCCAGAACTACCTCTAGGATAGTGTCTGATGCTCAGGGCCAACAATTCCTTGGAGATAGCCAAGCCTAAGGTAGACAAGCCAGAGCAAGATTTGCAAGCATCCGACCTTGAGCTCTCAAGAATTCCCATGGGAGAGTCTACCCCTGAAGGTGAGATCCACAATCTTCAGGAAACAGTCACTAGAGTCATTGGGAGGGTAGAGAAAGGACAACAAACCATAGAGCAGTTGGAGGAGCAGGCCCAGATTCTTACAGGTTTCATCAAGTCACTGCTATCTAAAGATAAAGTTCTAGATCCTACCCCATTGACTACTCTTCCACCACCTGTGATTCTCAGCCAAGATGAAGTGCAGAGTATCAAAGATATACACAAGTATTCCATCTATGGAAGGGCTATGGAGGCCATGGTGGATGATATGCTCATTGCAGGATTGAATTTCATTGATGAAGCCTTCAAACTCAATGAGAAGGTGAATAATTTGCAACAAAAACTCTCCTCCACTATTGGGAACATAGATAAAGAACTCAAACTTTGGAGCAGTTGTATAGTAGACCTTCGCCTTATGGGGCAAGCTGATGAAAATATTTTAATGGCAAGCAAGGTCTTCGATGATGCAAAGGATAACTTGTCAAAATCATGGGTATACAGTGTGGAATGGAAAATCAAGGTGTTGGAAGAAGCTTTGGGAGAATTGAAGAATAGCTGGCAGAAGGGTGAAGCCTTCAAAACTTTGGTAATATCTACCTTCAAGGATATACATTGCCATCTCCATGATGAGACTTCTGGTGTGCCCCTCTCTTTACAAGAAATCAAAGCTCAATTCAGAGCTTTTGTCAAAGGTAATTTGTTCAAGGAGAGTTCCATTTCCAAGGAAAATATGAAGGAGATCTGCTCTCTTCAATCTGCTATAGAGGAAGCGAATAAATATTATCATACTCATGTCGAATTTGACAAAGAAATGGAGAAGTGCCTCGGATTTTGGACTCAGTCCACTGCCAACACATCAGTCCCACGAGGCAGAGACATAGCAGAGGCGTTGAAAAGATTCAGACAGCGGATCCTAAAGTCAGTGGGCCCCTCCCAGTCATGAACACTGTCTTCTTCTCCTAATTCTTCTCTTTTTCTTCCTTTCTTCTCAGATTTATTGTAATTAGTTGGGGTATTGCGATTAGCAGCCCTCTAACTAAACATTAGTTAAAAGAAGTAGTTACCAAAGGGTAACTAATTTGTAAACTATATAATGGCCTCTCCTCACCATTTTTGGGGGAACTTGGCTTATCTTTGAAAGTGTAAAGAAATCATAAAGAAATCAATACATAAGGATTTTCATTCTTTGTCTATCTGGTTCTTTTTATTCACAAGCTATTCATTAAATCTTGTTAGATCATTTGTCTGCATTATGCTGAGAAGCTTTGTATTCTTATAGATGTTATTCATAGAACTTTGTGTCTCTTCAAATTTCATCTTATTAATGTGATACAAATGATCTTATTCCAATTCGTTGTACCCTCGCATGCATAAGGAATTATTCTGTCATCTATAATTCTGAATGGTGCCTTTCTGCTCATTTCCGCATTTTCATTCCTCTGTCCTTTTGTGATTGATGATCTATTTAGGAAACACTTTCATGGTATCCAAGTTCCATAGTGAAACCATGCTTTGTATATGTGTAAATAGGCACCCACAAAGGAGGATAAATACGACCACCTATATTTCAATGATAGATCGAGATGGGCCACAGGGCCGGTGTTGGAGGCCATTTAGAGGTTATGGAGGATAGTGTGGAGTTGTGGTTCATTCAGCACACCATGTGGTTAGAGGATCACTTCCCATGGGTATTAGATTTTTTCCGGGGTGAGAAAGTTTCTGGATAGTTTGAGATGGCCCAAGATGTGCCTTTGAAGCCATGTATATGGTATCAATCTACTAGGGAGGTGAGATGAACTGGGTGTGGTCGGGCCCGATAAGATTGCAACTAATGTATTTTGGTCCCGATGAGGTGTATTTAGCCATATTTCCTATACAATTTGGTGACGCAAGGTGTACCTAGGTGTACGGTGATTGGTGGGAGACACACCAATGAGTGTTGCTTATTTCTAGTAGTTGTAGATGTGGAAGGAGAGAGAGGCAGATGGAGGGGTGGAGGGTGGAGGGGAAGAAACTTTCCCTTAAGGTAGAAGATATAGTAGCAGCATGAGAAGAGCATAAGTATCGTTTAGTGGTATTTTTAGTTGTTGCAAAAATATGTAATAACTAATTTTTTTTGTGCGATTGCATTTTATGCCTATTGGACATTGATTGTAGATTCTTCTATATGCACGTTGACGTAGAATGTGCCCCAATATATGCACATGGGAAGATGGATGTTAGAGTGGGTAGATGTGATTTTGGGAGACCATGCTAATTTTTTTTATTTGGTGGCTATAGCAGAAGCCACATGTACCATTTTGCTTGAGTGATCGAATGAGGCTCATGTAGAGACAGAGTGAGTGAGATAGGATGGAGGAGGAGGAGCCCTAGCTGAGGATGTATTTTCACATTATGTGGAGCTACGGCCAATATGTAGAGTAGGAAACATAGGTTTCTTTATTACGGAGTCAGCTAGAGAGTTATAGAGGCCAACATCAACGAGATAAATTTAGTTGTAAAACCTCTAGTTCTAGATCTCCCATGATTGTAGATAGTGATAACGAGAATGATAGATGATGTATTGTATATGATTTTTTATGCATGGAGGCTTACCTTACAGCTATTGTATTTTGTAACTATGATTTTTGATGAGATATATATGTACGTTTTGATGTCGTCTGGTTGTTGATGTGCATTGTATATGATGTGATGTTTATGAGTTATACACGATAATAATTGTTTATTTTGTTATATTCTATGTGCATTTTTGGAATGGTTGATTTAATATATATTGTTGATTGTTGAAATTTATCACTATGTGAAAATAATGTTAAGTAATTAATTGAAGAATAACTACATGTGAAGAAGTGTGAATAGTATAGAAGAGAGATAGATGTATGTGATGTAATGTGGTAGGTAAGATGAAATGGCAATGTGATTTAGATAAGATAAGAGAATAAAATAATGATGTGTAGATTAGTGTATAATGAGGAGACGTAAAATAATTTTTGTAATTGTGTGCAATTAGGATGAAGGGGGAAAGAAGATCCATTTCCCCCAATGTGATAATGAGGTTCATTTGAGTAACAATTCATTCAATAGTCATGTATGAACCTTAAGAACATGACTCCCTCATTAGATAATGAGATAGGAAATGTATATCATCTACCATAGATGCGGCTTGTGAGGCATGGTAGGAGTAAGTGAAGCAAAGATAGCAGACATCAAGATAAGTGTCAAATTGGATGTCAAAGGAAATGGTGTCAATAATAGGAGGTGTGGTGGTAGGAAGTGCGGAAGCAGGTTCTTTGAGGAATCCAATGAGATGCATTAGCAATGTGAGGAGGGTGAGATGATCTGGCTATAGGTGGGACAGTGGAGGTCATGGATGAATGATGACCTTAGGAGGTGGGCGAGATGATAACCTTAGGAGGAGGTGAAGGAGACAAGTGAATAGTGGTAGAAGCTTGCTTATGTGGAATAGGGGAGAGAGAAACTTATGAGGATGAGTGAGGAAGGAAATGACACCTTTATCTTCTAATTGTTGTAGTTTTTCATGGAGAGAACAACATTCATTATCACGGTGGCCATTGATGTGGTGGAAATTGCAGAAAGGGAGCTCATGCTAGAAGTGAAAGTGGTGAGGGGGATGATGTTGGTTGGAAGGTAAATAGATTAAGTGATTATTAAGTAAGGTGCGCAAAGACATCATGTGGCTTAATAGCATTGGAAAAGTGCAATGGTTCACAGGTGGGAGGTGGAGAATACTTAAGTGTAAATGAGACACGATGGTGGGTAATAAAGTCACTTACGCCGAGGAGGAGATGGTGACCATGGAGGGAGATCAATGGATGGAAGAGGAGAGGAGGTAGTAGGCAATGGAGTAGTAGAAGAAGTAGAAGGAGGTGGTATAATATGTTCCACAATTAAGTCTTGTTCTAAATCAATAAATTTGTAGCAAAAAAGAGTAAATGACTCACATGTATCATATAAGAGATTTTATTTTAATGGAGGAATTAAACCACGAAAAAAGATAAATTGCATTTCTAAATCAATAGGTTGAAATAGTAATTGATGCATGCAAGAATTGAAGCGTAAAATGTAATCTAAAATGGGTTCTTTCTTTCCTTGATGCAAAGAAGGAAAGAGTTTATACTTAACTTTAGGACCATTGTTGATTTAAAATGATCCAAAATCATGAGAAATTTACAAAAACCATTCACCAAATTTTCTTTAAAAATAATTTTTCAGATTAAAATCGACATTATGACTTTCTTACTTTTAATTAAAATTTTAAAACTCCGAACACTATGTAAATAAGAGAAATAAACCAGACTAAATAGATAATTAGAGTCACAACAATTGATAATGAAGTTTGGCATTTGAGCCTACGTCTTCGATTCCATATGAATGTGACTGATCTATTAAAATGATTCCTTAATACACTTGTAATGCTTTAATAAGACATCTTCATATATTCTCCAATTTCCACTATAATCTCCTTAAAATTTTAAGCCTATTCTCTTTTGGAATTTTCTCAAAATTCCAATCCTAGGTCTTCAATAAGCCTTTTAAAAAACACAGTCCACTTTGCACTTAACTCTTTACATAGCACATAGTGTGTTTTATATTGTTTATCACCTCCGAGCGCAATGGCAAAGCCACTATCTTTTTACCTTGTCGACCAAGGTTTCACCTCCATAAGTGCACCGTTTGAGATCCTTGGCTTAGCATGGAAATAAAATCCCACATGCATGAGAGTATGAATAGCTAAGGGGTTTAAAATAAGGGTTTTGGCTATGTTTCATTGGCTTATGATCCATTTTTTTGTCCGGTTGTTACGTGGCCACTTGGATATATGCTAAGTTCGGTGCATGGATGGTAAGCACTTGGTCGGAGAGATAAGTGGATGCACTTAGGAGATTGCATTGACTTGGAAAGGAGTTAGGTGGTTTACGAAGGAGATAAGGTAGCTGCATAGAAGATAAGGTGACTAAGTAGTATGTGTGGAAGAGATAAGAAATGAGATTGATGGTTTAGTGGGTTTAGTGGGTAGGTCGAATCGATCGAAAAGCAGCTCAACCACCGAGTCTGGGCTGTCCACTAAGTTATACACTACAATATATTACAATATATTTCAAACACTATAATATAATCCCACATTCACATTTTCAATACAATAAGTATCATATATACACGAAAACTCTACAATGTTAATATGAAGATTGGAGACCAAGGCACCCCTCCACAATCGAGTGTGTCGGACTTGGTGAGGGCCCCAAATAACAAAAATTGGGGCCCGCCCGCTTGTCAGGTAACTAAGTGTCAAAGACTGATGTTATAAACCAAAATTTTTACTTCATATCCATAATCCATTATGCCACATGTCACAATGTCATTGTTCCACCTAACGTATGTGCACATGTGTCACTTGTGCCTGCGAGTCCTAATTTTTACTAGTTGGCCAAAAATTTCATGGGCCATAACTTCTCGCATACGTGCTCCTTTTTTTGCAAAAATATATACTGAAAAAGCTCTAATTTTTCTCTACACAATAAAACTACCTAAAACTAATTATGCTAATATAATATATTGGTTTTATTAGTGGGGATCCTCTAGATCACTCCTCCCCATTGAGAAACTTTTAGACCTCCAAAATTTATTTTAATTGGTAAATAGGTGAGGGTACTTCTCCCTCACCTTTATGGTTTCCATCCATTTCACCTTGTTTGGATGCATTCCTTTTAAACCAACATGAATATATTCAACATCACCCCTTCATGAGGTTCTAATATTCTGTCCAAAATGATATCATCCTGCAACTCATCCAAATATTTAGGTACAAAATCATCAACAAAAGGTACAACATTAGCATCATCATGATCAATAATCATAGGCGGTTCATACAAATTCAAATTTTCAACATTTACAACTGAATAAATTTGCATGTATGGAGGTAAATCCAACCGGAAAGCATTGTTACCAATTTTCTCCAATATTGGAATGGACCATACCAATTGGTTTTAACTTTTTCCCTTCACATGTCAGCCTTTCTTTGCGATGTGATGCCAAAATAAATCACCAACTTGGAATTTGTGATCATTTCTATGTTTATCATGCCTTTCTTTATATTTTTCTTGACTTTTCTCCAATTGTTCTCGGACATACTGATGGACCTATTGTATTTTTGCACAAAATTTTAGCTTTTTCAGTATCACTAAGTCCACTAACAATAATTTCTTGTCCAAAAGATAAATATAATGGATATTTAGGTATATAACCAAAATAATTCTCAAAAGGAGACTTCATAGTAGAATAATGTAAGGCACGGTTATAAACATGTTACACATAATATAAATGTTCATCCCACAATTTAGGATGTTTACCACAATAGCCCCTAAGAAAATGTACCATTGTGTAGTTCACAACCTCTGTTTGACCATCGGTCTATGGATGGAAAGTAGTTCTTTTCTTCAATTTAGTGTCCATCAAACCCCACAAAGTTGACCAAAATTCCCCAAGAAACCTAGAATCCCTATAATAGAAAGTGGGAAAACCAAAATGAACCCATATAAACTGAAAGAATAAATGTGCAGTCCCTTCACCAGTTATTTGTTTAGTATAAGGAATCAACACACACATCTTGTTAAATTTGTCCACAACCACATATAAATAGTCATGTTTCTTTCATGACATGGGAAAACCTCCTACAAAATCCATGGAAATACTTTCCCATGGACGTGTAGGGATAGGAAGAGGAGTGTAAATTCCTAACTTCATGTTGTTAGGATTGCTCATGGCACAAAGAACACATCCTTTTATATAATCGTGTTACATGTTCATGCATTCTAGGCCAATAACAATACATCTATAAATGTGCAACTATTTTACCAATACCAAAATGTCTAGATATAAGAGAAGTATGAGCTTCCCTAATCACATGCACTCTTTCATTTTGTGGAATGTAAATTTTACCAAATGATACAAAATTCCATCATGCACATGATAATCCAATTCTCCTACTTTTTCCCACTCATTAAATCTTTGTATACATTCTTTAAAATCAGCATCATAAACATATTGTTCTTTATAACTATCATGAGCCAAAGAACTATGATGTAAAAGAATAGATGCAACAACAACTAGGAGGTCTAGATATCATATCAGCAACCTTGTTTTGTATACCTTTCTTATACCTAATCACGAGGTGAAATTACTACAAGAATCCCATCCAACGAAAATGTCTAGATTGTTGTAGTTTGGTTTGTGTTTGTAAGTACTAGAGGGGTTGATGATCTGTATGTATTATTGTTTCCTTTCCCATCAAGTAATGTTTCCATTTCTTTACACTCTACACCAAAGCATACAACTCTTTATCATAAGTTGGATAATTTCTTACCACACTCGTGAAGGTCTCATAATGGTAACAAACAAGTTTTATGTGTTGCATCAAGACTTCCCCCATTACATAATCACTAGCATCCATCTCAATCTCAAATGACTACTACAAATTTGAAGTTTCAAGACTAGAGTGGTACTAATTTTCTCTTTTAGTGTATCAAAATCTCTTTAATGTTTTTCCTCCCCACTAAAATACATGTTTAATACTAGTCAAAGCATGCAAAGGAGATGCAATAAATGAGAAGTTAGCAATAAATTTTCTCCAGTATTGTACTGCACCAAGAAATATTCTAACTTCCATTACATTATTGGGTTTAGGCCAGTTAACAATGACCTCAACTTTTGTAGGATCTATTTTCAATTCACCATTTCCCACAACATAACCCAAATAAACCAAAGATGTTTTCCAAATTCACATTTAGACATATTTAGAAATAGTTTCTCCTTTCTTAAAGCATATAATACTTTATGTATATGAATGATATGATCATCCCATGATTTAATGAAAATAAGAATATCATCTAAGTATACTATGAAAAAATCATCAATGAATGGCCTAAATACATCATTCATCACACGCATGAATGTAGTCGGTGTATTGCATAATCTAAAAGGCATAACAAGCCATTCAAATAAACCTTGTTTTGTTTTGAAAGTAATTTTCCACACATCACCTTCATTAATTCTTACTTGGTGATAACCACTTCTTAAGTCTAACTTAGTGAAATAAATAACATTCTTTAATTGATCCAATAAATCATCAATATGAGGAAGAGGGTAATGATTTTTCACCGTGATTTTGTTTAAGGCACAAAATCAACACACATTTGCCATGTGTCATCTTTCTTGGCACCAAAATAATTGGCGAACCACAAGGAGATGAACTTGGATGGATAATTCCTTTTGCCAATAGTTCCATCACCTGTTTCTTAATTTCCTCATTTTCAACCATGAACAATCTATACATACCAATGTTGGGAAGATGTGCATCATGTAGCAATTGTATCTCATGTTGAACCCCTCTTTTGGGAGGTAGACCTTGTGGATCCTAAAAACATCATCATAGTTAGAAACAAGTTTAACCAATTCATTACAATGTTTAGGATCACAATCCTCAAAATCCTTTTCATGATCTTTCTCTTTGGATTTGATCACCATGAGTACAAAATTCTTGCTTGAATTTATAAGCATTTTCATCTTCCTGCAGTAACCAAGGAAAGACATGTTTTCATATGATGAGCTCTAACAATATATTCGATCCCATCCTTAAAAAGTAAGTACTTATTCTCTTCCCTATAGAAGATTGCTTTATGATCATATAGATAAGGACTTCCCAAAACCACAACAAAAATATCTAAAGGAAAAACATCTAGATCAACCTCCCACCCATAAACTTATCTGTAATGGAAAATTTGAATTAACATTTTTTGCACCCATATTTACATCGTTTCACAAACCAAAACCATAAGGCTTAGGATGTGGCTTAGTTTTGAGTTCCAATTTTTTAACAACCTCCTCATAAGATTAGCTTGAGATCCATTATCAAATAGAGTGTCAAATTTTGTATGTTGTCAAACAACTCAAAGGTGGAAAATATTATTTCTTTCTTTTCATCATGCATAGATTTTTGTTTAGAAGAAGATGCAACATTTGATGAATTAGAAACAAAATCAGACTAGGAAGTTATTTCCTTACCTTTTTATCATCATCTTCTTGAAGCTTACTCTCCCACCATATGAGTGTTGTGCCACCCATTCAAAGAGTTTCCAAATGAATTTTTTCTTCACCATCAACAATTTTCTAAACCCTGCAATATACCCATCTTAAATTGATCTATTATCCAACTTCTATGTATTAAGCTCCCCATTATACATTGGAAATTCAAACTTTATATTTATTTTTAATGAAGGAAGAGAATCATATTTTTTTCTTCACCTTTAGGAATATCATAATCAAAACTATAGCTTTCTTCATTTTTACCTTCTCTAGCTTCTTTTTCCAACTGTCTTCTCTTATCTTGGTACAATTGTTTTACCATATCTTTTATTTCAAGGAATGATTGAAAAATTCTTCTTCTCATTCCTCGGACATATTTAGACTTTGAGATCATCTTGTACCAATTTTGGGATCAACTTTTGCTAGTTCTCCTTCACCTTTCTAGAACGTGACCTTGTTAACATTCAACAAAAATTTACAATCCAAACACCATTAATTTGATCATAGACCATCTCTGATACCAAATGATCCAAAATCATAAGAAATTTGCAAAAACCATTCACCAAATTTTCTTTAAAAAATGATTTTTTGGATTAAAATTGACATTACGAGTTTCTTGTTTTTAATTAAAATTTAAAAATCAAAGAAATAAACTAGACTAAACAGATACTTAGATTCAACGCTAATGATAACAGAGTTTTTCATTTGAGCCTACATCTCTGGGTCCATATAAATACGAAAAATCTACTAAAATAATGCCTTAATACACTTATAATGCATTAATAAGACATCTTCAAATCTTCTCCAATTGCCACTATAATCTCCTTGAAATTTTAAGCCTAGTCTCTTTTGGAATTTTCTCAAAATTCCACTCCTAACTCTTGTAATAAGCCTTATAAAAAACACATTCCGTTGCACTTAACTCTTTACATATCACATAGCGCATTTTATATTGTTTAGCACCTCCAGTACAATGGTAAAACAAATATCATTTTACCCGAAATCAACTAAGGTTCCACCTCCATAAGTGAACCATTTGAGATCCTTGGCTTAGCTTAGAAATAAAATCCCACATGCGCGGAGTATGAATAGCTAAGGGGTTTAAAATGAGGGCATTTTATGTTTCATTGGCTTATGAGCCATTTTTTTGGCTGGTTGTTACATGGAGGCTTGGATATATGATAATTTTGGTGTATGGAAGGTAAGCACTTGGCTAGAGAGATAATTCAATGTGTTTATGAGATTGCGTTGATATGACAAGAAGTTAGGTAGTTTACTGAAGGAGATAAGGTATACTTGAGTAGAAGATAAGGTGATTAAGAAATATTATTATTATTTACATCCTTATATAGTATGCAATCACACTCCTCATATTTACACATACTTCATCTTTAATATCATCTCATCCGGGTGTCGATATGTATAGATTTTTTTGTCATACGCCTTCATCACTACATACATTACATGATAAACTTCTATTCTCCATTGTTAGTGGTTAGTTCAATTCATAACATGGGGCATATCACCTAATACACCTTCCCCCTCCTCATTTCATCATAATATCTATCATCTTTATGTTTTCATATAGGCATGTTTTTCAAACATTTTAGAATTGTCATTACCCAATGACACACTCTTGTGCTTCGGTTCACACTTGAATGTTGAGGGATTACCACACATGAACCCCACACACTACACTATAGGACTTACACATTGCATCTACTCACATATTATGCATCATGTACCATACATTCTATATTTCATCTACAACATTTTAACATTCGTGCATCTTACATCATATTAGTCGTCATCATATATAAGTGTAGTATTACATCATCCTACATAATACATTACTAGTCCATCTACATACATGCCATTTTACACATTCTACATGTCATGTATTTACACATTTTATTCACATTACATTTTATATGTTATACACATCTTGCATTTGCATTCTACAAATAGCGTATTTACACATTCTCCTCGTCATTTGGTCGTCCATTATCATCACCTTTACGGCATTTTATTCTAAACACTTGCACTCACTACCCTATGATGCACTTTAGTTCCTTGGTCCATATTCGATTTCGAGGGCTTACCAATCAAATTCACCTTCTTTTCACCCCACATCTATCATTCACTCTTTCATCATGCAACATTTTCATCTTAGTAACATACATTTTAGGATGAATCGTCACCTATTATATCATTTTATAGTGGTATACACCTTAGGTTACATCACCACTCCCTCTTTTTGTCTTCTAGAGACATACACTTTAGTCTAAATCATCACCTATTCTATCATTTTGTAGTGGTATACGCTTTAGGCTACATCATCACTCCCTTCTATTCATCATGTAGTGATATACGCTTAGGGATAAATCATCACTCATGTATTCCTCTTGTCGTCATATACACATCTTTTATAGGGTTGATGCATACATCTCTTCTATATGTCACATATCATCATCACCACCCATACACATTCATCACACCATGTTAGACATGACACACTCTCATTTATGGTTCATCCTTGACTTCGAGGGCAAAAATAAATGAACCTCAATGCATACATTTTCATTCACTCGGGGGCATGCGTATCCTATGACTCCATTTTGGATTCCATTTCATCCATCCACATCATATTGCATATTATTGTTGCTTATACTCTTACTTAATTTTACTTTTTCTTGTTCACTTTATTACACATGATAGTTAGCTTACTTGTATTTCATTTATCTATATCATACACACATGCATGTTCATGCCTTTTTCTAGTTGTGATTGCGATATCAAGTCTATTTCATGCAGCATGGGTGCTCGCCTTCTACCCTTCCTACACCGGTAGCTGCGGAATCCAAATTAGTCTCTCGTAGGTGTTATTATTTCATTTTATATTTAGCACTTTACATTCGTTGGTTATACATGCTTTTGACATACTAGTATCTTTCTAACATGCTAATGGTTGCTTCATGTACAACATTTGTTATGTAGGGATATTTTCTTCCATATTTTTTGATACATTGTATGTTATTTTTTTGGGCCTTTCCCTATGTTTGGCATGCACCTTGTTTTATTTTGTGGCCATGATGGCCTTGCATGTCTTGTGACATGATGAGTGATGCCCAATGTTTGTAGGCCACTTTGTTCATCTTACCTTGTGTTCTTGCGTGTTTACATTACTGCTTTTCTTGGTAGCTTTTACACTATTTGCATAGCTTACACATTGTTTTCCATATGCATGCATGTTTACACTTGTCTTTGGCTAGCCTTCTTGTTTGTGTGTGCCTTGTTTTTACCAATAAATTTCGTGGTTATAGTGTATGTGTGGTTTGGGGCCTCATTTTTCCTATCAATGATGTTGCATGCATCCCCAAAGAGGGGGGAATCATTTGGGGTTTTTACATAAGTAACATAGATATTCTACACCAATTTGGTTCGAGTTATATATAGTGAGTGGGGTTATACCATTCTACGAACCCCATACACAGTGGATTTTATAGGACACGATGTCCTTAGCATTCTGGGAAGCAGTTACAGGCTTGGAGGTTACAATGGGTGTGCCTCTCTACACTACTTCATCCAACGACGTCGGATCACCCAAAAAACTAGGACAATATAGAGATCTCTTCACACGCATTCAGGGAAACAGTTAGAGCTTGAAGGACATACAACATTTCCTCCCTACACTTCTTTAGCTTGGGATGGTGTGAGATTGCCCCAAAACTCATAGTACATGATATCCTTATACACTCTCTTTCTCGACATGGATTAGGTGCACATGTTCCATTTACACTTTTTCATTTGCATATTTTACATTCATATGCATGTGTCTTTTACATTACATTTTTACACATACATACATACATACATATTTGAATACTTGATCATTTTCTCCTTGTAGGTTTGGTCGTATGAGAAACAAACAATCAAATAGGGAAACAACAACAACAACTTCAATATGAACACTTCACGATAGCACACACTTTACTAACCATGCAGTACATTACAAATTTACACACCGCTATAGCTACACACGTGTTTTACCCTAGGTTCACTCTCATCACTTTTTTTGTGCACTTTTCATCTTTAGTTTCCACACTCATCCATCTTTTTGTTATTCTATGCTTTGTCTAGTCCTTCAAAGCATTATCTACATCACTCTACATCGGCATCATGTACACATCTCTATCTACTTTATGTTACCATGCTTTCCACTTACAAGATAAAGTGGGGGAAAATATAGTCACAAAATCATGTAGGTTAGACATTATTTATCATGGTTTCATACTATTGTTTAGAAGGTTCTTGAGTGAAGAAATTACTAATTAACCCGCTCCTTTTCACCATCTTGTTTTATTTTATTTCTTCATTACCAACCTCATGCACCCATATGCCCAAGGTCACCTCTGTCACTCATGTTATTTTATCTCGACTAGGGCCCCAGTGTTAGTACTGGGTGTCCTTGGGCACCCTGGTCCCACCATAGGCACCCCGGTCCTTTTTGTACTTTCCCACCTCTTTTGGGATCCTTCTAGCCATTTGAGATATTTATCTTTTTGTGGTCAGCCATTTCGGGGTTAATTACGAAATTAGATCAAGAGAACCCTATAAATATAAAGTTATGAGACCATAACGAGGGACCTAGCATCATTCACTACTATCACTCATCTAGAGTTGCATTGGAGATCACTTGCATCCACATAGCTCCATCATCAAGGCACAAGGCTAGGACATATGCATCACACTTCATATGGGGAGGGATTCTATTCTATTTCATGCACACATTCTATTATATTTTCTACACATAGTTATTACTTGCTACTTCACAAAGTGTGACTAGCACAAGAGAAACCTAGGGCATGTTCACACACACTTGCACATAGAACTACATCGGGTCTGAGATGTAGTGCAACACTCAATTAGTAAGTCCACCATTGTGGTAGTTGAGGTCAGTCTAACCCCTTCATATGCATTTATCTTTTTAGGGTTTGATGCTTGTTTTGGGGTCTTACAAGTCTTTCTTTCATCTTGGATTATTGGTGACATCTAAAGGAGCACGGTGAATCTGATACGGCACACAAAGTGAAGGTTCCGAGTATCTCCAAGCCCGCAGAGATTAGTTTTAGAGATTTTACATAGACCATGGCACCCAAATTATAGACCAGAGTGCCCCAATCCCTCTCCAGGCACTACATCCCAACAAGATCCTCCGATCCATCCTTTTCAGGACTTCTACACATGCATTCCTTCTTTTGGATTTTCCAGGTCATCAACTGCGACACTATCCTTAGAGAATCTTTCATTCATCGATTTCTTTCCTATTCCTTCTCGGACATTAGGTTTAGCATTTCCTTTTGCATAGTTACTTAGATTATTTACATACTTTATTTACTATATTTATTTAATTTATTACGATTTTCATAGCTTCGATTAATTATCCCCATTTACCACATATTTAGTTCTTTTTAGTTAATCACCTATAATAATACAATATAGGACTTATAATAATCATGCCTATACTAATACAATGTAGGCCTTCTACAATATTGCCTATTTTATTTAATAGGATTTTTCTCCTCTATGTCTATTATGATAATATAATATGTCTCTTATTATTCCACCAAAATAATGCCTTAAAATACTAAGGCCTCTCAAAATTTCTCTAAGCCTTCATAGTTTCCCCTAAGGCCTTGAGTTTGCTTTGGTGAGGAGGGAGCTTATGTGTTTTGAAATGGAGGGAGAGATTGGAATTTATAGCCAAGGTGGACATGAATTATGTGGTTATCAACCACATCCTCCAAATCATACCCAAACCAACTCGATGGTCGATTTGTTTGGGCTAGTGCATAGTATGGGGGAGGTCGACTCCCTCACCCTTGTTTTTGCTTAGTCATTTTTTCGACCATTTGAACTACCCATTGTGCATTTTTCGTCGACCACTATATTTTTGCCACATCACCTAATTTTCGAGTTCACGTCCTTTGGCTTCCCTATTGGCTTCTTGGTCAACCGGTCAATATTTAATCTACCCCTACTTTGCATTTGTCATGTCGATGTGGCTTATCCCTTCGTCATTCCACAATTTGGCTTGGCATTTTAAATCCCCAGTGTGTGTGCCATAATGCGAGATAACCTTTATAAATTTTTTTGACCACTTCATTATACATGGCCATAGGACCCCTTAAGACTTTTCACCATCTATCATGGCCACTTAACTCACCACGTGTGCTCACAACATCACCAACCCCATTCGTTGCGACGTGGTGACCCGTCAACCATCCTTGAGCCTCCTCTCGATGCACATGTTTCCATGTTAACTGTTGGTCATTTTAGCGTAGGGAGTTAATCCCACATATATAAAAATGTGGATATGATAAGCCTTTATAAGGCTTTGACTACTTCAATGTACACATGGCTTGAGCACATTCTTTTCCTTTTACACACCGAGATATATGTGTTGATCACCCCATAGCTCACCGAGTTGGTTTGAATCCTCAACTCATCCAATGCAATGTAGTAGCTTGTCGAATTAGTATATCTCACCCTAAGCGAGTTGGAGGTATAAAGGAAATGTGGTGGCAGGCCATGTGGTGGCCTAAGGACCCACCACGTGGCAATTTTTTTTTATCGAGCCAAAATGACGATATCGAGCATCGAAGACCAGAGGTCCAAAACACTAACCCACTTTGTCACTTGTGCTTAATTTTCACTTTTTCCATATTATAATGTGACTTTCTAGTTGACCCAACTTTGACCAACCACAACTTTTGTGCATGGGCTCCATTTTCCACATTGTTGTATTCGACGAAATCTCATGGATTCTACTTCCACACTATAGTGATCCCGGAAGATTTAGGGAACTACCATCCTCTCAAATTTCCTCCGGATCACTATCTACACATGCCTATAAACCACATCAAACCTAAAAGGAAGATGTAGAATATGGATTCGAACTGGCCCTAGTGGTCACCCTGAAGAGTGAACTTAGTACCGAGCATTGCACTACATTTTAGAATCCATGTAGTTCTGTGTGAATGTGTGTGTAATGATGCCCTAGGATGCCCTTATGTAAGTTGCACAAGTGATAACAGGTAGATCTAGAATGTAGCAATGTATATAATGTGTGTGATGGAATAAAATGAACTTCCCCCTCTTATGTTGTGTATGTAGAGTGATGTAACCCTTGTCCCTTATATGAGTGTGCTAGATGAATTCCTTTAAAGTGCTCTTATTCCTTTGAATGCAAGCTTAGGTGATGATAGGTAATGCTTAGTGTTTGGCCCCTTATTTGAGAGCTATAACTATGTATATATATGTGATTCCCTTGTTTGAATTTCATAATTGACAACTAAAATGTCAACCCAAAGTTGTAAAATATGACCCAAATTAAAAAGACCCAAAAATATTAAGATGAAAGCAAAGGGTCAAGAGTACCTAGGCACTTTTTTCATAAATGGGTGCTTAGTGTTTGAGGCCATAAAAGATAAATCAATCAAGTAATCGACAGTCCGTAGGGTGTGTAAAGTCAATATAAAAATAAGAGACAAAACGAAAAGGCCCAAAAGATGTTTTCAACCACTAGTTTTCTTACTTAGGAATCATGTATGTAATAGTATGCTTAAGACCTAGAAATGTACCCAAGTGCATAGATTTTGTGTCTACATTTTTCCCCACTTTATGTTTTTTAATGAATAATCGATAGCATAAAGTAGATAAAAGATGTGTACCTTGTGATCCTATAGAGAAGAGTGTACCCAATGTTGTGTCGAGTGGACAAGTGAAATGTGAAGTGGCCGTAACGTGAAGCATGGAAACTAGGAAGGGGAGGTAAACCCTGTGGGTGGCATGTTTGTATAAGCGAAGTGTGTCATTGGAGCTTGTGTTTTTTTATGTGAGGTAATTTTGTTGTGCATAAGGATGGACTGCAAAAGAAGAGTAAGAGAGTATTCAAAGTTCTATATGTGATAAATCAAAGTAACATGTGTATAATTAAGTAAAAGTGTAAAAGTATGTAAAGGAAAGTGTGTACATGATGTACAAGAGCATAAGAGATAGAGAATTGTCCTTGTTTTCTTGGAGACGTTATTGAATTTACTACATAAAGGTGAGATTTTTGGGAAATCTCACGCCAAAATTGATTTTTTTGGGAGATATCACACCAAGGATGAGTTTTTAGGAAATCTCACGCCAAAGGTGAGTTTTTAGGTGATTTCATGCCAAGAGAAGAGTGTTGGGGAGAGCGGTTTGGTTTTTCTCTCCTTCCATGATGCTTCACAAATAAGTGCCATTGTAGATGGCACGTCATTGTATGTAATCGTATATAAACTGGATGTAAACTACATTCTAAAATTAAATTCAAGTGACTTTCTTGTAGAATTGTGCTAGAAACCATGTGTTGAATTAAGAAAATGATTATTTTTACCCAGGACGACAGGGTGCCCCAGGGGGACACAAGTTCCAAATGCTACTATCTATACTAAGAGCTAGTTTATGCTCTGTGCTTTTTACCCAAGTCTAATTCTCGAGACATTTTGTAACTATGTTCCTATGTCAATTTTTTAGTCTCGTTAATTTTTTTATAACTATGTGTTCTTTGGAAGGGTGATTTTTTCACTTGAAGGATGCACCCTTATTTGGGGTGTATGCGATGACTATAGAAAAATTCATCCCAAATGAGAGGAACAGTTACTAATATGCATATCTGAAGTAGATATTTGTAGGAGGTAAGGGATGTGCATGGTAGAAACCAAGGCACATGCAAACAATATGGACTAGTAAACAAGTGTTAGTGAAAATGAGCTAGCATGCAATAGAAGATAATGTAACAAACAACTAGGAAAACAAGATGGACCATGAAAAGTAGGTTTCATACATAGTACATCACTTAGAAGGTCACAATACAATCAGGGATCGAAGAGGTTAAAGGCATACAATGATCAAACAAGACATAGGGAATAACCTACAAACAATAGTAAATAATTACAAATAAAGAGGAATAGATAACCATGGTTGTATTGATCTTGTAAGGAAAATGCTACACATGAAGCACATGTTAGCATATTAGAAAGATAAATAGTATGTCAAAGCATGTATAGATTAGCAAAAAGTAAAGTGATAGTGCAAGAAATAGTAAAGAATGTAATAAAAGAACTTGTGATGTGTAGAGTATGAGAATGCAAAGGATAGATGTCCCCGTGAGCCTCGGTGGGACCGGTAAAGAGTTTTTTTAGCATCATGCATCATGTATGAATATGTGAAAGGTCCTACATTCACCTCAATATATTAAGTGAATGTGTACATGTATATAGAAAAAGATAAATGACATACTAAGTATCTAACTATCATAGGAAATAAAGTGTACATGTAAGTAGTATAAGCTAGTAAGAATAAATGCAACCAAAATATACAAATTTTGTGTGAGTATATATGTGATGATGTGTTGCAATAAGTGATTTATGTAGATGATAGGGGTTCACATTTCCCCAAGCGTATATGTGTGTGATGAGGTTCATTTAGGAATTCTCCCTCAAAAATCAAGTATGAACTAAGGAACTAGGGTGTGTCGGTGGGAAATGATGCAAGCTTGGAAAGATAGACATGAAGCACGAGCATGAGTATCCAAGATGTGACAAGTGAGGTTCATGGAGGAATTATACCCTCAACATTCAAACATGAACCATAGAAATGTGATTACATCATCAAATAATGATGGTACGGTGTGTGCACGAGAGATGTGAGAATGCTTAGGAAAGAGTTACATTAAGCGCGAAGCATGAAATGTAGTAAAGAAAATATAAGTAGATACTAGAGATAATCAAGAATGATTGGGGGAAGTATGATTCCCCCAAGTGTGTGAGTGATGGAGATATATGTGATGATGTGAGAAGTATCATGCCATGGTGGCGGAGTTTGAAATGTTTCATAAGAAAACATATGGTCATCATAATGGTAGGTAGGAGAAAGAGTATGACCAGCATCATATTTTAGGCTTAACGGAGGAAATGCAAGTAGGTGACGGATCACAGCTTGTGTCGAGTGAATTGGTTGTGCTTCCTTAGATGGTGGTTGTTTATTTGGGATTGGTAACATTGCAGATGACTTTATAGGAGGTAATGGGGTAATTATTTTTAAAGGTGGTTACTTATTTGGAATTGGTAACATTGTAGAGGACTTGATAGGAGGAGGTAATGTGGTAAGTATTTTTAAAGGTGGTATGACACTTTGGGTTGGATAGGCAGCTCTTGACTTACTAGAGAAGGAACATTATTAATTATGGCATGATGCTCATTAGACATAAAGGGATCATATTTGGGAGCCCAGTGGGATTTAGCAATTGGAGATGAGCATGTAGTAGAATGTTGTGTAGCAAATGAAATAAAACCTTAATGCTCAAGGTGCCCAATTATTTGTTTTAAATCATAGAAATCATTTTCATGATGTCCATTAATTCTGTGATAATTGTAAAATGGGTGACCTTTGTATTTTGCAAGCCAATAAGGAGGGTAGTAATGAGTAGGTGGCAATTTGATCAACTGGTGATTAAGGAGCTCAGGAATAATATCATGTTTCTTAACATTTAGATCAAACTTGAGAGGTGTTGGTAGTGGTAAGACTTTGGCTTCACTTGTATGAGCACATGTAGTAGACATGGGATTAGGATGAGGTGTAGAAGAAGAACTAGTATGGGCCTAAGAAGAAAATTTGAGATGTTATATTTTAGCCTTGAGGGATGTAATCATGGTTTATATAGCTTGAAATTTATCTTGAAATACACGGTATAAATCTTGAATTGACTCGAAGAGGGTTGATTGGTTGTGGTATCAGGATTGATAGGGTTATCGAAGAGATAATTGAAAATGACACTTACTTGTGTAGGTGGCGTATTGTGAGGGAGGTACATAATGTCTAGGGATTTTTAGAGAACATCTTTACAAGGTGGGAACATTTGAAGTAATTGATACAAGGAGACCTAAAAAAGCTGTAGGAGCCATGAAAGAAGAGGTATGTATGAAATAATATATCTAGAAATATAAACCCAAGAATGAAACCTTAGGAATACCTATGTAGATCAGGTATGATAGAAAATATATGGAAATATGAACCTTGATGCAACTAGGGTTTGGTTTAGAGAAGAACAAAACTGGTAGAATATGCAAAATAAGGATCTGAGTGTTCGATCAAGAGATGGGGTTCACCAAATTATTTAATAATGAGTGTAATTAAATCTGATTTTAGATTAATTACTCTAATGAATGATATACAAGTGATAAAATACAGTAATGGAAAATCAATAAGTGATGATGTGAAACCCTAAATAAGAGGGAGTGAGAGAGTGACTTAGCTTATTTTTGAGTGATCGAAGTCATCGGGATGAGGCACTAATGGAATAGACTGAGAGAAGTGTCATCAAGGTTTAATGGAGGTCCTAGGACTTAAAAATGCATAGGACATAAGTGATCATGAGAGGACAGGAGCGCTCAGAACTAGTGACTAATCTAGGCGCTAGTGTCCAATCAAATGATTAGGTTCTATCCTCTTCTATGAAAGAGGAGGTTCATTATTAGCTTCCTTTTTAGCTCTAGTTTTAATGTACTATCATTGATTATACCTATAACCTATAAAGAGATATATCTAGTTACACATTCCCATAAACCACATCAAACCTTAAAAATAAGATGCAAAATGTGGATTCGGACTAACCCCCGACGATCACCCGAAGAGTGAACTTAGTACCGAGTGTTACACTACATTTTAGATGCCATGTATTTATGTGTGAATGTGTATAATGATACCTAGGATGTCCTTGTGTAAGTTACACAATTATATCGGGCTAGATCTATAATGTAGCAATGTATAGAATGTGTGTGATGGAATAAAATGAACTTCCCCTCCTATGTTGTGTATGCAGAGTGATGTAACCCTTGTCCCTTGTATGAGTGTGCTAGATGAGTTCCTTTGAAGTGCTCTTGTGCCTTTGAATGCAAGATTAGGTGATGATAGGTAATTCTTAGTATTTGGCCCCTTATTTGAGAGCTATAACTATGTATATATATGATTTCCTTGTTTGAATTTCGTAATTGAAAATTAAAAGGTTAACCCAAAGTTGTAAAATATGACCAAAGTAAAAGAGACCCAAAAGAGTAAGAGGAAGGCAAAGAGGGTCGGACGCTAGAAGGAACAGGAGCACACTGGCACTTTTGTCCTAAATGGTTCTAGTGTCAAAGGCCATAAAAGATAAATCGATTAAGTACCGAGAGGGTTGTAGGGTGTGTAAGGTCAATAAAAATATAAGAGACAAAATGAAAAGGCCCAAAAGACGTTGTTAACCACTAGTTTTCTTGCTTAGGAATCATGTATATACTAGTATGCTCTATGACCTAAAAATGCACCCAAGTGTATAGATTTTATGTCTACACTAGCCTAGTGGTCGTTGGGCTATAATTTACCTTTATAGAAAACATTTGTGTAGCTAAGAAATCGCGAAGCTCGGTTGTTTTGTTTTCTTATACACAACAAATTGTTATTTGGGCCTAGTGATCACTAGTTTATTTTTTCTTATTTTATACGCAAAGATTAAAAATTTAGATTTATAACACCAATTTATTATAAATATGATATAATTACCTTTAAGAATAGCTTAGGGTCACTAGGCTGCAACAAGTAGATCGTGTCGTATCTAAAAACTTGTTGTATAGCTTCTCGGCCATTAGTCCAAGTTTCTTAAATTGTCATAAAAGTAAAAAACTATTTATCTAAATCTCATCGCAAATGTAAAGAACTTAAATAATTTTTAAGCCTTACGTAGTTCTCATAAGATATATAAAAATATATGTATATAATTTTCTAACACATAAAAGGTTGATGTTTAGATCTTAGCGGTCACTAGATAAAGTATTAAGTAAATACAGCAGAATTTAGAGCTTAACAAATGCTAGGATTTAACAAATTAAATTAAGCTAGTATGAACTTAACACCTAATACGTACTACCACAACATTATTATTTGAGCAAATGTGTCAATAGGATTTAACAAATTAAAGGAATATATTTTGAGCTTAGTGGCCACTAGGTTATGCCACAACATAATATTTTAAGCTTAGCGTTTGTTAGGATTTAACACATTAAAGTAAGGTTTTTTTGGGCATAGCGGTTATTAGGTTAGGCCACGACATAATATTTAGAGCATAGCGATTATTAGGATTTAACAAATTAAATTAATATATTATGAGCTTAGTGGCCACTAGGTTATGCCACAACATAATATTTGGAGCTTATGGTCACTAGGATTTAGCAAATTAAATTAACATATTTTGAGCTTAGCAGTCGTTAGGTACTTCAACAATATAATATTTTGAGCTTAGGTTTTGCTAGCATTTAACGAGTTAAAGAATGATATTTTGAGCTTAGTGACCGCTTAGGTTATATTGTACCATATTATTTAGAGCTTAGTGGTCATTAGGATTTAACCGATTAAATTAAGCTAGTATGAACTTAACGTCTGCTACATATTGCCACAACATTATATTTAGGGAAAACGTGTCAAGAGGATTTATTAAATTAAATGAATATATTTTGAGCTTAAGCGGCCACTAGTTTATCCACAACATAATATTTGGAGCTTAATGCAATTTCTTGGTTATGCCTCAAAGATAATATCCTGGAGCTTACTGATCATTAGGGTTTAACAAATTAAATTAACATATTTTGTGCTTAGCAGTTGCTAGGTACTTCAAAATATAATAATATTTCGAGCTTAGGGTTCACTCACATTTAACGAGTTAAATAATTATATTTTGATCTTAGTGGTCGTTAGGTTATGCCGCATGACATATTATTTAGAGCTTAGCGAATCGCTACGATTTTACAAATTAAATTAAGTTTGGTATGAAATTAATTTCTATTACATCTTTTGCCACAACATTATCTTTTGAGAAAACATGCCGAGAGTATTTATCAAATTAAGGAATATATTTTGATCTTAGAGGCCACTAGATTATGCCACAATGTAATATTATGACCACTAGGTTATACCACAACATAATATTTGAAGCTTAAAGTCGGTAGGATTTAACAAATTACATTAACATATTTTGAGCTTAGTGGCATTAGGTACTTCAACAATATAATATTTCAATCTTAGGGGTCGTTATCATTTAACAACTTAAATAATTATATTTTGAGCTTATCGGTTGGTTGGGTTATTACATGTGACATATTATTTGGAGCTTAGTGCTCGCTAGGATTTAACAAATTAAATTAGAATATTATGAACTTAGTGACCGATGTGTAATGCCACAACATAATATTTCGAGCTTAGGGGTTCTTTAGCATTTAACAAGTTAAATTAATATATTTTGAGCTTTACTGACCATTAAGACACTTCCACAACATAATATTTAGAGCTTATCGGTCAATAAGATTTAACAAATTAAAGTAAGATGTTGTGAGCTTAGCGACCGCTAGGTTATGCCACAACATATTATTTAGAGCTTCGTAGTCACTAGGATTTAACAAATTAAATTAAGCTAGTATGAACTTAACGCCCACTACGTACTTGCCACAACATTATATTTCGAGAAAACATGTAGAGAGGTTTTAACAAATTAAGAAAATCAAGAGTTGTACATGATGGGAAATGGAGGAAATTAGAGAGGGGGAAATAACAAAAAATGGCTAACTCTTTGTTCTTCCACAAGTAGGAAAAATCTCTCTCATGAATTCACAAGAATACAACCAACAACCTTTTGAGAATGGGAGGTCTTTTCCTTTTATAAGAAGAGAGATGACTCTTCATATACCCCCTAATGAATTTTCATATGTCCTCGCGCAACTTAAAACTTTTCAACTTCCTAGGAAAATATTAAGTCCCTTTTTATAACATAAAGGTGAATTTTACATTAGAAACATAAAGTTTTTTTTTTAATTTCATTAAGGACACATAAAAACTAATCCCCAATGAATAATTATAACATTGAAGAGACAGAAAGTTGGGGAGTGAGATAAGAGAGAGAGAGCAAAAGGAGGGAGAATTATGTCGATGACGAAGAATTCACCTCCGATGAAGAAGCTCTCTGTGATGAAGAACTTTGTTGATTCATGACCACAATATCCTCCTTATCCATGATGCACAGATACCTTGGGTTGGCTGAATGAGTGTTTAAAAACATTGTTGCTTCCATGACCCTCATGGAGGTTTCATTTCCTTGTTTGAGTTATGAGATCATCTTACAACCTTGTTTTGCTCAAAAATGACCTTCTAAACCCTTTGGCACATTTCAATCCTCCTCTGTTGATGATGCATTTCCATTTTTATCCACTTTCTATTTTTAGTATGCCTCGCCATGGACACATGTTATTTTTAGTAAGTGCACTAAGGTGGAAAAATTTTGATCCAGAACTGTGGGGCATGATAGAGCAAGGCAAGATGCACAATGAAAAAAGGAGCGAGACGGAAAATTTTATGTATGGATGCATGTTAACATCCCTACTACACCAAGGGGGATGAGAGGGATAGAAAAACCCACTTTGTTCCCAGAGGCATGATTTTGCACTTCAAGACCTAAAACGGAGGGAGAGCTAGAGTGCCAATACGCACGCAATGAAAAAAATTGGGATCAAATAGAGAAATAGAGAAAAAATTATGCATGGGTGCATTTTACTATCCCCATTGCACCTTTGCAAAGGGACATGAGGTGCACAAAAATGCACCATGCACTTTTAAGAGGCAAAACATAAGAATTTGGCCCATCGGAGAGAGAACTTGAAATTGAGATTGCCAAAACTCCAAGAGGTCATTTTGGGTGAAATTTTATATGATTTTGACTCCAACCAGGATTCTAGGATCAATTATGGGTATCATCTTTTAATTCTTCCTAAACTCCCTGAAATGGCCCCTTTTTTATCAATATTATCAACTTTCCCTACAAAGAATGAGCTCCACTGAAAAACACCAAGATTTTTTGAAGAATATGATGATTCCACCTTGTAGAGGATTCTCTTAGATTTCCAATGAGTATTTTTTTCCTCTTGAATCCTTATGGAGCTCCCGAAATCATCTCACAAAGAGCGGTACCTATTCCTCAAGTACCTAAGAGACAACTTACTATTTTTAGTAAGTGTCAGAATCTACCTCTCCCAACTCCAACTGATGTTGCCAACTTGAATGTTTATCTCCTTGTATGCTTCCTTTGTGAAATCTACCTTCTGAGAACAACTTAATATTTATAGCAAGTTCTATGAGACAACTTACTATTTTTAGTAAGTGGTGATTTTTGCTGAGATGACTACACTGATGAGTTTTGCTGTATTACTTTCCCTGAGTACATTGTCTTCTCTTGGGTTTCCTCTCTAAAGTGACTTACTAAAAATGGCATGCACCCATATAAGGGAATTACTATTTTTAGTAAGTGGTGAATTTCACTTGTTCTCCAAATCGATTGACGATCGACCTCATTTTCTTCCTTAGTGTACCCGATTTCCTTCACAGCTTCTTTTGATGATGACTTACCCAAAATAGTAGCCACCCATGTAGGAAGGCTTACTATTTTTAGTAATTGGGTCTCTAGTACTCGGATTGTGATGGAATGAAATTTTCCAACATGGGTTTTTTTCACAACAACGCTCCTCTGAAATCTCAAAGCATCACCCGCTCACCGAGTTTGAGAGATTTTAAATTTTAAAAAAATTGTTATGGGAAGAGAGGGTTTTCTCATTGGAAAAAATCTAGCTTGTTCATGAAGAAAATTTCTTTTGGATCCTTCAAGGCTCTGTAATACTATAATATTTCAAAAATGGCATCTCGGTCCGTTGAATGGTTTGTGAGATACAAACAATTCTTCTCTGGATGACTTCTAGGATTTTCTCGGAGAAAATATTCGTTTTTGCACCATTTTGATCCGTTATTTTTGTATTTGTTTATGATTTTTAATGTTTTTGTATGAAATATGATTTCATGGAGTCAACTGAATGCAAAAAAATTGTTTTTTAATATGGAGAAAATATGGCGAGTTTTGGCGGCGTTGAAAGGCTTGGGGAAAAATGGCAAGAAAAATGCTAAGTGTTGTATTTATAACTTGCAAATGGAAGGAGGGAGATGGGGAAGTTTTGTGTCCCTTTTAAAAAGGGAAAAAGGGGACATAAAATTATACCTTATTCGGTGTGGATAAGTGGCGTATTTTTACTCATTGAGCAACTTAAATGAGTGGGGTTGGATTAGAGCACCTGGGGGCTAATTTGTGGTCATATTGAGAACTAGAATGAACAACGGGGAAGTTGAATTTTTGTGTCCCTTTCATCCCTTTTCTAAAGGGATTAAGGGGACATGAATTTCCACCTTATTCTAGTGACGACACTTGGCAAGCATGCGGGGTAGGTGAGCACACAGGTCAAACTTGGTCAACTGGGGCTAGTGGATGAGTTTTTGGTCATATTGGTGACCTAGGGGCTAAAAAGGGTTGGGCACATTTTTATGTCCCTTTTCAAAGGGACATAAGGGACATGAAATTTTTCCTTAACCATAGGCTACCACATGTCCAACTTAAAAATGACTAAGTATGGGAAATCGCACCTTGGGACCAACTTGCGCGGCGACATCTCTAGCTCTCGGATGAATTTTTGATGAAAATTTATATGATCCCACCTATAAAAACCTTATGAATCCAATAGTGATGGTACCAAGTTCTAATTTTTACTTAATCCCCTCCAAATGTCTCCTTATTTCTTAGGATTGCTCATTGTGTGCCACAAGAATGAGCTTTCTAAAACACTCTTGCATGAGGTTTTAAGAAGTCCTATTTTTTCCACCATGTAGAAAATTAAAAATTATTTCCATTTATAATTTTTTGGGATTTCAAATCATTAAGTAGCTCCCAAAATCCCATTTTTTTATCTCATGTACTCTTTAAGTGGTACATGCTCTTTTGGGCCCGAAACCCGTTTCGATGAATTGGCTCCAAAACCTCCTCAATCTTCCAAAATAATTTCCCTTATATTTATAGCACTTGAATACACATCCAGGATGAGTTTATCTCCTCTGATCCACTCCGGGGTGGTGCACTAGTCCTAGGAAGGCTGATGGTAGCCCTTCCCAAAACTACTTGAATGCTTGAATGTTCCAAAAGATCCTAAATCACCTAGGGGATTGATTTTAATTTCCTAAATCACCTAGGGAAACTTTAAATTCACATAGGGATCATTTTACTGATAATATAAGACTGGTGATTGGGATAGACTGACCCAGTGTGTCTTGGGAAGGTGTGACTTTGAAATTTTTTGACACTGTGGTATGGTTGTCCTACTTGATAATGTATTTTTCCCCTACAAAATTACAGGAAAACAAATTGAATTCAATGTTTACTAAGGGCTCTTCTTTTGCCTTCAAATCTATATGTTCTTTGTGATAAATTATAGATTGCTCAATCCAATCTTGTCTCACTTCTTCTTGTGTGAGTGGAGAGAGGAGATTGAGATGGTTACACTAGGACTACCTTGCTGAGATTTTAGTTTGTATTGCCTCTTCTTCTTCATCTAAAGAAGTTAAGGCATATGCCACTAAAGTTGGAGCTTCAGTTGGTGTGGGCCTAACTTCTTGAACCTCGAATAGAGATTCATTTAATGTAGGAAACCCTAGATGACGTAGAGAATGGGGAGCACGGGATTTTTTGAAGGATCGAATAGAGTGTTTCCTTTCTCTTTATAGCCTCCTTTTTAATAGTTCCTCTCAAAGGGGAACTACCCCTGTCATCTTCATATTCTTCTTAACCATGTTATCATTTGTTCGGGTAATCCATACTCAGGTCCTTAATATCATCCTCATGTGCATAGGATATATTTATTTGTCCTCTAAGTGACTCAAGGTGTTTGGAAACCATTTTCATGCGGTCATATTGCCTTAGAGGGTGTTGGGGAGATGGAATGAATTTCTATGGGCCAATTTTCAAATCAGGCCACCTATTAAATTTCCTACATCCCACAAAGGATCGAGAGGGGGTGTGTTCCAAGCTTATTCTCTTTGCACTTTCCAACAATATTGTTGTAAATCTAATATGCCACATCTTGTTCTACCAATTTTTCTGTACATAGTGTGGCGGCTGAAAAGGAGCTATAAGGAGTCCCTCAATCATGATAACAATATATTCTAGATAGAATAATTCAACTACCATTTTCCTTATGGATGTTAGGATGCCAACATATATTATGGGTATCACTATTGCATGTATTTTTTGGTAGAGAGCAGGATATAAATAAGTGCATATATCTTGAATATGCGATCTAAACCAATGGGCATACAAGTTTGAATATAGTTAATTTATATGCAATGGGCACAAATGAGGCTAGATTTGATAAAATTACGAATTGTTGAGAACACCACAGATTTGCATCCAAAATATAGGAAGCCATGTAAAATGATTCCTGTTGTCCATGAAATTATTTCTTTGGTTCATCAAATTAAAATCGAGAAGTTTCCTAATGAAGGAATCTTGCCTTCATCAATAAGCATAAAAGTAAAGGGATATAGGATACGTCGACCTTATAGATATAAGGTTTTCCATATAGCCTATTCATGAGGGCCATGCGAATATGAACTCTGGTCTAAACCTTTTAATAATAATATTTCTCATATCAGAATCATCCATATTATCTATTGGGTCCACAATCCAACTCTATAAAAGAACTCTTATTTTCCTTTTTGTCGTTTGGGACTCAACTATATTTTTATTGTAGAGGGTTTCAAGTTATGGTAGTTTTTGATAACCTTTGAATGCATGCCCAACATAAAAACATTTTTTCCATGATTTATAAAATAAGGTCCACTCTTTGGACTTGGAAGGAATTAGATAGGAAGTAATAATTTCTAGAAATAGAAGCACCTATGGTTTAACGATAATTAAATTCATACCAACTCTTTTAATTTCCCTTATGTCTTGAGACCTTAGGGATTTATCTACTTGGGATACCATTTTTTATGACATCTACATTAATAATTTCAATTTTAACCATAGAAAAAATAGCCGAGGAATGCCGAAATTCATGATTTAAGACAACTAGATTGAACAATGTATCTCTCATCAACCAGATTTTACGCATAGGAATATAGATAAGCATCTATGTTTAATAGTTTCAGTTCTCCCACCATGATGAATGATTATAGGTCCACAAATGTTGCATATATCATAAAAAAAATAGAATCGATCCAAAGGAAGTAGTTGGGTTTATAACAACTCTCTTATGTCTTTTACTTTGAAAAATTGGTTAGATTAAAAATAAGTTGAAAAATCAATGTATGAAGTGTTAATATTAATGGTCACTAAGGTCAACCACAACGAAATATTTAGAGATTTTTTTGTCACTAGGCATCATTCACAACATAACTATTAATGTAATTGATACACCTAGAATTTATCAGTGAATAACCCAGTGCACTAGCACATCACTCGACCTAAGCCGAGCGCTCACCCGGCGCTTGCAAAGGCACCAGTCCCTCTTTAGATTTTCTTGTACAAAATGTTAGCATGATGATGTTTAAACATATTCAGATTCATAACTAGTCATAAACATTCCACAGTGCATAATCCAAATTTATATCTTAGAGAATCATAATAAATGAACTAAACAATAACTATGATAAGATTAACCATACAAGAACCAAATTCAGTTATGTCTAATACCATTATCTAACCAATATACTCCATTGCATTAAATATTGTAAAACACATAAGCTTCTTACACTATACCAGTATCTCCATGAGTCATGTGCACGTCAAAACCAACATCACAACTCTATAATAATTCACCACACTAAACTACGAAATCAATACATATTTATAGGGGTGGGGACTTTCCCTTCACCACCCATGCACTTCTCAAAATAGGCCACATGTTGATAATAGCCATGCGCCTTTACAATAGTATGCACAACATGCAAGTGCTCTAACAATAGATGTCCTATAGTTAAATCCAAGTAGAAATCATATTATTAGCTTAAACTATGCATGGCACTTATCTTCCGATTGTTCCCAAAATACCATTACGTGGAGTGCACAAGTCTTCATCTCTATGTGTGCTCCACACGTTATCTCCAAAATAGTCCTTATCCACAAAAATGGCTAAGTCCTTATCCAAAGTGTTCGACGCATGTTTCCTTTTCTATCTTCTTGCGCCTTCAAATGTGCCTTGTTCCGCATGCACATTATTCATGTGTCTTCACCTTAGAGAAACATTATGTCTTTCAACATTACCCCACACCTTTGAAGTACATTATCATCCCATAAATGGGAATTCTTTCGATGTCTCCAAAAATAAAGAATAAATAATGAAATACGATACAAAAGAATGAATTTTACTCTGCAACACCCTCTTCTTCAACTGGAAGGATTAACTCTGGATATCATTTTTGAGTTCACCTCAAGCTCGTTAGTCAATTAGCACGTTCCTTTTTTCTCCGGAATATTGGTGGCTATGGCATCCAATTCATCTTAAGTGATCTTCTCTTTCTCATTTTGTAGCACTTGGACAACATTGGCCATACCTGACAGCATTCCTTCCATGAGATCCATATTCTACGCTATGAGTTTCCCAATCTCATCAATTATATCCTTGTGCGAGATCCTGGGCTACTACGAGGGCCTCACACTTTTGTTTTACCAATGTTAACCTTTCTGTGCACCCAAGTGTTTCATCTTTCATTGCCTTCAGAACTTCATTGTCCTCTACTATAGTTTTGATCCTTATTATGGCATCGGCGCTGCACATAAATTGAGAGCTTGGTTAGATTTCTTCAACTCATCTTTCAAGGTTTGGAGCAAAGCCTCGTAAGTTGAAACTTTTCTAACAATATTGGCCCTTTCTCTTGTTACTTCTTGTGTAGAATATTTTGGTGTGGGAATTCAAATTGGCCCATCATCTAATACCAAATTGACCAAAGTGTGCAAATAATGCATAGCAGAAGGAAATTTTTCAGGAACCTAAGATTCTAGATGAGGCCTTGCTTTAAGAATGTGATCACCAAGTTCCTCAGCCATGTTAATGAAGGCCTCATTATTTTCCTCTTCTTGTTCCTTCTCTTCTTTTAAGTGTGTTATCTCTACAGTCTTATCCTTGTTATCTTTAAGTAGCACTTGAATGGTGGTGGCCTTATCAATGTTCCTTTGCGCCACCTCAGCAGATACCTTGACCAAGGCATTGCACTGACCTACTCATCAAACATTATAGTGGGTTTTATTTTCATGTGCCTACTCTGTGGTGCCTTCTTCACTCACGTGAGACACATGACTCTTCACACACATCAAAATTTGGTTCATCCATATGAGTCTACATGGACCAGGATAATTTCTTCCTTATGCATGTAGTAGCCATATCTAGATCCATCATCTCCCACCCATATAACTCTTTCGAACCATAGTGCTTTGAAAACGGGTGTAGATTATTTTTCTCATTTTTTCAGAATAGCCCATATTAGGGACAACATATTCTTCACTTATCCTCTCTCTTTTTGTCCTCGGCCCCTTAGAAACCCCGGCGCTAGGGTCTAGAGTTGGCCCTTCTCCTTCCTGAGTAGTAATGGGTGCACTGGGTGGCTTGCCCACAACTTCCTCTACTTCTTTCACCCCTTCCTCATCATCTCTCATCTCCTCATCCTGGGATCTTCTGCATCTTCAGGTTGAACTGGGGTTCTTGACGCACTCTCCCCTGACTCCTCCTCCTTGTTATCTTTAAGCTTCAAATTTCTTATCTTCTTTTTCTTGAACGTTTCCTTTTTAGGGGAAATTCGAGGCGACCTTCATCAAGGTTGGGATGTCCCCGTGCCTTGGTTATGACTCTTCCGAACACCCTCTTGAACTAGCGTTCCTCATGGACTGTGTTTACATCCAAGTCTTCCTCTTATCCTTGTTGTTGTGGAGGAGTATCTACATGCTCACTTTCTACTTTGTCAGTGGGCTACCTCTAGCCTTTGTGGTCCAAGCCTCCACTATCCTCGTTGAGTTCTTCTTCCTCATCTTCCTCTAAGGTTGAGGTCAGATTTGGAGCTGCCACATTTTCAATTATATGCTTGCCTTTAGATGGGCCAGGGAGCATGAACTTGTTCTTCACGTATTGGACATTTTCCAATCTAAGCTTAAGCTGAATATAGATAAGTGTGGCCCCACTCTCCTAATGGAGAAAATTATTGGATTCATACTTATAACATCATAAATAAGCCTCTCAATGTAGGCACATTTACATTAGATAAACATGATTTTTCGTAAGGTATGGTAGTTCAATCTACCTTGTCCACATTGTAGATTAACCAATGTGCATCGGTAAACTCGTATACCGCTTCCTAGAAGAATCATGTTGTGAAGGCATATGGTAGTTTACACCAGGGACTACATATCCCATCCTTCATTGTAAACCGTGTGATGTAAAAAATTGATATACCATGAATTTCACAGCCTTTCCCTCCACTAAGGGTAGCTCCTTTGTAATACGACATTCCTCCTCAAAGGCCACACGAAATTGGTCATACCATAACTCCACCCTTTGCTTGAACGGACCACTCATTGATCCTTCACATAAATACTTTTCAAACCTCTCTACAAGGGACTTATTTTCCATGGGGTATTCCCGATTTTATTGTTTGGCCCATCGGGCACTCCAATTTCTACAAACATAAGTGATAACAGGATAACACCAAAACTTATCTTCTCACCTATGCGTGCTTCCTCAATGATTGTATAAATCTGTATGTGTCCTTCTAAGTTGTAAACTTCTCCTTATGAAATCTTCTTAGTAATGTGTAGCCACATGGTGTTCACTTATGACCACCTTTCCTAATCATTCAACTTGGTGAGTAAGTGCGCACTACTGTACCATAGGGTACTTCCTCAACTTATAAATATACATCCCAGAGAACCTTCAAATATCACAACTCCTTTCGATGGCCATGACACCTGCTTTATCGGTTAGATCACTACTATCATCTCGTCCCTGTGCCCTTTAATCCTGTCAATGTAGTAATTAAGGATGTTGTGATCCTCACCCGCCTTGCTCAACAAAGTAGAATAAGTCCTCATGGAATCCGTTCATAAGCCACCGGTATATATTCTCTAGTTTTCCAAATTACGGGAATTCATATAGATGGTACACCCCTACCTTTATTATCAAATTCTCTCTAGCATTGTCATAAATTGACATGTCATCAACCATTCACTTGTTGGTCTTTCTATTCAATAATTCATCTAATTCCTCCTTGTTATCGGTGGTGTGATGTTTGTAGTCTCTCACCTTATACCTACAAATATGGGAATCCCAATCTTTCTTGATAATTACTTCTTCTAGATACTGTATTTCTGAAAAATTGCTTTCGAGAGCATCCTTGACCTCTGTTTCAACCTTCTTCCCCTTTGTTCTTGCTCCAGGTTCTTTCCTTGGTGCCATGATAAGATAAAGTTACACCTTTTACCTTTATCGAGCAAGCTCCATGCCCTAGCTTGAAACCACATGCCCTAGCTCCTTCTCAACCCTAGTGCTTTATTTCTTCTCTCTACACACTTCTGCTTCACTCAAACCCTTCTCGAATGGGGACACAAGCCAATTTTGTGCACAAATCTACTCTCCTTTCCTGGTTTCACAACTCTCTGCACCTCAACATGTTTTTCTCGGTTTGGTCACAACTAGCTCGCTCAAGTACACGTGATCACAAAGGTGGGAATGAACCCGCATCACGTCTTTATATAGAGTTGAAAACATTTATTGCATTTATTGCTCCTTTACCTACCATCGATCCTCTCATTAATTGACCATTTTCCCAATTTCCGTGCAATACACCTGCACCACACAACCTATAACCTTCAAGCGTGCCTTCCTACCTTTTGGATACAGACCTCCTTCTATGCACTTCCATGTGCCAAATTACCTCACCACTTTTCCTTCCTATATTATTTTTTTACAACCATAGCTTACCTCATGTTATATTGTGCATTCATTCATTTCCAGCTATGGTCTTCTTTAGGAGCAATTTTCTTTCTAGCAGCACCTTTCCATACTATCTACACTTTTTAACAAGAGAAATCACCTATAATAGTATTTTCTTATGTGTACCCATGTTTGAATGACAACCACCCCACACCAAGGGTATGTGCAGTCCTTTGTGCATAAAAACACTTCAGATTGTGATTAGCTTCTAGCGCACAAACGTGCTTATTACACAAAACACTTGAACTAAATTGACAAAGCATAGTGATGAAGAAGGAAACACATTAAATGAAATACAGTAAGGGAAATCTATACTAAATGGAAATACTACCTTATTACAAACACCAAGAAGGCTTATTTATAGTAGGGCTTCAACCTACTCCCGTTGAAGTAACCGGTAACCATGTTCCATCAAGCACCTCTAATGCAACCACTCCGATTCAAGTATGTGAGTGATAACATATGGTCCCAACCAATGCACCTTAAGCTTTCTGGGTGGCATAGAAACTTTGAATCATAAAGAATCACCATCTGCCCAACCTCAAGCTTCTTGTCCTTGATGTGTTTGTCATGTCATGCCTTATGTCTGGCCTTTTCCGCTTCTGACTCCAACATGTTATGGCGCACCTCTCATCTAGTTGTATTAATTTGTCAATTCTTTCTTCCAATGCTTGCTCATCAACTAGACCTCGTGTTCATGCAATATGTAAAGAAGGTAACATAATTTCTATGGGAAGAAGCTGCTTCTATGCCAAACACCAATTGAAAGGGTATGGCCTTATTTGTAGGTTGTTCTATATGCCTAAAGTACAATAAAACTTTATTATCCCAATCTTTCCTTCCACCATCACAAATTTTTTTAGGGTATGGCTCAATATCTTGTTGAAGGCCTCAATAGTCCCATTTTCTTCGGGGTGATAGGGTGTGATCTTGTGGTGTGTGACGATAAATTCATCTAATAATATCATGATTGTCTCATTCAAGAAATGTTCTCCCCTATCACTTGTCAAACTCAATGGACATCCATACCTAGTAAGAATATTTTCCCATAAGAACCTTGTTGTTGTAACCATTATACAATCCTTTGTAGGTGTTTCTTCTTCCCACCTTGTAATATAATCTATACAAGTGATGATGTATCGTAATTTGGTTCTACGTGCGGATGGGGAGATAGGACCCACAAAGTCTATTACCCATTTTTCAAACAGCTTTGCACTAGTAATAGGCCTTAAAGGAATTTCATCTCTTTTCCCAAGTTTTCCAAGGTGTTGATAGTGATCACACACCTTACAATACTCCTTACAATCCTTGTACAAGGTTTCCCACCATAAACCGAGTAGAATCTTGTGCACGATGGTGTCACCTGCATAGTGTCCACCTGCAATACCGCCATGAGCCTCTTCCATGATTTCCATGCGCTCATGCTCCAATACACACCAGTGCAATATTTCATCTTGTCCTAGTTTGTATAGGTCACCACTGATCAACATGAAAGGTGCGGCGTGAATTGCAAGTTATTTATTTTCCAAGGTTTTCACTCCTTCTCGCGCCATACCTGCATGCGTAAAAGACAGCATAATATCCTCCAATTCGAGGGCGCGTGATTTAACCTATACAATTGTGTATCGGCATTGTATCTTCAATTGTATGTGCATCCTCTCCTAATTGAATTCTTGATAAGTGGTCTAGGCCATAATTTCTTTTACCTGACTTTACCACAATTGTAAAATTAAACTCTCGGAATAAAAGAGCCCATCGGCATATGTGCCCTTTGAAAAATGAGATTATTTACTAAGTATTTCAATGTCATGTGATTTGTATAGAACACAAAAGGTGTTGCTAGCAAGTACTATCTAAACTTATGCAATGTGTAGATCATTGACAAGGCCTCACACTCTATAGTTGTATAATTATGTTCTACAGGAGTCAACTTTATACTAGCAAAACAGATAGGATGATCTATAATACCTTCTCTAGGCTGAGCTAATATTGTACCAATGGCCATGCCAGAGGCATCCACATGTATGTGAAAAGGTTGGTTCCATGAGGAAAGCGTAGAATAGGCATCGTAGTAAGCCTCTCCTTCAATGCTTCAAATGTGTGTTGTTGTGGTTCTCCCCAATAGAATGTCCCTTTACCTTTTAATAACTCCTCCAAGGGCATGGAAATCTTAGCATATCCTTTGATAAATTTTCTATAATACCCTATGTGGCCCAAGAATCCATGCACCTCACTCTAACTGGTAGGCTCCTCCAGGCCTAAGATAATTGTAACCTTGGTTGAATCTACTAACAAACCCTCCTTGCAGATGATATGCCTAGCAGAGTTCCAAAAGGTGTAGCAAATATGCACTTCTTGATGTTGAAGGAGATGCTTAATTGTCTACACCTCTCAAAAATTAATCACAAGTTGTCATAATGATCCTTGACAAGCCCATACATTGTCCAATCATTCAAGTAAACCAAAAAAGAATTTGTGAATAAAATCTTGGAAAGCTTGAACCACAATGCATGAAATAACCGCAGGCACATTTTTTTAGTCCAAAAGGCATCACCATGTATGTCAGACTTCCCCATTCAGTGGTGAAAGTTGTCTTCTCTTGATCCTCCTTTGCAATTCTTACCTGATGATACCCAAAGAATCTATCTCAGAAACAAGAAATTTTGCACCTAACTCTTAATAATATTTCCTTGGTGAAATGTGTAAGAAAAGGATCAATCAAACATACAACATTCAACTCTTTATAGTTCACACAAATCCTAATCCTACCATATTTCTTTATATTGATTACCATGGGGCTAATCCACTTTGATTCTTCTAGGGGCATAATGATTCTAGATTTCAACATCTTTTCAATTTCTTCTTTAAATTTTACGCGAGTTAGGTTTCATCATGTAAGGTCTCCTCCCTAACTGGGCACACACCTTCCTTTAACTTAATCTTCATCTCACTCAAAGACTCATGCAATCCCTTTAACTCATGGTAGACCCTAGGAAATAAGTCCTGAAATCATGTAGTAACTCAATTATCTTAGCCACTTTAAAATCAGACCAATAATCTCTAATTATGGCCTCCTTAGGTTCAACATTTGTGCCAATGTTCACTTTCTTGGTCTTCATAGGTTCATGATAGGTGCACGCCTCCTTATCCGCATTATCTAAGACCTCACGCATACCCTCTGAATGATCTATGTCCAAATTTTCTACTTCTTCCTCATCCACTATGTAGACCATATTTCCTTTCTCCTTCTCAAGGCAAGCATGCTTAAGTAGTTCATCATCTTGTCTCATCTACTTCATCAAAATGTGCTCCTAGGTCTGCCTCACCAAATAACTCCTAAATGAGTTCTTCAGCCTTTACACTGTCTCCCATAGTCAATCACTCCATAACTCATAATGCCTCTTTCATGAAGGTTTAGTGGAGAAGTAGTCAAAAGTATGGATCATTCCTGTAGTCAAGTTTTGCCAATTTCCAGTCTCCTTATGCAGCTCCGCATAAACATACCAAGAACGCACATAGCCACACATAAAGTGAAATAAAATTTGTGCACCCAAGGCAAAGGTGGCAAAGCTTTCTGCTCCTCTGTCCAAATTATCTCACACTATTGAACGTGGTGCTAAACAGGATGATTACCATGATATGTGTATATTTGAGTAGGTACATTGCTCCTGAGAAACCGGGTTGTTAGAGAAATTCTTACTTCATTCCATTCTATGAGATTATCCCTATGAACCATCCATCAGCGTGCTATTTTCCCACAGAGGGTATATACAAACATATTTCTTATATCCACTTGTTCTTCCATGGCTCATAATAATACCTTTGGGTATTCTTCACCAATATATCGGGTACAAAGTTGTTACTTATCCTCCTAATACGGTGAGGTCTTCCTCCTCGTGAAAATGTGCTTATTAATTCATGCCCAACAATCTCATAGGTGTCATGTGCCCAATTATCACAATAAATACTTGTAGTATCACTAAGAGACTATGCATCCTCCACAATGGAACCAATGATGCATCCTAGAATTTACTGTGAATAACCCAAGCACGTTGTCACATCACTTAGCCTAAGCTGAGTGCTCACCCAAAGCACGCAAAGGCACCAGGTCCCTCTTTAGAGTTTCTTGTACAAATGTTAGCATGATGATGTTTAAACATATTCATATTCATAACTAGTCATAAACATTCCACAGTGCATAATCTAGATTTATATCTTAGAGAATCGTACTAAATAAACTAAACAATAATTATGATAAGATTAACCATACAAGAACCAGATTTAGTTATGTCTAATACCATTATCCAACAAATATACTCCATTGTATTAAATATTGTAAAACACATAAGCTTCTTACACTATATCAGTATCTCCATGAGTCATGTGCACATCAAAACTAGCAAAGCACAACTCTACAATAATTCACCACACTAAACTACGCAAATCAATACATATTTATAGGGGTGGGGACTTGCCCTTCACCACCCATGCACTTCTCAAAATAGGTCACATGTTGATAATAGCCATGCACCTTTACAATAGTATGCACAACATGCAAGTGCTCTAACAATAGATGTCCTATAGTTAACTCCAAGTATAAATCCTATTATTAGCTTAAACTATGCATGGCACTTATCTACCACTTGTTCCCAAAATACCATTGCATGGAGCGTAAGTCTTCATCTCTATGTGTGCTCTGCACGTTATCTCCAAAAATAGTCCTTATCCACAAAAACAGCTAAGTCCTGATCCAAAGTGTTCTGGCGCGTGTTTCCTTTTCTATCTTCTCGTGCCTTCAAATGTGCCTTATTCCTGTGTGTGCATCCTTCGTGTGTCTTCTCCTTAGAGCAACATTTTGTCTTCTCAACAAAAATGAGCAAAGTGTGGCAATACATGCACTATTGAGGGGTCAAGACATACATTGCTTTGATCCTAGCAGATTCACTAGGGTCAGCCACAAAAAAAATATTTAGAGCTAGGCATTATTCATAGCACAACTATTAATGCAATGAGAAAAGTGTGGCAATACATGCATTATTAAGGGGTCAAGACATACATAGTTCTAATCCTAGCGGTCACTAAGGTCAGCCACAACAAAATATTTATAGCTTAGTGGTTGTTAGGCATCATTGATGGGAAAATTATTAAAGAAATGAAAAAAGTGTGGCAATACATGCACTCTTAAGGGGTCAAGACATATGCGGTCAGATCCAGCAATCATTACGGTCACCATAACGAAATATTTATATCTTGATAGTATCTAAGCATAATTTGTAGGAAAACTATTAATGCAATGACAAAAGTGTAACAATACAAGTACTCTTGAGGGGTCGAGACATACTTAGTTATGATCCTAGCGGTCACTAATCTCGTGCACAACGAAATATTAATAGATTAGTGGTTTCTAAGCTTCATTCGGATGACTATTACCGCAATGAAAAATTTTTGTAAATACATACACTATTGAGAGGTCAAGACATACAGCTTTTTTGATCCTAGTGTTTGCTAATGATAGCCAAAACAAAATATTTAGAGTTTAACGGTGACTAGGCTTCATTCACGGAAAACTATTAATGTAATGAGTAAAGCGTGGTAATACATGCAATATTGAGGGTCCAAAATGTGTATTTTGATCCTAGCGATCACTAAGGTCAGCCACAACAAAATATTTAGAACTTAGCAGGAGTTAGGAATCATTCACAAGACAACTATTATTGCACTAAGAAAAGTTCATGAATACATACATACTTGAGGGGTTAAGACATGCGTAAATTTGATCCTAGCAGCTAATAAGCTCGAGTCACACAAAAATATTTAGACCTTAGTGGTCACTAGGCATCATTCTCAAGACAAATTTTATTGCACCGAGGCGAAGTGTGGGAATACATGCACACTTGAGGAGTCGAAGACATGTGTAACTCGATCCTAGTAGTCGCTAAGCTCACCACATCAAATATTTAGATCTTAGTAGTCACTAAGATGAGCCTCTACAAAATATTTAGAGCTTGGTATTTTCTAGGAATCATGCAATGGAAAAATATTATTTAACCGAGTAAAGTGTTGTAGTACACGTTTTCTTAAGGGGTCAATCCTTATATATCTCTAATTATTTTGTTGCGGGATGTTTCTACCTCTCTTTAATTATTTATAATTGTATCATATTGGCTAGACTATCCTAAGCGGAACCAACTATTGCACTACATACCATCGAGAGGGATCAAGCCTTATGTAGTTCTCATAATATAATATTAGTTATTTAAATAAATGTCTTAGCAAGTGCTAAGATTCATTCTATGATTTTTAGCCAACCTTTGTATTCAAAATAAGAAACAATGTGGATTTGTGTAGCTAAAATTTCTTATTCCACATGATTATATGGCTTAGATGTATTATACGAGAAAAAACATAAAAAGTTTATTTAGAGTTTATCTACATTTAGGGTTCTCCATGAAATTTAAATGGACAACATAATAATTTAAGTAAGGAATTGCTTAGCAGTCACTAGGTAATTTGAATATAGCATTCAAATAACCAATCATAGTAGAGGATATTAGTGGTCGCTAGGAATTTTCTTATATAAAACCCGATGTGAAATATGTGTGTTATGAACAATTTTATTCTATAGGATTATATGTCCTTTACAAATTAAAGTAAGAAAGCTAGATATTATCGTCATTAGAAATGTCTAGAGAATATATAAATTACTCATTTTAAGGATTATGCTTTCGGTAAGATTTAAGTTCAACCTATGACACCATATCTATATATGTAGATAAATGAAGTCTCAAAGGCCTTACAGGTCTCTGCATAGTTGGTAAAAACATTAAATATTAACAAAGCTCCTAGGGTACTCTTATAACATCATGATGATCGACTCATAATGCGTATAACTACCCTATGAAATTTGTTAATCACAACTTTATTTTCCCACCTACGCATACCTCTTTTTGGCATATTGTGAAGGGATTTATTTTATATACATACGTATCTTTCTTGGTAGTGTAGGTGATCTTGAATTGTAACTCCTATTTGACCATTAAAATTTTAAAACTAGAGAAATTGTCAAGAACATAAAACCTTTTTTATAATGTTATTCTTTGTATCATTTTATCCATATAAAACATGGTATAATGACCTTAAATATAATTATCACATGTAGACACTAAATCACACACTTTGGGTATATATCTAGTCCTGATCACGGACTACTATTCATATGATTCCTAAGTAAGAAAATTACTAATTGACCCATGTCCTTGGTTATCTTTGTTTGTTGCCTATGTTGATCTTACACTCCTTCTCCTCCTGTGTTCTTTTCATACTTCGACATTTCTCACTCTAGACACCAAGGCGCCCGCCCCGGGATGTTGGCGCCAGTGCCCCATCCTCTATGGGTGCCCCCAACATCTTTATATTTTTCTCACATATTTTGGGTCCTTTATAACCATTTGGGAATCTTATCTTTTTGAAGTCAAACTTTTCAAGGTTAATTACAAAATTCAAGGGAATCATATAAATATAAAGTTATGTGACCATAATAAAGGACCAAGCACTAAGCATTAGTTATCACCACCTAAGGTTACATCTAAAGGCATTATCAAGAGCATTCAAACATCCATCTAGCATCCACACAAGGGTAAGGGGCTATATTTTCTGCATACACTTCATAGGAGGGTAATTTCATGTTTTATGCACACATCTATTTACATCTTTTACATCTAGCTACTTTTTACTATCAAGTGTGACACACACAAGAGCCACCTAGGTCATGATTTCAACACACACACGCATGTAGAAATACATTAGGTCTGAAATTTAGTGTAGCAATTGATTGTAAGTTCACTTGTTTGACAATCGAGGAAAGTCCAACCCATCATTTGCATTATTTTATTTTTGGGATTTGATGTGCTATTGGGTTTTGCAGTCATTTCTTTATTGCGGGTTATAGATGACATTAGTGAACTTGATGTGACATAATAATAATAGATAGAGAATACATTGCGACCCTGCGAAGGAGGTTTTCTAAAGTTACGAGTAGTCACAGGCACCTGAGTAGGTCCACGGTGCCCACAAGTGCCCCAACCTAGACAGATCTTACAGGTTGCACAATTATTTGAGGCTTGGTATGACAATTTTCTCCTTTTGTTTATCATTTTGTCACTTTGGCATTACCGGGGATTTTTATGAATCGGCTAAGTATTTTATCCCTTCTTTCGCAACTAGGGTTTCATATCTTTTAGCTTAATTTTCTTGGGTCAATTTCAGTACTTCATTTCATATATTTAGCGTTGTTACATAATTATTATTAGGCATCTATTTTATTCAATGTTTTGTTTAATCACCACACTCTTTGTAGTGTTAGTATGAACATACTGTATGACTCGAAACCCTTTTATAATCTCACGACCATCGAATATATGTATTCCAGTGGTATTAAATCTCACAATTTCCTTGTGTTTCCATCTCCCACTAATATTAAACAAGTTATGAATTCCTTTAGTTCACTTACCCCAATCTACATGCAAGTTAATGGTGTTTTGTAGGATCTTATCAATGTATTTTGTAAAGAAATTTCATCACATTTATTAAAGTTAGATTAAGAAAAATTAACTTTTTCATCTAATATTTGTTATTGTCAAGATATCATTACTTTATTTAACTAAAACACCCACAACCTGTAATTTTAGTGTGTAAGTGTTACATGTGTCTTTTCAAAACTCTCTACTTAGTTATAAAATCTTAAAAATCTCATTTAGCCAAGTCTGGCGGCTTGAGTTCTCAAATTACAGGTGCATACTTCTACAGGTACATTGTATTGCTTAGTAGGAACCTACACGGACTAAATCCTTTGTATTTTCTCCTTTTCCATCACATATATGTTTTCATAAAATTATATTTCCCACAATTTCCTTATGTTTCAACATTTCTTGTAAATACTCAAACAATTACTTTTCTTACTTATGCATGCATGGTAATGGTCTTTTTCAGCTCTTAGTATTAAAGTTACTAAGAAAACTTTCCATATAATCGCATTAAGCAATAGAAGACCATTTCATCCTCTAGAAGATTCTATCGATATTTCATTACTTAATTTTACTAAAATAACACAACCATTTCATTCTTCATAATGAAACATTACTAAGCATTTCATTCATTCCTTCCTACGATATTCATAGTATGAGTTTCCATGATCCCTCCTACAGATCTTTTGAGCCATATGAAACATATCATCTACATCAGAAGTATCCCTTTTATTTCCCAATGAATGCATTCTATCATAAGATTAGGATATGCACTTTCATAAGACATGTACAATATATAATTAATTCATTCTTCACTAAGGCATCAAAAACACTTACCTCGATATACTGATTGTGGGATAACAACCCTCTCATCTTTCATCAAATAAGAATGGAATACTTAAAAAAATCTCACAATTAATCACATATTCGTGTTGACATGTTCTTAACATCTGAGTTACGTGAATCAAGAAATATCAACGTAATTAAGTCTATTATGAAATCATTTATTTGATAAAAAATCTACATTCTATACCACAATAACCCCTAAAATTTCACAATAACGTAGATTTTCTCAAAAAAAAGTTCCCTAATAATGTATTTGTGATTTGAAAAAAATCTTGAATAACAAACTTCGAAATTCAATACCTATTTCAATAATTAATTTATAACGAAATTTCTAGAAATGCTGTCATTGAGAGTGTAGCGTTTACGCAAATATTTTCCAACGGATAAATGGAGTGGCGCATTTCAATGGCTAACAAACACGAAGAAAATAGTTCAGCGTCAAAAAACATCAATGACATACAAGTGACATCCAACTACCACTTTCTTTGGTGCATGAAATACAAAAGGCACGCGTATAACTCACATACTTTCATATGGTTCATTTTAATGGCTAATAGCGCATGTACTTTTAAATGGAGCATTTTACATTACTCGGTTTAATGGATAATTAATGTTGAGTTAACCGCATAATAATTAGTATTTTACCTTACAAAATGGTCCTACTTAATAATGTAATTGGTATTGTAAAGAATTACTATAAGAATTTTATAATATAATTTTTAATGTACTATATAGAAAACTAAATTTGGACATTGTTTGAAACTTAAATTTGACATACATAAATTTAATTGAAATTTACTCTTTAATATTGACATACACAAGATGAAACTACGTCGCATGGGTTACTTCTACACAATATTGTAGACAATTATTAATATTGACTAATAAAATTATATTGTTAAAAGGTTATCTATGATATAAAAACTTAAGAAACAATTAACACTCATAGTTGAATCAAATTATATAACACCACCATTAATAAAATAAATACTAAACTTGAACTCTATACCATCAAATAACCATACCTATTTAATTAGAGAGTTAAATACATTAATGAATTACTTTGACACAATATTAATGACCCTAAATATATACTAAGCTTAAAATGGAGGACATTGAACTTTCCTATTGAACTTTCCTTAGTGCGAGTAATATTTTTATACACAAGATGCAACTACATCACATGGATTTCTTTTACTCAATATTGTAGACAATTATTAATAATAAACTTATATTGTTAAAATACTATGTATGATATAAAAACCTAAGAAACAATTAACACTCATAATTGAATCAAAGTATATAACACCACCATTAATCAAATAAATACTAAACTTGAACTCTATACCATCAAATAAACATACCTATATAATTAGAGAGTAAAATACATTAATGAATTAATTTGAAACAAAATTAATGGTTCTAAATATATGCTAAGCTTATATTATAGGTCATTGAACTTTCATATTGAACTTTCCTTAGTGCGATTAATATTTTTATAAATAATTGTCTTCAATCCTCACTCTTCAATGTGACTAATCACACTTAGAAGTGAAATCACTCACATTTGTAAGTGTAACCACTCACACTTCTAAGGGTGAGCACTCACATTTTGACCAGTCATTCTAATAAATATATGCATATTTAGTGTGTGTTCAAGAAAATTGAAGTCACAACGCCACTAGGCTAGATAACGTTTGAAAGCCATACACTATGTGTTTTATGGATAAAATGATACACACATTAGTGGGATCTAAGAGTCTAATACAATGGTTTATATGGTTGAATAGGAGCACTAATTACCTATGTAATATATAATGTAGGAGGAAAATTTATGATCATAATAGAACTAGTTTTTTGAGGAATCATTAGTAACTTTATTTCATATGAAAATAGTCATATAATAACATAAATCCTTATATAAAGACTGAGGTAATAGTTTCCAAGTGTTGTTGTCAAGGATGTTAGGTTCTAAAATAGATGACATCTACCTTAGAGTATAATTTGGATAGGATTTTCAATGTCAACATTTAATGATTTGAATAAGGTAGGCATAAATAGTCATATATGTATGATGATAATAAAATTGATATGTGGCATAAATGATGACAATCACTTATGTAATGTCTTGAATCTTGCTTGATTCTCCATATGTTTGACATTTAGAATGGACGAGGTTTCAAATATGCTCATATAAGATGTTTATTTGTATCATTGTCATTTCAAGGATTTGTTTTAACCTTAGAATTGTTATTGATATTTCTCATTGCCAAATTCTCCATAGGTTCAAGTTTTAAGTGTCCACACTACTAATTTTCCATTTTTATTTATAGATACGATTGAAAATGATTTATGTTTTTGAAGGAGAACATGTGGATTTACTCTTCAAAGGTGTGAAAGTAGCGGAGGGAATAGTTTACCCATCCCAAAATACACTCCATTTCAGAGACATGGGGTCTAGCTTATTCGTTGTCACAATAATTATTGTATTGATGTGGGATTTCCATACATAATTAATAATTGTGAAACCCCGAAAGAAATTGAAAACAAGGGATACTTTATCCCATGGGAAAGGAAACAAATGATTAAGCATGTGATTTTAGAAGTTTTGCATGTGGGGGTTGATGGCATAAAAAACATCATGAGCAGTGACTTGGAGGATACATTTGATGAGGATGAGGGTTTGAATTTTGACAATGAAATCCATTTTTTCACAACTCCTAAAGACAGGGATGAATTTTCTACAACCTACGTGGTGTTAAAACATAAGTGTGCTCTGAAAGAAGGTGACATAGTTGAAGGGTTTATATCCCTGGTACAAGAAGAACATGTGATTTTGGGAGTAGTGTTGGGACCCACATAATTTGGTGTTTTTATGGAAAATATTATAACTACATGCAATGATTATTATCCAAGTCTACAACGCAATAATGAAGTTGTTTGGCCAATCAAAAATCTAGTGTATCAAAAACAATAATTACACTTCATGTGAATGGAAATTATGAACTTCAAGAAACAACCCCACATCAAACACTGACTTCAATTTGAAGTTTAAGGGGGTTGTTGTGAATTTGATACATTTTTTTCAAAAGAACACAAATTTGTTGTAGAAAGCGAAAATTAAAAAAATTTGTGAAGGAGACATGGTGCACTTTAACAAATTGGATGACAATACATTTGGGTGCATATTGATAAATTAATAAAGCCTTTTTGCAAGGGTTGATCCATATCAGAAGGATCTCTCATCCAATGGCTTTTGTCGGCCAAAATGTTGGCCCATCTAAATGGTTCGATTATTAAAGTAAGGCTAAAAGAAATTCTAGAAAATTTATTGGTAAAAATGTGGAGTGCATTCAAAGAGCCATTACCTCAACTGGTATATCCAAATTCATTTTAATCCTCCATTTGTATTAGTAATTAAATTTTGATAAAAGACCTTACAACTCCTATAAAGGCCAAAAGGTAAATACTACTCCATCTAGTACACCAAAGGCAAGGAAAATGAGAAAAAAACAAGAGAACAATTCTTGTCTGAAGTTGAGAAGAAACCTTGTTGCAAGGAAGGATGTCTCTCTAATATATCTCTTAGCACTTTCAATCATAGTTAGAATATAACTCTAGGGATGAATGAACCTACCATCAAAAAATTTGTACTTAATGCATTCACCGCAAATGCTACTTGTATGCAAGAATTTGTTATCAATGTAAGTAAAATTAAGACTAACACCTAGTAGCTTCAAAACAATGTTAAACTAACATCTATGCACCATCATGCTAAGAGCTAAACAAGTAATAAACATCAACATTATGCATTAGAACCTTGAAAATGAACTTCAAACTAACATGTAAACATTTATTGCTCTACTCTTTAGAAAGCTAAATCAATGAAATGGACCTAGGTAGATCCTTTAGCTATCAAAGGGTTGATAGTTGTTGCTTGATCCAAGAGGCTTGAGGATGGAGGTTCATCAAGTCATGGCAACAAGGCCTTTCTTGATTAACTCCATTGATCTTCACAAAACTAGCTTGGATGATTGAATGCAAAGGGATGATGCTTAGCTCCACTCTAATGGAGAATGCTCTAAGATGATGAAAATGGCTATAGCTTAGGCTCTATGCTCATTTAGGTGTGAAGGTGTAAATAGAAAGGTAGGAGGAGGGATCCTTATATAGCCCAATGGATAAAATAATCTCTACATCTGTTGGGCCCTTAGAATATTGACTAAGTACAAAAGGCACGTAGGCACACAAGGTCCCAGTTAAAGAAAGGCGTGCAAGGACAAAGTGCGCAAGGTAGGGTTTTAGAAAAGGGTTTTAGGAAGCCCGTGGCATGCGCGACATGTGCGGACAGAACCAAGGGTTCGGGACTTAGACAAATTGGACATTCGGGGTAGAACACGTGAAAATCATGACTTTGATTGCACGTGGATAAGATCCCTTTGCAATAGGTTGGCCCAGGAAGGAGCATGCCTGCGGTAGAATATTCTAGAAGCACATCATGGGATAAAGTGGGAAGCTCAGGCCTAGAGGAGCATGCTCGCATGGAGGACCACATTCAGACACTTGGCATCGGATCTGAGGGTGCTTTGGAGGATGAGTTGGTAGTCCAAAAAAGCTATAAATACAAGTTCCTACAGAGTAAACGAGAGATCGAGTGTGGGCGAGCTCTACGAAATCTGCAAGAACTCTGTTAATGGGTAATTACATTTGGGAAAGGATGTATTGGGCATGGGGATTGTAATTTTATTTTTGGTAGCTTAGTTACATTAGTCCAGTTACAATGCATGACTGTGGTCTGCTTCTCTGTGACACTTTGTAATGGCTTCATGGATGTAATGAGGTTACCTATTATATATACATGAATATCAATGATTCTGATGCATACCTCTCTCTCATGAGTTCTCTTTCCTTTTACTTCTGCTAAGTATGGATACTTGTATGCTTCTTTTAGTTATGATACATGTTATAGAATCCATTAGGTACTCTTTGAAATAAGCTGCAAGGATCTAGAGGCCGTTTAGCGAGCTCTATGGTTCTTGTATGTCCTAAATCCATTTAAAATTCTTTTAAACATAAATCATAGATGATGATTCCCACTAAACTCACATAAAGAGAGACTCGGCACTTGCGCATGCCTCGGTGAGCACCCGACTTACGTTGGGTTATAGGTCGCTCACATGGGGTTCCTTTCTTTTGTGTTAAGGGTATAAATGACTACATCTTGGTTCCATTATCGGGACCTCTTTTCAAAATTATAGGGCGGTTATCATTCATCACGGTATGTGTAGTGAGTAATGACAGATCAGTTAACTTTGGAAAGTGTTGAATCATGGTTTAAGAGCACAAAGGATGAATTCACTCAGAGATTCAGCACTAGACCTGAGTTTAATGCATGTAGATGGGTAGAAGAGAACCTCTACCATGATCTGTATGAGACTTTTTTCTGTTGCTTCCCAGTGGAACTGTATGAATGGCTCACAGCCTATGCATCTAGATCAAGTTGGCATTATGGATCACATGTGTGGACCCAAGAAGAATACCAAAGGCTGCAGGATACAGATCTCGTGGACCCGTGTTGTGGATCATTGGTGGAAAGGAGTATTAGCTAGCTACACTCTGGAGTATGCCATTTCCACATATTCTTGTCCGGAGGTTGCTGAGTTTGAGTTTCGTGAGATCCGGAGGATCATTTCTACAAGATTTCCCTCTAGCTATGAAGATCTTGATGGTTACCATGAGTTTAGAGGCATTCCCAATGGCCGGCTAAACCATTATGAGCATTGGGCGAGAAAGTTAGGGTGGAGGAAGATGGTAGATGTTGCGACAGAGAAAGATATGGAGGAAAGACAACTCAAGTATGGTGAAGCGCGTGAAAGGGATATTGCTAGACAATGTGAGGTTGCAAGTGTGATGGATGTATGGCGGAAAATGTTGCGGGAAGGATTTGAGGTTCACGTAGAGGACGTGGAACTTGAGCAGTCTGTGCGACCCCATCTTGGAAAGTGGATAAGAGAGACCCCTTCGGCTTCAATGAGATTTCGTCGTGCGGAGAAAGAAGAACCGTTGGTGTGCATTTGAGCCCACCTAGTGATCGAGACCCTAGCACTTGGTTTTCTAGATCAGGGGGAAAATATTACCGGTCCAGTTGGTTACATTGGAAGTGATCGGTCTACACCCAGGAGGTATAATTTCTCGTTTGGGCCTTTTATGGCTACAAACACCAACCCAATGTTAGGAATTTTTGGGAAAGGTATAGACACACAAGCTTTTGGTCTCGCATCTGGGAGTGGCATGGGGTATACTATTGGCAATGGGAATTTTCACAAACCGTAGGCACACGGCTCGGTGGAACTATGCGGACCCTTGGCATGACCACTTTAGGAATTAGTGGGTCAAGTGGATATGTTGGTTCGGGACACAGTGGACACAGGTGGAGTGCAGTGGTTCGGGAGGAATAGGAGCTATTGGGTCCGTGGATCTAGTGGTTTAGGACCTGAGTGGGCACAAAGTGGATCTGGTGGTTCAAGACCTAGTGGACCTAATGGATCAGCGGTGGAGCAAACACGGGTGGAAACCAAGGCTCTGGCTCAGGAGGATTCGGGCCCCAACCACCCCCACAAGTTTTCTTTGAAATGTCTCTACATTTTCCCGATTATAGAGGTATTGAGGATGCTATCAGAACATGTTCACAAGTGTGAACTGCTATGGCGCGTAAAGGGTATCACAACCCCAAAACGGAAGGCTAGTCAGTTTGCAACCACATTGCAAGGGCGCGTATAGTTGGTATAGGAAGTATGACCCTCATCAAATAGTGGTGGACTATACTGCTTTAAAGAATGCATTCTTGGTAGAATTCCACATTCCTGAGTTTGAGCAGAAGAGCATCAGTGCTTTGAAGGAGATTTAACAAGGAATGGCAGAGAGTGTGCGGGAGTATGATGCATGCTTTAAAACTCTCTTGTCTAAATTATCATATGATATTCACCCTTCACAAAGCATGCTCATGATTTTTTGGAGGATTGATCACTCCTTTTAGAAGAGCCTTATCTCATAAAACTTTTATAGACCCACGAGGCATTGGAAGTTGCTCTGCATGCTTTGAGGCATTTGGTAGTGTTAATACTTGGCGTTATCCCGTTCTGGAGGCTCAAATTGCTCTATGGCTGCGGTTGGAAAAGCTATCTGCAAACTCAACCCATGAGACTCGTAATGGTTTGTGGTGCATGATTGTGAAATAGAGGGCATGTTAAGGATAATTTCCCCCAAAGGACAAAGATGCAGCGTTGTGGCGAGTAGAGTGTGAAATTTTCATGGCGACCATGATGCAGTAGGTGCCCCTTGCTTCAAAGCATGAAATCCGAAGAATTTATCTTATTACTGCAATATTTTCACTGTCTGAACCCATGATACTAAGGACTCGTAGGCTCATTGATCGGATCCATGAGGCCATTGATCATGGGGTATGCAGGACCAACGTTGTCGGTAGTTCTAAGGGTGATGAACGGTGTTATGAGGAACACGCAGATGGAGGCACGCATGGAAGAGGTTTTTGATTGAGTTCTCATGTGGAACCTATTTCAACCGTGGATCTACTGAGATAATTACAAACATGAATGCTCGGACCTATTGTAGTGCTTGTGGTGTGGAAAGAAGCATAAGTATGAGGAGTGCCCAGAATTGTTTGCGCACGTGAATCGGCGAGCACAAGAAAGACAAGGGTGCTACATTGGTCGATATTAAGAAGGAAGACACCCAATGGATACCTTGGGTAACATGGGATGTAGATTTGGATCTGTCTTGGTAACAACAAGGGCGGTTTGAGCACACAAGAGAGATACAAAGACAGAAGAACCTGTTCTCAAGGGAGGAAGTAGTTCATGGAAAGTATATAGACCCTTCGCATTAGAAGGAGGTATATCAAGACACTATGGATGTTATTAAGAGCTTATAAGGGAAATCCAGTGTCTAAAGGAGAAATCCATGAGGGAGGAACAAGGAAGGAGAGTCGAGGCACCAAAGGATGACCTGGATGAGGTCAAGGAGGTGTGTAAAATGCTAAGGCAAGAGAATATCATTCCCTTGCTAGGATCATGGTTGAGAGAGAAGGTACCATGTGCTAGAGGAGAGTGTGAGAGGTAGGTCTTACACGTAAACCTTCCCCCTCACAGCCTTGACTATGACAAGGAGATCACGTTGAATGTAGTTGTAGATGGATGGCTCCTTAGTAATATCCTCATTGACACTGGTGTGGAGGTTAATGTTCTAACTTTGGATGCATGGCATCAGATGGGAAGACCTGCATTACAGCCATATTTGAATGTGTTGTATATGGAAAACAATACTAAGGTGATGCCCATTGGTGTCTTAAAGGATGCAACTATTACTATCCAGGGAGCTAAGTTTACTGGGGACTTCAAAGTCTTGGCGCTCACCGAGGTAGACAATTTCCCAGTGCTACTTGGGCACCCATGGTGTTATAAGAACAATGCAGACCTTCGGTTCAACAAAGGGTACATCAGATTTGAAAACAAGGAGGAGCGGTTCATTACACCCTAAATGATGGGAAGTCGACACGCTATATTGAACCTTTAAGGGAAGAAGTTCTAGGCAGGATATATGTGCGCTCAATCGGGGACCCAGAGATAATACATCCTACTAACGAGTTATCTAGTTTGAGGATGCTCAGTCAGTAAGTGATACCATCAATCTAGCATGTGACAATTGGGTGCGGGAACTAGTGAATTGATGGGATGGTAGTGGAGAGGGTCGGTGACCAATGTAATAAAGGCGCGCAAAATCCCATGCCTAGGAGGAAAAGAGTTTCCCAAGTATTCAGAGGATCCTTCCCTGAGATCTTTCTACAGGAGGTGGAAGCTCAATGGAAGGATGAGAAGGAATGGAGAGGGATGCTAAGTTATGTCCTACTCAACACAAAGCACACGGTGGTGGGCTACACATCAAGAGATCCTCTTGGAATGGCTCGAGTAAAAATTGCTCTCTTTGTTAGATTCTCTAGGAGCAATGTGCCCACAACCATCAAGTACTACCATGGGAAGGAGCCCACCTCTTTCCATATCCGGAAGTGTGAGAGGATATAAACCACGGGGATAGTGCCATGGCGGAAGATAGGCTATTGGAATTACTAGGTGAACTAGGATTGGAGGCGTGCTTTGAAGAAGAAGTAGAGGAAACAAAAGAGTTACAACTTGAGTGCACATGTTTGGAAAAGGAAAAAGGAAATTTGGTGTATGTGATTTATGAGGAGGAATCGGAAGGCTTGGATGTTAGCCATTCAGTAGGGACACACAAGGTAGTGGATAGTTTTGATACTCTCTCGCGCCTACCATGAGTCCTTAAAGACAAAGAATGTTAACATCGGTTCGGGAGAAGAACCTAAGGAACATATTATTGGAGATTACTTGGTCGGAGAAGGAAGTCTTTAAGATCATTGATACATTGCACAAATTTGAGGATTTATTCCCACATGGTTACCATGAGCTCAAAGGAGTTCACAATTCCTTGGGGAGATGAAGATAAAATTGAAGGACGGTGCGCGGACGGTTAGGAAGAGGCCCTACCAGATGAATCCCAATTTACAAGTAAAGGTTAAGGAGGAGATAGAAAAAATGATAGCTTCTGGGATCATTGAAGCAGTGGAGGAATCGGAGTGGATAAGTCGATGGTAATCAACATCAAGAAGGGTGGGCGGATTAGGATCTGTGTGGATTATAGGGAGCTGTGAACGTGGTTTGTGTCATTAATCCCTTTCGACCCCTTCACTAAATAAATTTTCGAAGGAGTCTCTATGCGTGAAATCTATTCCTTTACGGATGGATTTTTGGGGTACCACCAAGTCCGGATTGCAAAGGAGGACCAGGAGAAGACAAATTTTTCCACTGAGTGGGGAAGTTTTTCATACACGGTCATGCCCTTTGGGTTGAAGAATGTACTGCTTGCTTTTTTCACACATAGTGGTGCAGGGCGTTCAGGACTTCATCCATAAGTTTCTTCAGATCCATTTGGATGATTGGACAATATATGGTCTATTTAAAGACCATTGTGACAATTTAAGGTTAATGTTTGAGAGGTGTAGGCAGTTGAGGATATCCCTCAATATTAAGAAGTGTGTGTTTGCTACAACCTTTGGGAATTTATTAGGGCATATCATATGTAAGGAGGGCTTGCTGGTAGATCCCGCTAAAGTTCACGATTATTGTGGGGTTAGGGGAGCCTACTAGCAGAGCGCAAAGGTACGATTCCTTGGGCATACGGGTTATTACAGGAAATTCATCAAAGGGTATGTCAGGATCACCGTGCCTTTAGAGGAACTGCTCAGACATAAAAGTGCCTTCCATTGGGGAGAGGTGCAAAGAAAGGGTGTTTGATACATTAAAATATAGGCTTGTCACCGTGCCTATATTATGTTTTCCCTCTTGGGACAAGCCCTTTCATGTCCATGTAGATGCCTCAGGGACCACTATTGGAGTAGTGCTTGCACAGCTAGGTGAAGGAATTGTTGATCATCCTCTGTGTTTTGCAAGCAGGAAGCTAACACCAGCAGAGCATAACTACACCACAACTGAGCATGAGGCATTTTCAATGATCTACGTGCTTTTCAAGTTTAGACAGTATCTACTGGTAACACCCTTTGTGTTTTACACCAACCATATGGCATTAAATTATTTGGTGAACAAGCTTGTTCTACAAGGGCACATATATCGGTGGGTGTTGTTGTTTCAAGAGTTTGAATTCACCATTGTAGTGAAGCCTAGGAAAAGCAATTGTGGACCTGATCATCTATCAAGAATTGATTCAAGGGAGGATGCACAGAGTATTGAGGAGACAATGCCAAACGTGTAACTGTTTAGGTTGCGGTGTGTGCCCTCATATTTGGAAGAGATTGCAGTATTTTTAAAGGAAGGTGTGGCACCAGAAGGAATGAAGGCATTAGAGAAAAATCAGTTAGCCATATGCGTCACACCCTACATGTTAATCAGTGGAGACTTATACAAGTTGGGACGTGATGAATTTTTGCGCAGTGTCAGTGCGTATTAGAGCATGAGCACCTCGCCATCATGGAGGAAGTGTAGGTGGGCATTATATAGGTGATGCCACCATGCGTAAGATATTAATGGTAGGTTTTTGGTGGGAAACCTTGTACAAGGATTGTAAATACTATTGTAAAGTCGTGTGACCATTGTCAGTGCATTGGCAAACCAAGAAGGAGAGATGAAATGCCTTTGCGCCCTATCCCTAGCGTGGAGCCTTTTGAAAAGTGGGAAATATACTTTGTAGGCCCTATCGCACTAGCGGCACATAGGAATGGGTCACGCTATGTCATCACTTGCACGGATTATTTGACCAGGTGGGCAGAGGCAGCCCCAACTAAATATTGCACAACAGCCACATTGGTAAGGTTCTTGTGGGAGAACATTATCATGAGGTATGGATGTCCATTGAGTTTGACCAGCAATAGGGGTACGCATTTCTTGAATGAGACCATGAGGATCCTGTTAGCAGAGTTCATGGTGGCTCATCACAAGACTACGCCCTATCACCCACAAGCAAATGGAACCATGGAATCATTCAACAAAATATTGAGTCATACCATAACCAAAATTTTTGATGTCGAAAGACAAGATTGGGATGAAAAAGTATCAGCAGTATTATGGGATTACGGACAACGTATAAAAGGCTGAACAAAGCCACACCATTTCAGTTGGTGTTCGGCACGGAAGCTATTATGCCGGTTGAATTCATGTTACCTTCTCTGTGAATAGCACATGTAGGAAGGTTGGCCGATGAGCAAGTACTGAAGAAAGAATTGAGGAGTTAATGAAATTGGATGAAATATGATCACTTGCTAGGTGGAGCCAAACAATAGAGAAAGCAAATCAGAAATCTTGGCATGATCGCCACATTAGAAACAAGAATTTTGAGGTTGGGCAGATGGTTTTACTATATGATTCTAAGTTTTTGTGCCATCCTAGGAAGTTGAAAGTCCATTGGTTGGGTCCTTACACAATCTCGTACATCCTTGATTCAAAGCGTGCGCAATTACAAGCGTTGGATGGGAAAAAGTTACTGGACACTTCAATGGGAGTAGGCTGAAGCCCTACTATAAATAAGTCTTCTTGGTGTTTGTAAATAAGGTAGTTTTTCCAGTTAGTTTAGAATTTTCCTTTATGCATTTATTTTCTTGTGTTTCCCTTTCACGTTGTTGTTTTGTTTTGCGCCTTGGGCACCGGTAACCTTATTGCTACTTTTTGAGAATTTGTGAGTGCACAGAGGACCGCGCATTATTTTAAGTGTGGGGTGGAGTAATGTGAAGGAGCGCATGGTTAAAGTGCCAAGGAAGTTTGTGTTAAAAATCCCATTGAATAGGCCCAGATTGAAAGAGGTGTATGGAGACAAAAGATAGAAAAAATATGGTTGGTGCCAACATAAAGCTACTTATAGATCCCATTTACAAAGGAGGAGAAAGCACATTAAGCAACATAAGGTAGGAGACAAGTAAAAGCCGGATGGAAAGAAGTGCCTTCGGTGTTGGTTTTGCGCGTGTAAGAGTCTCCTATCAGGTTGGATTGTTTGCGGGTCATAAGGTTGGAGGATTTTTCACGTAGGTTAGGCACATGAGGAAAGCGCTTAAGTCAAGATTTGTTTGAAAAATCCACATTAAATGAAGAAAGTACGATGGTAGGTGAAGTAGCACTTAATGCTCAAAAAGGGAAAAACTATAAATAAGGGGGTCGGGACACTTCATTTTTCACTTTGCATATAAGAGAATGAAGCACTTTTTGCACCTTTGCAAACTAGGGCTTCCAAAAAAAAAACTGATCCATGTGAAGAAAAATTTGGAGAAATTGAAGCGTAAGTAGCTAGTTTGGATTTGCAGAACCAAGAGGAAGGGATTTCACAGGTGTGGGAGAAAGTGTGAGAAGACACTATCTTGTGAAGGGAGTATCCCAGTTAGGGTTTGAAGAACTAGGGCATGGGTTTAAGTAATTTTCTTCACAAGTTCGAGATCTAGGGTTGGAGAGAGCAGAATTCGAAGTAATAGAAGTGATTGACATGGGTAGAAGACCCGAAAAATGGCACCCAAGAAACTAGCTAGTACACCCAAGAAGGACAAAGGAAAGGGAAAGGGCAAGCGCAAGAAATTGAAGTAAGCACAAATGAGGAATGGTATGCAGAAATACAAGTACCCGATGGAGTGTTATTGGGGAAGGAGTGGGAGTCCCATCTTAGGGATATATCGTAAATGATTATAATCATCGACAAGCACAATTGAAAAGGAGTTGGCGCTGGAGTTAGTGTGCCCAACAAATAGGAGGACGCCGGAAAGGTTTTCCCATATATAATGATGACGTGAAGGTCAAGTTGGAGAAGGCAAGGTTACTACAACTCTTTGAGTTTCCCTACTTTGGGAAACTCCGAGCGATCATGTATCGATGGGTGATGTCGTGCGTGCATGAGGACTATTTCCATTTCATAGGGCACAAGATGCGCATAACTCCTCACTCATTTCACAATTCATAGGCCTTGTCTACATGAAGGAGACAGGTTGGAAGATGATTTGATAGACAAGGAAGTGATTAAGGAAACTATCGCCACTCTTTCTTGTAAAAAGGGGTCAAGGTATTATGATGTCGCAGACATCAAGGATCCAATAATGAAGATGAACGTGCACTTGGTGTCAAAGCTAAATGGCCAAGAGAGATGGACTCAAGTTAGTAATCCATGGTTAAATTTTTACAGAAATATTTCAAAGGCGCCATCTATAATTTGTCCGCATTCATCGTGGATGAAATTATCAAGCTCATGCGAAGGAAGGTGACATGATCCTTTTGGAAATTTGTTGTTGACCATCGTGTTCTTGGAGATAGGGTACCGATGCATCGAGTAAGTTCATATGGGAGTACCATGATGAAGACCCCTCGCCCACCAAAATATTTGAGAAGTATGCTTGTGACACTATGACAACAGTGCACAAGGCATGCTTGGAAAAGTGGTACATGCGCCTAAGGAACACATTCAGGGCAGAATGGAGAATTCCCAAACAACTACCAGCGGCCACTAGGGGAGAGGCAAAATTTTCGTGTACCAGCATTATTGCACGAGCATATTCAAGTTGATAGATGACTCATGGAGCCCATGGTGCAAGCTCCCATTTGCCTTCATATCTCAGTACTTCTAAGTGGGAGTAAACAGGTTCAAGGAGTCCAAAAATTTTAAGTTAGACCTTGGTAGTTTGGAAAAGACCACAGGGAATTGCGCAAAGGGTTTTTCTACCCTAGCAAGTGTGCATACATAGAGTGGTATGTGTCACATGAAGTGCAAATGACAAGGCCCATGACTCTACCCATTGCAGGAGGATCCACGGCGCGCATTTACATTCACATAAGGCCCAAGTCAGAGAAGGGAACATACCTAGAGAACAAGGTATCTATACCTCAGGATCCAACTGGGAGGAAAATACCCATGCCCAAATGGGAGGAAAAAGAACCAGAAAATAAAATCCCAAGTGTGGTGGAGACACAGAAATAGGTTCCCAGACAAGCACTCAAAACCAGCACGTACGCGTGCAAGAAAAAGGTCGTAATCGGAGAAAAGACTCCAAAACCATCAAATAAGGAGTCATCGGAAGAAGAAACAGAGTCACCTACACCGGAATCTCCGGTTAGGAAAAAGTAGAGGGTAGAAGAGGATACCACCTCGGAAGAAGTTGGAAGTATGGGCAAGTACATAGGAGAGAAGGATGGTAGTGAAGAAAAAAAAACAAGTGGGGAAGAGGACCCCGAGAAAGATCAAGGGCTGCCGCCAATATATATGATTTAGAGGAGGAAGGTGGAGAAGAAAAACAAGGGTTCCTTTTTGTGCGGCCACATGAGGATAGCGGTGTAGGATGAAGTTCCCGGGACATGGGAAAAGATGAAGAGGCTAAAGCGCTTGAAGAAAGAGGTTCCAAGCTCGGCACAAGAGCAAACAACCAAGGTGGCGTAAAAGAGGAGATAAGGGACATTGATACCCTAGCAGAGGACAAAGTTGAACGCGGTGCTAAGCCAGTGTTGAACAAGGAGAAGGAGAGCGCAGAAGAGGAATGCGGAAGCACTAGAGGCCCAGTTTTAACTGTAAGTATACCCAAGGGTACGTGTAGAGGAGGAGGCCGAGAAATGGGTTATATTGATGACCCAAAGAAGTTGTTTTACACGTGGTTCCAGAGTACACTTCCGGTGGAGGAGCTTGTATGCATGTCATCTTTTGACAAGGAGGCTACCTACCCGCGGACAAGGAAGATGATCTCTTGGGAATTGAGTCCCACCTTGATGAACCATAGTTTGAGGTAAGCCAAGGGGCAATAGTAACATTGCCAGGACTAGGAGAAGATAACCCAGTGGTGGATACCCAGCAGCTCTCAGATGAACAACTGTGTAACACGCTTAACAAAGTCTCCATTGAGATAGAAGCTAGACTCTTCAGGTGAAATGATAGGATCAGGGATCTGGAAGGGGAGCTGAAGGAGAAAGAAGAAGAGCTAGCTACATTAACCAAGGAGGCCCAGAGCCGAGAAAAGTTAATCAAAGCACCCAAAGGCGGTGGGAATTGAAGGATGAGAAGGCCAAGGTGAGCGTTGTGTACAAGAAAGTAGAATCTATCAACAAGGCCATACTATTGAAGCATCCGGACCTAGCATCACCCGCACGAAGTATGGATCTACTTTGGGATTCTTGGAGGATTTAACAAGGGTCCTCACCATGGAAATATAGCCTCCCGGCCTTGGAGTCTGCAGAGGAAGTGGCCACGTGCCTAGAGAAGGAAGACAAGTTGAAGATCATAGCGCTCGTCGTAGAGTATAGCAAAGTGCTTGCTGATGTAAGGGCCACTTCCCGACTGCTTTGAGGTTGCGTATGAAAATCATGTGGATAGAGACAAAGTGGCAGGCACCCTGTCGCCACTCATAAAAGCGAACTCAAGGATTTCCAGGGAGAAAATAAGGGAAATAGGGTGGAAAGAGACAAAATCCTTGCCGAGGTTGAGAAGAAATCAAAGGCCATTGAAACCTTAAGGGTTTCAATCAAAAACTAGTTGAAGGAGCTATATCCACGTATCACACGAAGAATGGACACGCTGGAGGATATATGTAAGGAGTTGGAGAAGATCATAGATACTATGAGCGTGTAAGGGATGGACTAAATTTTTAGGAGGTAAGCGCCTGTCGGTGACCTCAGCCGAAAGCACGAGACAAAGTCGATGCACTGGAATAAATTGGAGGCCGACCTATAAAAGGATTTTCCCGGTATGTTCAAGAATTCTTTCACTCTCCCATTCTTTCTTCTTTCCCCATTCTTTCATCCCCTTTTTTTTTTCCTAGGCATAAGCCTATTTGTATTCTTTAACTCACTAAGGGAAGTGTTCATGTGGATGGAGAATAGGTGTAGTGTGGGGTGATGTTGGGCCCCTAGAATATTGACTAAGTTCAAAAGGCACGTAGGCACGCAAGGCGGGGTTTTAGAAAAGGTTTTAGGAAGCCCATGGCACGCGCGACGTGCGCGTGAGCGTAAACAAATGGTTCGTGACTTAGATAAATTTGACGCGTTCGGGATAAACACGTGATGACTGGCTGCGCGTGGATAAGATGCCATCCTAGTGACAGGTTGGCCTAAGAAGGAGCATGCTTGCGGTAGAATCTTCTAGAAGAACATCATGGGATAAAGTGGGAAGCTCAGGCCTGGAGGAGCATGCTCGCATGGAGGACCACATTCAAACACTTGGCATCAGATTTAAGGGCGCTAGAGGATGAGTTGGTAGTCCAAAAAAGCTATAAATACAAGCGCATGCGAGTAAATAGAGGCGAGAGTGTGGGTGAAGCTCTGTAAAATCTGCAAGAACTCTATTAATGGGTAATTACATTTGGGAAAGGATGTATTAGGCATGGGGATTGTAATTTTATTTTTGGTAGCTTAGTTACATTAGTATGTTCTGTAATGCATGATGCGATCCGCTTCTCTATGACACTCTATAATGGCTCCATAGATGTAATGAGGTTACTTGTTATATATACATAAATATCAATGATTTTGATGCATACTTCTCTCTCATGAGTTCTCTTTCCTTGTATGCTAAGTATGGATGTTTGTATGCTTCTTTGTTATGATACACATTATAAACTCTATTAGGTACTGCATCAAATGACTACAAGAATCTATAGGCCGTTAAGCTCTATGGTTCTTATATGTCCTAAATCCATTTGAAATTCTTTTGAACACAAATCATAGATGATGTTTTCCACTAAACTCGCATAAAAGAGAGACTCGGCACTGCGCGTGCCTCGGTGAGCACCTAGCTTCCACTAGGTGATAGGTGACACGCATGGGTTTCCTTTCTTTTGTGTTAAGGGCATAAATGACTACAGCATCCCTTTACATGTGGGATAATAGAGAGGTTGGGTTAATTGTGGATAAGGATGGTTAAAAGGGGATTGAGTCAACCTTAGGAGAGTTTATTTTGTCCTTTAATGACTCATAGGGTTTGAGGGGGATTTATTAATTAACCCAAATGATTAATTAATAGGTGAGCAAGCTTATAGAAGATTTTTAGAGAAATAATTGACATGATATATGTTATGAGAGGATTTTAATCAAATAAATGATGATTTATTGATTAAATAGAAGAGAGAATTAATTAATTAAGAATAATTAATTAATCTAGATAGAAAAGGGGTATTAATTAATTAGAAATTATTAATTAATCTAGATAGAAAGGGGAGCCGAGTTAATTATAAATAATTAATTAATTTAGGTAGAAAGGGGAGCTTAATTAATTATAAATAATTATTTAATCTAGATAGAAAGGGAGTTGATTAACAAAAGGTCATTAATTGGCATCGTTGTTGGATAGAAGAGTTAATTAACTAACGTAATGTAATTAATTAATGATGATAATAGAGAAAATGTGCGACCTTGATATATCATCAATTTGCGGGAAAGGGGATAGTTAGCACAATTTAAGTATTTAAATTCTTGGGAGCTAAATTATAGGTGTCTACATTTTCCCTCTTTGGGGTGGCGTAAGTGACACCACTTCAAAGATAGTAGACAAGTAAAACTTTGAAGGGGTAGAAGAAAAATTAGTAGAAATGAGAGATGCCCCCTCGAGCATTGATGAGGTGATGAAGGAAGGCAATCGATGATCAAAAAGGTGATAGAAATGGATAGAATAATAGGGAGGTGTAGATGCCCCAAGTGAACTAGAATGAGAATGATATAGAAGAATAATGAAGATGAGGAGAAAACAACGATCCTTCATCCAGTTGTATTTAAAACAACTTACGTGTCATCATATTGCCAGGATCTACATCATCAGTCCTTATCAAAAATATAAGCATACTCCAACGTGTAAAATGACATGAAAACCCATAATACAAATAGTTTCCCATTGCTTAAAACACCAAATCCATGCAAGATACAAAATGTAATGCAATACGAGAAAGTAAAATATTTGTAACTCCCGTAATATACATAATGCAATGCAATACAAGAAAGTAAACAAGTTAACATAATAGAGAAACATAATGTAATGTTTATGTTATCAAGATTTGATTCTAACTTTGTGTGAATTAACAAGGGTTAAAATATGATGCCCCAAGAAGGATACATGTAAGGGGAATAACGGAGGACACTTAGGTCCTATGAACAGCAATCGTCCAAGTATGAAATAGTACAAGCAACTCTTTGTGCCCCATAGTACAGACATAGTAAGAAAACCATATTTGTTGATAGAGGTGGATCAAGATGATCCGTGAGTCGCGCACAAGAATAGGCAAGAACCAAAACGAGTGACGTTTTGTATGATGATTTATATTGTTTTTATTTTTCTTGAAACATATTCGAATGTTTTTGTGATTTTCAATAAGTTTTTGAAGCTATGTATAGGAAGATAAAGAAGCGTGGATGCCCTCGGTGATATATGGGATGTACTGAGGAAAATGCCACTCATATGAGAAAGTGAAGATGTGACATTCCCCAAAAATTAGGTGGGAGTATTCAAAGATAAACCCTTCACACATAGAAAGGGATTAAGGTAAATATAAAATAGGTTCAATCATGAGGGAGTAAGGGTGCCCATAGTGTAAGCTAGCCAAGAAACACATGAGAGAAAGGAAGTGGAAAATTATCTTATTAAAAGGGGAGAAAAAGTCCACAAACATAACGAAAAGGAAAGCTTATACACATGGATGTTACAATGAAGCTAAAGAATAGAGGATGCTCTAAAAATATTTATAAGGCGGTTGATGAAAAAGTGATTATCCCAAGGCACAAATCTTGAGACAAGACATGCGCTAAAGCAAGAGTTTGAACAAGGTCCAAAAATCAACACTTGGTAACATACTAATCTTGTTTACTCATTGAGATCTTGTGTGTGCACATGGAAATGAATTACCTATTGAAGGAAAGAGTTGATAGACAGTAAGTTAAGACACTAGCTAATCTATAGGAATGATTTAGTTTGAAATTTGAATTGTGAATGGATTATGGAAGGAGAGCCGTAAATTTCTCCACTTTTAGCCGGTGTCCATAGCCACAGCGGAGATACCACCGATGGCTTGATGGAAGGATAATCCAGATTATTTTTCACTATATAAATATTCCCTAAACTTCCCTAAATCTAGACCATGTTGAAGGGCTTCTCGAGACCTTTCCAACGGTATGTTAAACTTTAGAAATGGAGTCTATATGCAAATTTTATCACAAGGCGAAGCTAAGGTCTTAAGCGGGTCAAACCTAGTCAACGATCTAATCCGGACATGACACGTGGCAAAAGGGGCAAGTGGTGACAAGGAAAAAATAAGGTTATCGGTGTCGTTTGTAACCTCCAGTCTTCGTCATGCATAAAAAGGTGTGCGTAGGAACAAGAGGCTCAACTTTTGTAATAGAGGGAACACGCCGCCTTGAGGGCTATATTCTTATTTTCTGACATGGTGGGCTCTCAAACCACCATGTCAACATCAACGTTGCATTCCAAGCTTGATTTTGTATTTAGAGTTCAATTTTGCACTATGAGTTGATTTTTGCATTATAGGTTTATAATCAGCTCGACGAGCTATATTACTAGCTCGGTGGGGTGATCAACTCCCCATCGAGTTGATCACATTTATCTCGTCGCTCATATGGATCGAGTTTAGTTCAACATTGTTTAGGATGCACATTATTCCCAACTACCTTGATGGATTCCACAGTATAACCAACATACTCGGTGGGTCATCCTATTAAGCTCGGGCATATCTATTCTATTCACGGCTAGGTCTATAGTATTAGAGAGTGAACATTGAATAAGTGACATTTATATCTGACGGGTTATTTTAAGCCAACTAAAAATGCAAATCCCTACTTCATTAGGCGGTTCAAACCACAAAACACATCCTCCAAATCCATCTCAGATCATATGCTGCAGGCTGGACCCATTATTGGTCATGGAAACAAAAGAGTTGTGTATGTGGCCGAAGTCACATAAGAGTAGGGCGGTCGAGCTCAACTTAAATGTTAATCTCGCCTAACTCAAGATACATTATTCCCAACTACCTCAACGGATTCCATAGTATAACTAACATACTAGGCGGGTCATCCTGTTACACTCGGGCATATCTGTTATATTCACGTCCAGTCTATAGCGTTGGCCGATTCAACATTGAACAGGTGACATTTATATACGGTGGGCTATTTTTAGCCAACTAAACAATGCAAAGCCCTACTTCATTGGGTGGTTCAAACCACAAAGCACAAAAAAAAAATCCATCTTGGATCACAATGCAAGGCTCGACCCATTATTGGTCGTGGCAACAAAAAGAGTTGCGTATGTGGTGAATCCACATAAGAGTAGGGCGGTCGAGCTCAAGCAAACGTTAATCTTGCCTAACTTTCGGGATACATGTGGGTTAATACCCACCTCATTACAAATAAAACACCATTGAAATAGGTGCACCACTGATTTTGAACCCCTAACCTCACGCCTCTAAGATCGAGCCAGCCAACCGAGTCACCCAAGTCATTGGGCGAGTAAACAATGAGCTCACCAATATTTAAAGAGCTTTGTGCTCTGTGTTTAGAGAAGAGAACAAAGGGCGGTTTGTGTTCAAGTGGAATTTTGAGTCACTTAGAGGCACTTTTAGAAGTTAGAGTAAACGAGAAAAGTTGCTCAAAATTTTGAGACAAATATAATGGTGGTCTTCTTTTCTCATGAAGTGTTGTATATTTTCTGTGTAGGTTATTTTCCATTACGATTGCCCAGAAGCGAGGCACTAGGAACCAGCGAGATATTTGAGTTTTCTAAGCCTTTGCGCTAAATCTGAATCGAGCCATGGAGTAAAAAGGGAAGTTGTTCATATTTTTATAATATTTCCAGATATATAATTTTTTCATGTATTGTTTATAAATCTCAAGTTGTAGGCATTTTTCAATCACATTTACAAGGGGATCACACTGTGAAAGCACTATAGGAGCCATGGATCATTTTGGGAACAATTTCTAGTAAATTACAGAGTTTCCAATATCTTTGATCAACTCATTTGTAGGTTATGATCTGTTTAGAAATTATTGAAGGGTTATTATACTTCATTGGTCGTTAAATAGATAGATTCACGATTACATGGATCCGAGAGACTTAGCCTTTGGGTGAAATCCGTTAACAATCTAGTTTTTGTGTGGATTTATTTCAGTTTTTAGAAGCTTTTGATCAGATAAAATAATTCAAATTAGTTTATTTGATTAATTATTAAATCAAGCAAGAAACTAGATTAATTGGATTGAAGTTGTTTCAGTATCCATAACCCACAATCAGATAGTGAATGCACTTGCAAATTTTGGAATCCGAATTCAGATTGAGTGCATATTTTAATTCAACTTGTGATTATTTTTAATGGATTTGAAATAGATTTAGTATATTCACTTAAGTTGGAAAAATCAAATTAATTGATCATATTGGAAGAGTTAAAAATGGGTTTTCAAGACACCCAAAATTGAGTAAATTGAACTCATGATTAATATTGAGTCTGATAATTTTAATCATCTGAGAATTTTCTAAGCACTTGAACAAAAAAATTAGTAACATTTTTTAGATCGAAGGATGTGGAAGTGATTGTGATGACGAAATTGGCTAGTGTCGACAAATACACCCAAAAAATTGTCCCTACAGGTTTATTATATGTGGATAGTGATAGGATCTCTAAGAGGCATGTCATTCTTTAATTTACCAAGGTTATGAAAGACCAAGGTCAAAAAAATACCATAGAGATAAATGTCACAAAATGTGTACGAAATATGCTAACCAAAATATCATCGAAGGGATGAAAATGGTGGATGACTTGTAGAGAAATATGAAAAAAGGGAAGAAATAACATCCATGTATACACTGATACACGATTGCAATGTTTGATCTTTATACCTTTAATTTTTGTAATGTTTTAATTTTTTTCTCATTTTTTTGTATTTTGAACTATTTTATGTTTTTTTTTGATGGTTATCGGAATGAAACATGTCACTCTACATGATAGGATCCAACAACGATGTTTGCGATTTCTTTGATAAGAGAGATTAAGCATGTTTGTTTATCAAGTGATATTATCCCTATCTTGATGATCGTGGTGAGTTCACACTCAACAAATGATTGTGATTTGTTTTAAAACATGGGTTTCGTATGTGGGAGCTTGAGTTCCCTATCCATAGGTTTCAGCACTTTGCACCATACTTGATGGGTGCATTGGTGTGCGATGCAGAATCGTGTTTGATTTTAGATTTTATGATCATTTGAGGTATTGAGCTTTAGAGTTCTTGATTTTTGGTCTTAGCTTGGTAAAAAACTTGTCTAGGTTTCTTATAAGCTAATGCGTGACTTGTCTGATCCCAAGAAGTGGGAGAAGAATGTGGAAATTTAGAATTGATGGGAGGAATTTGAGGAATGATGGTGGTCTTTCCACAATCATTGATAGAAGAATAATGTGATGGTCAAAAAGGACATGGTCTGAGAATTGAAGAAGAGGGGCTACTAGAAGGTGAGCCATGAATAGAAGATGAAGGGCTACTAGGATGTGGCCCAAGAATAGAAGAAAGGGATGCTAGGATGTGACCCATAGATGTAAGATGATGGGCTACTAGGATGTGGCCCAAGAATAGAAGATGATGGAATAATTGGGGTGACCCATACATATAAGACACAAGGCTAGTTGGACGTGCCCCAAGAATAGAACATAGTGGTTTACAGGAGGAGACCCAAAAGTAGATGATGAAGGGCTACTCGGGGTGACCCATAGATAAAAGAAGGTGATGGCCTACTTGGCGATGACCAAAAGTGCGATTGTGATTGAGGAGTTGTGATATGTAAAGAATAATTGGGTGATGAGAAGATAGGTCATGGATCAATGACAAGACCCAAGAGTTTCATCACATGATGAAGAATGTGAAGATGAAAGAATAAGAGGAGGATCAAGTTGCATGATCTGAGGCTCTTCCTCCATTTCTTGATAAAATGAATCAACCTTTTCCTCACAATATGTGGACACATCAAATTCTAAAGAGAATCCTTGCTCATAATATGATAAAGGAATATATTTGTGTGCCCTTATAAATGCCTTGATTGTTTCTTCATTCTGAAAGAGGTCAATTGGTATGAGTTGTTGATCGACCACCAGGGTTGATTGGAAGAAAGAGGTTCAATTAGTGTGGAAGACTTATAAGATGTTTGATGATGATTGATAGAAGAAGATGACGTAGGGGACGAAGAATATGTGGAACTATATGTCTCGGGAGTAGAAGAAGGTGGTGTGGACCTACCTATACGATGGTATATCATCTATAAAATAGTAGGATTAAGTCCAAATTCTATAGATTATGATGCATGGGTTGATTCAGAAATTTGACTAGAAGGACTTTGAGTCACACAAATCTTCAAATAAGGAAGACTTCGTGGGGGTGATTGATGAAGAAGGTCCTGTGAAGAAGGGGAGGATCATGATTCAATAATCACATTGGATGAATAATAACAAGGGTCCTACGAAGAAAGAGAGGGCCGTGATTCAAGAATTTTATTAGATATTTGATTGGAGGATTTGTATTTGCATGTATCTTCAAAGGAATAATACATCATTGGGTGGTGATAAAAGGGGTCATGTGAAGAAAAGGAGGAACGGGACGTAGGAGTCATATTAAATCGATGATGAAGAGGGTCATGCGAAGATAGGGAGGATCATGATGTAGGATTCATATTAGATGAATAATGAAGAGAATTTGTGGTGGCACAAATCTTTAGAGGAGGAGAACATCATTTAGGTGACTGATAATAGAGGTCCTATGAAGAAGGGGAGGACCGTGACTTAGGATTTGAATTAGATGAATCTAAATATTAGTTTGGATCTGAATCATCAAAAGAATCAGAGGAAATATTTGGATTGGAATCCTTAGAAGAAGAGGAAATGTTTGGATTAGAATCAGAAGAAGAGTGGGGGAAGACAAATAATAATTTGGATTAGAAGTGTCGAAACCATACCACTCAATATGAGATGAATGTGGGGAATGGGTTACCCGGATGGGTTCTCTAACACAAAGAACCAAATGAGGCTTGGTTATTATGGGTTTATTTTGATTTGAAATCCAAAACTTTGATTCCTTATTATCGTATGTATAAGAGACCTTGCGATAATCATTCATTTTCGATGTCTGTTGGGTTCAAAGGTATAAACCTATATTGTATGATCAAACTTCTTCAAAGTGAAGAAGGTTTCATGTTGATTTGGGCAACATAACGACAACCAACTAGACATTTTGTAAAGATGGGGATGCTTGTGTGATTTTACAAAAGGGAAGCTAAGGAAAACATACATCGTGATGACTCAAGATTGATAATCCAACAAGGTTTGAGGCGTAAATGTCAAAGGATTGATCAAAAATTTAACAACATAAAGGATACAAAGGAAATATTTCCAATGTTCGATTGATGCAAAAGTTGCTTGATAGGAAATATTTTTGCCAAGGTTTTAAAGATATTTTCAAAATAATCATTTAGGAAAAAACAAGAAGATCAAGAGGATCAAAGACCGAAAGGATTTTCCTAGAAATTATTTTATAAGGCGGATAAACAAAAGGAACAATCACACGAGTTCAAAACACAAAGACAAATTAATGACCAAAGAATAATGAATGATAAAGAATCAATGGATCAAAGTGATTGTCCTAAATGGATAAGTCAAAATGATGAATAATCGCAAGACACAATCACGCAAGGTTTGTTTTAAACCAATCAATCATCGAATTACTTCCTAAGTCTGTTTCCAAATGATAGTTGGTGTTTCAAGATGATTAACAAAATGTCACCACTTATGTCAAGTTCAAAGAAATGAACAAGGTGTAAGTAATAACAAGAATTTAATGCGATCCCCAAACAAAGTATACTAAAATCGAGCTTGAATCCAATCAAGACCTATATCCCAAAAAGTGGTAGTTACGATTGTGAACGACACAACAATACTTGCCAAGATATGTTAACCAAACTTTGTAAAAAGTAAGGTATTAATATCAATATGATATTGATATAACGTGCACAAGTGGTAACACTCAACACTTTTCAAAATCAAGGTAGTAATTGAAATCAAACTAGAGATAGAGTATACCTAGGAATTGTTAAAGTGTATATAGTGTAACATCACAATATATATATTTAGGTCAAGTTTACAAGAAACAAGACGTAAATACCAAAATTGTAGTGACACAATATAAACAAGATAATAGTTCAAAGGAGAGTCAAGGTGATGAATCCAACCTAACTACGATGACGATATTGACTTGGGTATTAAGATCAAAAAGGCTACCAATGATATGAAAATCGTCTCCACACACTTTAGATGTTTAACAACTCAGCCACAAACATGGATGAGCGTAAATAGACACAAAAGTGGCGAATACAATCAATTAACAACACAAGGGTAGTCACTCTTCTTCTAATAAACAAAGTGTCAAAATAAAGTGAAGGAAGTAGATCAATTGGGGGTGAAAAATGTTGGCCTCACTTCGGTAGAGTTTCACCTCACCTTAGGGCGAGTGAAAAACTAAGCAAAAGTAACGCTTCACACATTTCGTGATGAATAATGGCTCTCAACTCAAATTGGTTTTGAAATGGTCAAAGTTGGCTCCTGGTCAAAGATAGCTTCCTAGGTGGTTCACTCAACTAGGTGTCAAAAGTTATCTAAGAGTGAGCTTGGTTTGCCAAGGTTTCCCAAGGATTATCCCGACTTTACTTTACCCCCTTCAAGCACAGTGGGCAATAAATGCATCCATCGTGTACTCTCACTGGGGTCACGATATGGATAACTTTGATGCTAAATCTCATGTGTATACTAGTCAAGTAGGTGTGCGGAGCACTTCCCATTTCATCCACAAGGTTCCCTCTTGCGTGGACTACTTTGGGGTTCCTAGGACCACCCCCATTGTTGTAGCTTAAGGCTTATGCCAAAGGGATGTAGGTCAAACTTCTAAGAAAAATATAGATAAATTGAAGTTATGTGGAAGGGATGTATGTCAGAATTCATGGTATAGATGTTAAGGAATCCCAAAGAGCACCTATTATGGATACAAAAAACATGGATGAATGGCAAGAGGAGGGAATTAAGTGGAATATAGGAAAACAAAAACAAATGTCAAGTTGTGTTGCAACTATTGCATTGATATATAAAATGGTGGAGATAAATTCTAATATATCGCCATATATGTCTCATTCAATGGGACAAGATGGTACTAAAGTAACAATGAGACTATTTTCTGCATGTTATAGTTATGCTTACATCCTAAAAAAGTGTAACATGGCCTTTCACTATCAAACCTTCCATCATTTCATAGTCAAATCTCAACAAAATATGGCAAGAAGATTTCTCTCATGTTTCAATCACCAAGAACAACTTCTTTGCCAAATGTGACAAATGCATAGAGCTTAAGAACAAGCATGTAGCCACCTCACATCTATAAATAATGACACAAATAGATCAATGCTAGAAATGAAATAATGATTACATTCAAAGTTGTCATACAACTTACTATGCACGTAGATCACAATCGACAACATCCTAATAGTTGCTTGATTATTATGCATGAAAAATGGATAAGATGAAAATTAGTGTACGAGGATGAGTAGAAAATCAAATTCAATAAGTAATGTTATTAACCTCCTCATCAACTTGACTGGTATGCTGACACATGGGCACAAAACTGGGAGTTTCGGTAACTATGGTCTCCCATTTGTTGAGTGAGGAGAAAACTTCATTATAATATCATTGGCATTGTGTTTTAGGAAGCTAAAATAACCACTTACAAATCAGTATGGTGATTTTTTATATAGTAGTGAGACATCAAAACAATCCATTACATGATGCATTGTTGTAAAATGATGTGTATGAAAAGTGTAAGGAATACAAGAAGAAAAATGAGCAGGATCAAACAACTGATATTGTAAGCAAATGTTCAAGCTCATTTATAAAAAAACCAACATTTATCCACTTGAACTATATAATGCTTCAAGTGACAACACAAATCATATGGTGTTTACGTTTGCATCCATCTTTGATAGTCGAAGTTTTTTCAACACAATGTACATGAGATTCCTTTCAGTGGGTCACACACATGAGGATATAGATAGGACATTCGGGTGATTATCAACAACATTGTATAAATTAAAAACATTCTCTTTTCCATAAATAATGGAAACTTATAGAAAATGTCAAGAGGGGTCTAACACATTCACTTTGTACCTTATCCATGAAGTCTATGACTTTAATGCCTTTTTGGAATCACACCTTCTATAGATGGAAACGACAATATTATGGGTATTATCAAACTAAATATGTTTAAATTATATGTGCTCAACAACATTCCCATCATGGAGTATAAAACATCGATCATGGATGCTTTATGGTCGCATCCAATTGAAATCTAGAAAACAATGGGTGGGAAACCTTTCTTTCTTGGAGGGAATCCTCCATTGACACCCTTCAAAGAACTAAAACAAATGGTAGACCTGCAGAGAGGAATTCAAGTGTAGTATTTTGTTACCCACTCAATAGCTATGCATGCTAACACTTCATTCAGATAGATTTGAACGCTCACCCAAAGTGCGCATAGCCACTAGGTCCCTTCTTTGTTATGCTTAACAGGAAGTTTGCATGTGTAATCATCATATTAATAACCAAGAAACCATTCATGCACAGATAATAATTATAACCATGGAAATTTAGAAACATATATAATAAGGAAACAAATCATAGTTCATTCAAGAAGAACAATAACACTGACATTCCATAACACCATCATGAGCATAATTGAATTACATAACACGAGTTGATTACATTGACCTCAATTCATATGTGCACAGGACCTATGTGCAATTTCCAAATCTCATGATTACATGACATCAAATACCCAAAAATATCTATCTCATACGCACATTACAATACCCAACCAATCTTCCTAACATGGTTGTACTACCTATATATAAGGGTGGGGACTTGCCCTTCACCGCTTTATACATATTCCTAATAATAGGAATGCGTACAAAAATAGCCTACATGATTTTTACATTCTCTATTAATAATATATTAACCTAATTATAATACTTGCTTTAATCCTATTATTATCTTGACCCGTGCATGATCTTCTTTGGTCTTTGCATGTGCTTTTTCCAATTATAACTTCCTTTGTGTGCATCCCAAGCTATCCTGATTTTGTCTAAATATAAACATTTCTTGGATGCCACTCCTCCTCTACTTTTCTATTTTTAGCCATTTCTTTGGAAAAATTAGATAAGTTATTAACTTTGTTCACACATGGGTGAACCTCCATGCATTTTTAAATTCTCAGTACGTGCACGCCCCTTGCACATAGCTCCAAACCTTTGTGCATGGCTAGTACTTAGCTATTTCTCCTGCTCAACATTAGGCATACATCACACATTGGGAAAAGAGTTCAACAGATGGTGGAGAATCATTCGGGTTTTAAAGATTACATATTGGAAAAAATCTACATGCCATAGAAAATCCCTTTGTTAATTATAGCATGATGAGGAGATATTGTTTTTGGCCAAAAACAATTCATGGGAGTGCAATGTATGATCAGATACTGGGTGCACCAAGTCTTGACATGGATAGCTACTATAGTCAAAATGTCCTTTCAAATAAGGATATATATGTTGGTCCTATTTTTATAAACCTCGAGACAAATTCGACCCAGTAGCAAATGTGAATTATGGGTAGATGATACTAGTAAGACAAGTTAATGATACCACACCTATATGGATGGGCAAGGTAGAACAAATTCCAATACAGGATGTTCACACAAACGATCAATAGAGAAGGGTAAGTTGGTAGAACCCACATAAAAAGAAAATACAAAAAAGAAAAGTATCAACAATGCTTAAAGAGAAATCAACGGTGGCAAAAATAAATGGAGACATCAATGATTAATATAGATAACATCATTTGGGCATGAACACCAAGAAAAATATGGAAAAGAGATCAAATTAAAATACCAAATCGGGGACATGATGTTATTCAGGCATACCTTACACAACTTCAAGAACAATAATTAATGCATTGTAGTTAAAATTGGTTGGACTAGATACCCTTGAGAGGGATCAATCCTTATGTAATTTTTAATATAATTATCCCAAAGGAATTGATTGCCTATGGAAATAAATTGTCAAATCCATGTTTCAAAACAACATGTTTTACGTAATTCTTAACTCTTTGTTGTTATTTATGATTTATAGAATGAAAAATCATAAAATTAGTTCACATTATCTAGATTATCTTCTATTTTGAAATGCCTAGCAACCGCTAAGTTCCATTACAATGATTTCCATTTTACAAATTGATCAAATAAATGTTAAAAAGGATGTATCTTAGCTGGAACTAGGCTTATATGTCTTAGCGGCCACTAGGCATATTGCTAGTGAAATAATTTATCGTATGGAAAATTATGTGTTTCCACCAACGCTCATGGGGCTAGGCTCATCCTTCTTGTGTATGGGGAGGCTCTCATTATTGAATATAACCGATCTTAATTCTATCTACTTTGTTGTGGAGTGGCCAAATATGTCGGGATCTCACAAGAGCACTTCACCGAACTTGTGGCAAAGTGTTTGTATGCAGGTACAAGGGAGGAAATTGTAGCGATGATGGATAAATGAGAGAAATTAGGAAAGGGAAGGTTATTGTTGTGAGTAGGCAACGCAGATTTTGTTGATGTGTGTTATTTTCCACATCATTAGGTGAGTCATCTCACTTAGGTGAGATCATAGGTCCATGTGTCATTTAGTGGTCATTATGATATTATCTTATGTTTCATGCGTCATTCGGAGTTACACTTCTATTCTGGGAATGTAACTCCCCCTCTCCACTCGAGTTGTCATGATTACAGCATTGGGGGTTACTTCAAGCACCTCATATATGTACACCCCTTTGATCTATGAGATTGAGAGAGATTGTGGATTGTAATGAAGTTCTTCTCATGTTTCAAATCTTTACACGCACATTCGGTTGATGCTCGCTCCTCCCGAGATCTCTTCATGTTGTCGTTCGCATGTCTGTTGATGTGTACATCATCCCTCGTGATCCTCGTGTTTTATGTTTCAAACCCTCTTTCATGGTATCAGAGTGGATCTTGTGGATCCGTGCACTCTTTAGCATTTCTGTGCATGTTTTCCGGCTTCCGTCATGATATTCAGATTCTCGTGTGTGTGTCGTAATGGATATTCCGATCATGATCTTCTTGCATTGATTTTGGGCATTTATACCTCCATTTGGGTTGTTCATGGCTTATTTTGGGTGTTTATAGGTTTTTCCACCTTGCATGCGCGTTTGGAGGTATCTTACCATTTTGGAGCATTTGCAGGTTACAGATCTAAGTTTTTTGTGCTAGTTTTGTGAGTTTTTAGTGTAGTGCAAAAGTTTCCCTAGGCCAACTTGGCCCCAGCTTTCCGAGTTGGGAACCGAGCTGCCTAGCTCGTCACTACCTTCAACTCGGACTGTGCATTTTGTTGGCTCGGTCTACATTTTTTTGCTCTTATCGGGTTTTTGCATTGGGATTTCTACATTGGCCTTTATGCCATAGGATTGTGTTGCATTTGAGTTTGGGCACTTTTGACCATTTGAGAGCCTTCCTTCTCTCGGTTCATGTTGTGCTTGCCTTGCTTGGTTCAAGTTACTCGACCCATCAAGCTCATTTTCTTCCTTGGCTCTCCTTTACCCTTTGCCTGCTTCCTTGCTTGACTCGCAAACCCGTCTGCATCCCATGTTGCTTTGCCCACATTTGGAGGTTGTTTCATGTGTTGGCTTTACCTCTGGCTCGCCTTCCATCTTTGGCTCCTCATCTCGGCTCTGTGCATGCGATTCTGGTTCACTGTGCTCCATTTCTACCTACTCCCACTCCCGTCGGTCTGTATTTACCTCGGATTATTCGTTGTTGGATTCTCACCTGAATCCTCCATCTGAGCCCATCTGCTAACTCGGGTGTTGCTCGCCAATTGGACACCTACCTCCTCGTGCTTCCCACTTGACTAGACATCTTGGTCCTCCCATGAACCCACCATGACGTGGCTCCCGTGCTTGCTGTTTCAAATGGTATACAACTTGGCCCACATTCTCTAGCACTCCCACTAGCTCATGCTTCTCGCCATGAACTGCACTCTATCTCGAGCTCCTGATTCTTTTCGGCCTTCTATGATTCACGCGACCTTGTCATTTGAATTGGCATCTTGACCATTGCCTCTCCCACTCAAATGGCTTTCCTCTCCCTTTTAGACTTGTTTGGTGGTTAAAACAATCTTGTTTTTTATGTTTTAAGGATAAAAACATTCATGCTTGGCATTGTAATATTTTTGGGACCTATTTTGCTTGTATTTAATGTCCTTCATTCATGTGTCTAAGACGGAGAGCAAGGTATGGGTCCGACAGAGGCTAATCCCCCTCACAAGCAAAACAAACCCTTCCTAAAATTTGATGCCATTTCCAACGAGTACCCACACGACACCCTTTGCACCCATTTCAAGAACTTTTTTAATCCATTTGCAGGCTTATTGGCATTTTCCATCAGTTGTGGGAATTGTTTTCTTGCTATATCTTTTGACTTGTTGCTCGGTTTTAAGCACTTATTTAGTCAAAGTCACATGATTTTTCACACATTATGTGATGACATTGTCACTTTTGTAAACGCACTACTTTATAAAGTGCCACATTTGAGGGGTCATTAGTACTCTTGGGCCTTGTATTAAACACAAACACATTATCGGTCGAGTATGATGTCTTGAATTGTGCACCTTGCACTTTTGATTCCGCATCATGGAGGGTGCTCTTTCTAGACTTGAGCATCATAGGATCACCTTACCTCTGCCACTTCTTACTAGGAGAGATAACTATTCAGCTTAGTGTGCTTCCATGGAACGCTACTTCGCCTATGAGGTCTTTCACCCTTCTTACTTGGGCCAGTTCTTGCACCCACTGATCATCATTGTCTTGAGGATTTTCTCAACACTTGCAACCATGTTTTTGGTCACATGATGATGCATGTCTCTCCATATCTCTGGTTTCACATGGCAGACTCAGATCCACCCCACTGTGTTTGGAGCATTCTTCAGTCCCTCTATCGAGACCCTTCACATACTATCGCAGCTTGATGTTGTTGTTGATTCAGTTGTCTCCTCTATTTCTTCATGTGATGATAGTTCCACTGACACAGACTCACTTGGTTCTACTTCTGATGACGAGGATTGTGCACCCAGTTCTGATGTCGAGAGTACTACAGAGGACTCTTCTCCTCCTTCTCTCACTATTCTAGAGAGTGTTGACACATCCCACATCTCATCAGATATTGAGAAGTCTCCTATACAGTCTCATACAGTCATCACACCCGCCTCTTTTCCACCTTCAGTGTGTGAGGCCCCTTTCACTCCTCTACCTTCATTGGATGACTCATACCTATCTGACATCGCTCTTTTTTTATTAAGCCCCCTCATTGGGATGAGTATTTGTCTTGACCTTAGTCATCTTTTTGTAGAGTACACTTGTGATGTACTATAGGTTCCTCATCCATCTACAGGTATTTCAGAGGAGTTCATCATCTCTATTGTTAGGAGTGCCCCTTCTGGGACTCTTACCACTTCCACTTTTCCGAGACCTTCATTGATCCACCCTTGCTTGTGGATCCATTTTCTATTGTGGGGATGTTTTATTTTCCTTCACATCAGTTGGACATCCTTTCTACAAGTTTTCACCCTTCATACTCTGATAGTTCTACACTCGTGACATTACCTTCGGTTCCTTCGCACTCACTTGTTAGACCTATGTCACACTTTTGTGGACCAGACTCAGAGTTCTTCATGTTGTTGCCTTCGGTTTCCTTCGTGGAGTGGGCAGACTTCCAACACATCATTTATGTCCTTCCTAAGGGTAGACACACAGTTCGGTGCAAATGGCTCTTCTTCAGTCTAGAGGCAAAGGATCTCATCATCGACATTATTCTGGGAGACTTCTTAGAGTTATAGAGTTCAAATCCATCCATGACATCTTCTGAATCCATCTCATCTCCCTCTTCTTCTCTCTTCTTCATCTTTCTAAGAGATTTCCCTTTTGTACATGGGTACCTTTTCAGGCTAGTCTATGGCTAGGACCCATCTTTGGCATCTTTCTTAGATTAGAGAGTGTTTTGTTCTCTTGTGGTGGATGTTTTTCCCACTGGGTTTTCCTTCATTGCTTGGGACTTCTTTTTGTGCATGGGTACCTCATCAGGCTTTGTGTCGAGACCCATTTCTCATTTCTGACTTTCTACCTCATCCTAAGTTACGATGAAGGGGGGGTGTTGGTGTGTGTTATTTTCCACATCATTAGGTGAGTCATCTCACTTAGGTGAGATCGTAGGTCCATATGTCATTTAGGGGTCATTATGATATTCTATTATGTGTTAGTGGGTCACATGCGCCATATGCGTCATTAGGGAGTTACACTTCTATTATGGGAATGTAACTCCCCCTCTCCACTTGAGTTGTCATGATTTCAGCATTGGGGTTACTCAAAACCTCCTATATGTACACCCCTTTAGATCTATGAGATTGAGAGAGATTTTATGGATTGTAATGAGGTTCTTCCCATGTTTTGAATCTTTGCATGCACATTCGGTTGATGCTCGCTCCTCCCAAGATATCTTCACACTATCATTCGTACGTCCATTGATGTGTACGTCATCCCTCGTGATCCTCACGTTTTGGGTTTCAAACCCTCTTTCATTTCACACCCAATAACTAGAGTAGTTCAACATTCAATTATATGAAAGCAACAATGAAGCATCTAGCGAGACTAACAAACTAGAGACACATAGTTCTTTAGGTTCATCTATCAAGGACACCAAGTTCCTTCTTGATCACCATACTTACAAAGTTGCAAGAGAGAGAGAGAGAGAGAGAGAGAGAGTAGAGGAAAACATGAGAAAAGAAATGGAATAATGTAGATTTTATTTCTTGTGTTGGTGATATAAAGTTCAACATCCAAACCACAATCCACAATTTCTACAAAGTAGAAATTCTCAAAATATAGGATCCTTTGGAATGGAGAATCCATTCCAATTTATAGCCTTGTGAATTGACCTTTCACCTACCCCTCACACAAATCTTCACATTCCTATTCCACTTGTGACCTTTCAATTGCCCCTAGAAGAGACAAATTAAGTACCTCTCTTATAATTTTGAGAGAATACTTTTACAATTTTCAAATATTGTCACTTAAGAAAATAGGACAAAATACCATGATTGTGTATAATGAAGAATTAGAAGAAAGGGAAAGAAGATGAGAAGGGATTGGATGATCTGCTGTAGGAATTCCTTTTGATGTAGAACTTGTTGATTTGATGCATGATGATCTCACTTTCCTTCTCCTACTAGATGTACGGATACCTTGGGTAGTCAAATGAGTGTTTAGAAACAATGTTAAGAGACTTTCTGATGTGATCTTGAGATGAACATGGTCATTACTTATGATGATACATTCTTGATCTCACAATGAGAGTGAGGATCACTCTCTTTCTCCTTGGGCTTTCACATTTTCATTCATGGTGCTCAAACCTCTTGATGTTTGCATTTCTATCCCACACATTGCACTGCAACATTTACAAGTTCTATCTTTATTAATTATAATATGTGAGCTCCTGAAAGAAGAAATATGATATCTTTCCTAGCTCACTTGGCTTGACTAGCTCAATCAACTCACTGAGCTCATTTGGATCATCTCAACCAACTCAACTAGATCACCCCAACTAGCTTAGTCACCTAGCTCACCTAGGGAGATGATGATGTTTTCCCCTGATGATCTTAGATTTCAATGGAGCCTCGAGTAAAGATTACTTATCTGAAATTCTTAGCTCAAGAGTATATATGATGTTTTCATACCTCAATTTTCATGTGCCTCTTATAGGAAATGATGAGCTTTGGACCAACTCACTTGATTCACCCAATTCTCCTAACTCACCGAGTTAATCTCAACCAACTCATCGAGCTAGCCTCAACCACCTCTTTGAGATCACCTTGAAAATATGGTGATGAATTCATATGATGAACATGATAACCTCTTTTGATGAATCAATGGCATATTTTATACCTTTTAAATCCTTCCTAGTGTCTTTGACTCTTGGAAGAAGCCAATTGTAACTATCTACATCCAAAATGAAGACTTTCTATTTTTAGCAGGTAGGACCAGAACCCACTATTTTGGGACATATCCCATATTTTTATCAATTCTACCCTTTGAAACTTATGAAACATTCCATTATCCTTTTTGATGAATCCTTGTTATTTTATCAAGTTCCTATTTTTAAAAAGTTGTTTTTTTCTTATTTCATTTTTGGCAAAATTGCCAATTTTTCCCTACCTTCCATTTTGCACCGTTTCTAATTATTCTGAGTGATTCAAACTTGTAATTTGAGGTAATTAATATTTTTATCATGTTAATGGGCATGAAATATACTATTTTTAGAAACTAGAAAAAATTTCCTCGGTTTGCATCGAAAACATCTTTGTTATATTCATCTCCTCATTACGACCTTGTGTTCTAAATTTCATTGTTCTACGCTCTAGAACTCTTGGAAATTGAAAATTCAATTTTTCAGAGGTATGTTTTATAGGTATTAATCTATCATGGAAGCCATTAATGGAGTCACTGACCTTAAATTATCATAGATATGCTTCAGAGAATAAAAATCAGCTCAAACCCTTTATATGATCGGTTCTCGGGTTCGGGGTAGTGAGAAAATATTTGTTCTTGCAATCATGATTGATTGTGACTGATTTGAGAAGCATGATGGATGGTTTTTAGGTATTTTTATGCTTCATGGATTAAAAATGGATTATTTTTCAAACTATGTGAGAAAACACTTCAGTAGTTAGTTGTTTTGAGTTTGCAAGTTACCTAATAGGCAAATTTGCTCATGATAGTAGAAAACAATTTTTAAAAATTAGGGTATGACATCATTTAGGGTTTTTAGCTTGCGCAGTGGGTCAAAGCATATAACTGTGTCCCACTTTTTTGTAGTTTTTGTACTTTCAGCAAACTATGTCTGACAACCAAAACATGACCAAACACATATAAAATGACCAAACATGCATTTTTAAGAGGCTATAAATACCAAGGTGCAGGGCATCCGAATTTACTTTTAGCTTCGATTTTTAAATTTTTATAGTATTTTTTAATTATTTATTTACTCCTAAACCTTAAAAATTCCCTAAATTTTCCTAAATAACATAAATTATGTTATAGAATCTTCAACACCACTCCTAAATGATTTTGGGAATTTTTTCAATCCTAGAGGATACATACCAATCATGAGATAACCGAAAATTGCCTTTCTAGGTTTGCCGAGACATCACCACCGAAAGCATTTTTTTGAAAGAACTGATTGAATTTATCACCTTGTTTCAAACACATAGGGAATGTTTATACAACACATATGAGGGCGTGACAAGGTTAATATAGGCATGACACGATGGGAGATTGATCCGGAGGGGTGTTTAGGAGGGTTCACGAGCAAATTTTTGTCACTAAGGTTAAGTTGTCATGTTTCAAGTCTGAATTTTTCCCTTAAAAAAACACATGACAACACATATGTAACTTAGTGACCACTAGGCTTATATAAATTAGTGCCCACTAGGATTATGTAACTTAGCAACGGTACTATACTTATGTAGATTAGTGGTTGTTGGGCTTATGTAGCTTAGCGGCCGCTAGGCTTATGTATCTTGTGGTTGTCATGTTGATGTAACTTTATGATGCTAGGCTTATGTGACTTATTGGCCACTAGAATTATGTAGCTTAGCGGTGACATGCTTATGTAACTTAGCAATCGATAGGCTTATATAACTCCGCGCACACTAGGATTATGTGACTTAGTAGTTGTTAGGCTTATGTAACTTAGCGGTCGTTATGCTTATGTAGCTTAGCGACCATTAGGCTTATTTATCTTGCGGTCGTCAAGTTGATAAATTTTTGGTTGTTATGTTTATGTAACTTACCAGCTCCTAGCATTATGTAGCTTACCGAACGTTAAGCTTATATAACTTATCGAACCCTAGGATTATGTAGCTTAATGGGTGCTAGGTTTATGTAACTTGTAGAAGCTAGACTAATGTAACTTTGTCGCCGCTAGGATTATTTCACCTAGCGGAAACTATTCTTATGTAAGTTAGTGGCCACTAGGCTTATGTGTGGGAATCTAATAATAACAAAATAGAAATCCTAAAATAGTAAAATTGAAACCCAAAAATCAGAATTTAGTAGTTGGATTTTAATAGTGGTGAAATTAGATTCCAATAATAATGATATTGGAATCCAATAATATCAAATTTAGAATCCAATAATAGCGAATTTGGAATCCAATAATAGCAAAATTAAAACTCCAATAAGTCCAATAATGACAATATTGGAATCCAATATTGCTACTAATGGAATCTAGTAATTTCGTAATAATGGAATCCAAAGATAAACAAAAATGATGATAGATTTCTTCCAAAACTTGTAATATTGGAGTGCAGATTCACTGGAATATGTCCAAATTTAGTGAAATAAGCATTAAGTGTGTGACCCAATGTTTCATGTACCCGTAATAATAAGAAAATGTTTTGATAAATTTGTGATTCAAAATGTTGATAATTCCAAGCATTTTTGTTAGGAGGTCCAAAGTGTTTTCAACCCATTTTCACTAGATATGTGGGAACCTTTTGAGGCTCTCAATTCCTTTGTTTTAAGCAGACCCTTCCTCCACATATTTTGCAAGAGATATAACGGTTGTCGTCAATACATAGATTGATTAGTGGAAGGAAACCCTTGAAGCCCATATTTCCTAGGTTGATCTTCCTAGTATTACAATTTTTTTGCCATGATTCTCAAATTTACTCTTTTGTTTTCCGTTATTTTTCCAAAATCCAACCGTAATGGATTATGCTTGATTTTTAGGGTTAAAGAAAGAGGAGGTGAAAATAGAATTGGAAGACAAATGGATTCTTTAGATAAGTGGAGAACACAATAAAGAAGATTAACACAAGAAAAATAAATATCACCATGTGGAACACTTTCATGTGATAGATTTTTTCAAGCGATTTAGGTTGTCAGAGAATGTAAACGTGGATGAGGTAAAAGCGTCCATAGAGAATGGAGTTCGATTTGTAATAGTGCCCAAGCAAAATGATCCTAAGCCCGAGGTCAAATCCATTAAAATATATGGTTGATTAAATGATGAGATGATAAATGTGGGGGTATGGTACTACATGTAATTAAGGTGTCAAAAATAAAAAGGGTTTCTACTTTCTACGTAGCCCTAACAAAGGTGAATTTATCTATAAAACCCTGCAAAGTAGTGTGATATGTGTTTCTATGTAATAATTACGCCGAAGGCGTTCCCCCTATGGGAAAGACCTTTGCGGACGTTTTTGTGACTGTGTTAAATTTGACATTTGGTGGTATGCCCGGGCGTTTTCATGTTTTTCGTGGATATTTTTAATAGTTGTTCTTGCTTTTTGGCGGTTTGGCCGTCAGTCTGGACGTTTTCACGCTTTTCGTGATATTTTTAACGATTGTTCCTGCAATTTCGCTATCCTTTTTTCCTTTGATTTATTGCAAACTTATTTTGAAAAAATTAGTTTGATGTTGTCTGAGATCGCGGAGATCTCAACAATGTATCAGATCGGCTCTTTACTTTGTATAGATTGTTGAGATTTTTTTGTTTAGACTTCTTTCCATGCTTTCTGTTTTTGTTCTTTTTAAAAATTAGGAAATTCCCTGTTCATAGGGTAGTTTTCTACTTAGATGCCTCCTCTGTCGATTTCATTTTGGGCCTTCACTAAGCCTTGACTCCTTAGGGGCACGTTGCATTCAACTCGCTTATCAATTTCCTCATTTGCGAGTGCCCTGATAGACATGTATGCAAAATTCAAAAACATACACAAGGCACGTGAACTGTTTGTAAAACGTGTGACCTTTGTAACATTAAATTATTGTTAACATCCGGGTTTGGGATCCGGACAAATAGCTATAAATAAGGACTCGGCGGGGCTCATGAGTCATTCATTACCCATGCAGTTGATAAGTAAGTGATCTTTCTCTGTGAGTTGTCCAGTTAAGAAGTGAGAAAGAATTGCTGCAGCTCTGCTCAGACTCAAGCATAACACATGTAAGCGCATTGTATTCCATTTTCTGAAATCCCTTTTCGTGAAATTTATAATATTATGGCTATCACTCTGATTCCTGTATATAACTTCAAATGTATGGGCATTGATTTTTGTTTTAGATCGCCAAGCTTGAAAGTTTTAGTGGATGAGGAAACTTAGTGTAGGGTTATCATTGTGGCCGTTTCCTTTCTCTTTTTAGCTATCAACTGTGAATGGTGTTGTAAGGAAGATATCGAGTAGATTGAAAGGACCTCCACTTTCTCTACTAACTGCTCTAATACTTTTTTACATATAACATTCTAATGGCTTCTTACATTATAATGATTAGATAAGTCGATCATTCAAATTATGTCTCCGTATTCATGATAATTACATGACATCTGAGAAAGTAACTTTGGATGACAACCCATATATTTTGTAGATAACATTTTAGTGATTTCTACCAAATGGCAACACATTAGATGCTTTCTGCTCTCTTTTGCATATCCACATGGCTACTCCATATAGACTTCCCAAGTCAATTCATCATTAACCAAAACATTTGAGACTAATATCACTCAACAAAATAAACCCATCATAAATACTAGCCTCTTCAAAATTTAAAGAGGATTTGGTAGGAACCAAATAATATTAGGTCTATAATTTTGTATTTTGTATATAAAAGAAGAACAATATGTACTGACTTCTTAATAGATGTTTGTGATTTCTTATTTATGAGTATGATCTGTATGTTAAGGCTGAATATGACCAATTTCATAGCCCAAAGTGATCTTTAAAACAAACCAAGGTGTCATTTTAGGAACTGTTACCCCAAAACCACCCCAAATCCATTTTTATGAATTAATATCTTTGTTACATTTAGGTTCTCCATGGTTGGTCATATTGCACATGGACATGGCTCTTCACATGTACGATGACATTATGAGAATCACAAAAAATCTAAAAGAGAAATTTATAATTGGCTATGGTGCTACAAGCACTGTTTATAAATGTGTTGTAAAGAATTGTAAGCCAATTGCTATAAAGAGACTTTACAGTCACTACCCACAAAGCTTGCATGAATTTGAAATTGAGCTGGAAACAGTTGGAAGCATCAAGCATCGGAATCTTGTGAGACTACATGCATATTCACTTTCTCCACATGGAAACATGTTGTTTTATGATTACATGGTAAACAAAAGTCTATGGGACATCCTACATGGTGAGTAAAATGATTTTGTTACGAAGAAAAATGGATTTGTACATTGTAGATTCATATTTTGAAATTAGTGCCTTTTATAAGCCATAAGGGTTGGTATAAGCATTTTATGTTGACTCTTATATGGAAGGTAGGGCCACCCTCTAGCTGCCAAACTTGTCACTTTGTTTTCTCTATATTTAATACGAGGGTAAGTGAGGGCTTGTTTTGTCCCTTTAGGCTTATACTTAGATCTAGAAATGAATTTTATTTTTTTTTAATATAGATTTGTTCTTGCTAAGGGAATGTACTGGTATTTTATAGGTTCTTGTTCTTTTCATAGGGGTAGTTTGCCCTCATATACCTTTCATGTATAGTATGCTACTGCTATGTTGTGGTCCCTTTGTAATGGGAGATTGGTTGAAGTGGGCGTTGGTAACTCGTGTTCAATTTGTCATTGGCAAACAATTCTATGTTGTGCCTACAGAGCGTTGAGAAATGGGTCAGCAAACATGGATGTATTAGTTGCACTTGGTACATTAGCTGCGTACTTTTACTTTGTTTGTGCCCTTCTTTATGGTGCCATTAGTGGCCACTGGACAACAACCTACTTTGAAACAAGTGCTATGCTTGATCACTTTTGTTTTGTAGGGAAAGTATTTGGAAGTTGTTGCTAAAGGAAAAACATCAGATCCTATTAAGAAGCTCGTAGAACTTGCAGTGACAACTACTCTGCTACTAATTAGAGGTTTAGGTTTGTTTTTTGTCTTTTACTCAAGTGACATTGCCTTGTAAATGCGTGAGCTATATTTACTCTTTCTTTAATGATACTGAGTCTTTATGCACTGACTTTGGTAGGTTTGTATTGTTAACATTGATTTATCATGTTCTTGCATGACATGTTTTTCTATCTGGTTGTCTGTGTTTTAAGTATGAATTTTGTTGGGTTGGATTTTCCTATCACTTTACTCTATCAAAGGATCTTATAATACATTTTGGAAAAAGTAATATATAACAATAGGTCATACTTGAATGCACCAATAGATGCTACACTTAAACCTCTCCACATGTCCTCTAGAGTTATGGGCGCACATATCAACACTTGGAGCAAGAAGAAAGGAAGGAGTCAAGACTAATATCACTCAACCAAAACAACCTGTCATAAATACTAGCATCTACTTTGATAGCACCTCCACTACTACTTTACTCAAAATTTTTGTATCCAAAGCGGTATCAAATGTATTCATGTTTAGTGCTAAAAATTTGGCCACAAAAAAATACCACTCATGATATAAAATCTGCAAATGTACAAAAGTCTTCATGTATTCATGTTTAGTTCAAATAAAATAGTTCGCAAAATGCTACCACTCATGATATAAGATTTGCAAATGTATATGTACTAATTTGTAACAAATTTGAAATGTAGATATAGAACTTTTAAATGTAATGCTTCATCTATATTCATACACTTACAAAATTAATTACACCCCTTAACAACATCAACTACAAAAGTAATAACGATCCATCTAAATCAAATAACATATATTGTTCGGCGTTCACATTGCATTGTACACATGCGATTGCTAGTATTATAGTAGAAATTCAGGGATTATGGTATGGTGTGTAGTTATTTCCTCACACATGTAGAAGGATTTTTACCGATAAAGCGGTGGTAACTATTGCGGTGTGAAGGGTGGTTTGCCTTTATGTTTGTAAATATTTGTGTCTTAATGAAAATTTGTTTCATGACATTCGTGTGGGGAGCTTTAGAGAATTAAAATCACAAATATTTCTTTTAAGTTTGCTTTCATGAGGGAATAATAAAATAATATTTTAATAACCACCCTACCAATTGATAAACATTTTTGATAAGCTATTCAACAAAGCTAATTTTTTGTTTTTGTTTTTAATTAGTGGGTGAAGAAAAATCGGCTTTAAACTTCATGACCCGTTGATGTTAAAACTTCGAGAACATTAATAAGTTTTTCCTTTCCTTTTCTTTTCTTTTTGGTTAATATTGTAGAAAAGGGATTTAAACTTTGAAGGTTTTGTATATTTTAGTTTTATTTGAAAGATCGCGAACTACATCTAAATATTCAACCACCATATATTTGAGTTTTATTTGAAAGATCTTGAACTACATCTAAATATTCAACCATTATAGTTGAAATGAAAGCCTTATCAACATTTTCATGAAGAATATTATTCGTTTTGAACTACATGTAAAATATACCCATTACAATTGAAATTTTTATCAACAATTCCATCAAAAAAACTATTTGGTAAATAATGTCTAATTATAACATTTCAAGATAGTATAGTGGTTGAGATATTTTTCACAATAAATCTTGTTTATATCATATGAGGGAATTTAAGCACATGTTAATAATAGAGAAGCATCTGTCAAATCACCAATTTGAAGAATGTCTACAATTTTTACTAGTGTAAACATTGATCTTTGGCTTCCTTAGATTTTTCTAGACACCTTAGTCCATATTGTTGTTGGCATCTTCTTTCTCGACATGTATGATTCCGATCCGATATTCCTAAGGCTTGGTACTTTTGAAATCTTGAATTTCTCAATTTTGATCGTCTTCGCCTCCCTCTCTGTAGGGCTTTTGGCTTCATATTTGTTGGAAAATTTGGCCTTGCCACCATTTTTTGTTGATAGTACTTTCTAGCGAAGGGATTGAACTTTTGGTGAGATTGTTCAAAGTAATCTCTATTGTTGCTACTCTATCTCGCATCAACCAAAATATGCATGATATGGGCTTATTTGTACTAGATTTCATCTATTGTTACATCAATTCCAATTAGGTATGTGTTATTTTTAAATATTCAACACATATTCAATATATATAAGTACACAAAGATGCATATAATAGCTAGAATAAATCACAGTTTCTAATGGGGAAGAATTTTTGGGTAAACAAGTATGCAAATGGTGACTATACAATAAACATATATAGATATATATGTGTATACTACAATCTCAACACTAGAGTTCTAAGGTATTGCTTCAGGAAGGCCTATTTTATGGTTTTTGGTTTTCACTAATGCACGCGGGTATTTGTTCTTTTTCAATCTGAAGTTACACTTATGTTACCACTTACAATGAATATCGTCCCACATTTACATGCTTTTTATTCCCAACACAAGAATATGTACATAATGAATGCAAAGGAAGGCCAGGAGGGCAGGATTCGAGCCCTATCAGAAGGTCTCTGGATTGACACCATGCGTAATTAGTCCCCATATCGGTAGTGTATTTCCATCTCTTCACATATGTTCGACCCATAGTAGTCCACATTTTTAGTGTGTATTATTTATCCCCCTCTGCTTTGTTAGCTTAGCTTTCAATTATGCTTGCAGGAAAAACCTTTACACGGAGTCATGCATTTGGTGTTTAATACTGAACGTTTCATGGACGTGTTGCACCATTAATCGACAATGTTCCACTCGTTGGTGGTCCACATTCTTCCTACTCAGAGCTACCCGCAGCTCGTGTCAGAGAAACATCTCACCTGCGAGATTTTTAACATATTTACCTACGAGGGGCATGAAAAACTGGAGAGAAGTGTGATTTTGTTATAGTATAATGCGGGGTTTTAATCCCTGCACCTTGGATCCAACGCATTTAAGCATGCAAGTATGTTGCTTATGTTGTTCTCTGGTAGGGATGGACATATAGTCGAAGATAACAATGACTACCTCACTCTTGGCTAACACAACTTCCCTCTAATTGTATCATCATCCTGGAAATGTTTTTGATTGTTTAGGGAAAAATAACATAAATTTAGCTTAACTCTATAAATAATAATTCTAGTTGTTCTCTCTTCAGCGTTACATCACAGTGTAGAAGTGTGCTACTGTTTGAAAAAATGTGGAAATTGATTATTATCCCGAAAAACCAGAGTTTGTGACAAGTCTTCGTCCTTTTTTAAGATAAAATAACAACTCTCAAGTATTATATATCATACCCTACGGACTGAAATTTTGTTGGACATTTTCTCTTGCAGACTGAAATTGTTTTGAAGCATGCCATCCACAACTAAAATTTGTAGATGAACAACTGCTGTAAGACCAATACGCACATTTTCTTGTTTTTTTATTAAAAAAATATTTTTCTAAAATAATTGTGAAAATCATCCCATGTTTTTGTTTTCTAAAATTGAATTGTAATAATATTCGCTTTGTTATTACAAAAACATTTTTGACAAAGCTTCTTCCTTCGCACAGAATTTGGCCAAGCTTCAAGCCAAATTTTAGGGCATTCTCTAACCAAAGTCAAAGCCCATTAGAGTGCTCTCCAAGTAATGGAGCCCACTATTTTTTTCTTGATCTTCCAGCTCATTAGCATTCATATGAAATTTACAATGCAATCCATGTCAAGTTGTACAAACCATCTCACTTAAAAGAGGAGGCTCCTATCACTCATCTTGAGGTTGTTGTTCTAGATTGTTAACTTTTTTGCCCTTAAATTCAAGAGTAATGACCTTCTCAAGCACTCTTATGGGTAAATAATCCTTGAAGCTTTGCACCTTGTTAATATTATATTGTTCGACACACACCTCTTTCACGTTCTCTAAAAGGTCATGGTATATCCCATGATTTATAAGCTTAAGAAAAATCCAATAATTAGTTATTAAGATAATGTAAACACTAAATCGCACACTTTGGGTACATTTCTAGGTCATAATCACATACTTGCATTCATATGATTTCGAGTGAGAAAAGTACCAATTGACCATTGTCTTTGGCCTCTTTGTTTTCTTTATAATTTCCTTCTTGGCCTTACACACCCTATTTCCCAGTCTGGATTTTGATGCTTCATATTTTCGAATCGGACACTAGTGCCCAGTGCCCTCGTCCCCTCTAGGCGCCCCCAACCTCTTTATATCTTGCTCACCTCTTTTGGGCCTCTTCTAGTCATTAGGCATCTTGTTTTCTTATGGGTCGGCCTTTTAGTGGTTAATTACAAAATTCAAACAAGGGAATCATATAAATACAATGTTATGTGATCATAATAAAGGACCAAGCACTAAACATCTACTATCATCACCTAAGGTTACATCCAAAGGCATTCTAAGAGCATCAAAACATCCATCTAGTTATCATTCAAGGGATAAGAGACTACATACACTTCATATGAGGGGGAGTTCATTTTGACATCCACACATCTACTTGTATTTCTACATCTAGATATTTTCTCATTATTCAAGTGCGTCTCGCACAAGAGCCACCTAGGGCACAATTCTACACACACATGTAGAACTATATGGAGTCTTGAATGTAGTGTAGCACTCGGTCATAAGTTCATTTTGTCAAGTGATCTGGGGTCGATTCAATCTTGATTTGCATCTTTTTCTTTTTAGGATTTGATGTGTTTTGGGGTTTTACAGGTGTTCTTTCTCTTTATGGGTTACATGTGAATTTTGCGGACATCCAAAGTGACATTCGAAAATTAACAATGAAGGCTAGGGACACTTGTGCGACACAAAAAAATCATTTTTTAGGTTATGAGCAATCACGGGTGCCCTATAGTGATCTACAACGCCTTGGCGCCCGACCTAATTCAGTGCCCCAGCTTCAACATATTCCAACAATTCTCAGTAAATTTCTATGTGTTGTTGTGACATATTCCTACTCGTGTTTAGTAGTTTTTCAAACTTAGCATACTTTAGGAATTATTATGAAATCAACTAAGTTTCTTATTCCTTTCTTGTTGATCCGAAAATAATCAAGTTTTATCTACTTGATCTCGGACCCTTGTAGGCTTTAAATATTTTCCGACAATTTGCTCCTTTTAAGTAATCAATTTGAAAATTAATGTAAGACAATAAAGACAATTGCACAATGATTTATTACGGAGTTCGGAAATTTCCTACGTCTCTGGGTTCATGGTCGAACCATTCCACTAGTCAAAACTTATAAGTTACAATAGTACTTTCACAAGAAAACCTAATGGAAACTATTAAGAACTTGCTTAGAAGAATATCCAGACCTTCAAATGACAAGTGAAAGATAACAAATTTCGACTTCCACCTTCCCGGCATATTCAAGAAGCTCTATGGCACAAGCTCCATTGTTTGAAATCCTCTGGTTCTCGATCGGCTTTCCAGACGCTTCGTAACACCCTATGGCACTCCGAGTCGATATTCCAGGATTCACAATAATTTTGTGTGGTGCTATGGGCCGACTAGGTAGTATTAATAACTCCTAGCCACAATAATGCCTATTTAAATAAATAGGTCTTCACACAACTATGCCCATGGAAACTAACTCTCCTCTTGGCTCGCTCTCCTCCTTTCCAAGCTCTAGGAATGAGCTTCTCCATTGCGTTGTGTGTGTGTCCCCACAATAAACTTAACAAATAATAAGCTTGGGGTGTGTGTTTACAATGCAAATGGGTTCCCTATTTATACAATTTTAGGGCCCAAAAAATATGCAATTACAAATCATCCTTAGGCTATTTTTAAAATCTTAGCCTGTAGAAATTGAATGGGATAGGCTTATCTCCATTTGGGCGGATTGCATTATTAAATGGGTTAAAAATCCCATAGTGGGCATGGCATTTTAAAGTGGGTATATCCCACATTTGTTGGGTTTGATAAATTTTAGGCTTTGAAGCCTTTCCACACTTTGGTTTGAACTGGTCATGTGACCACATGAGCTTAACCGCCCCCACCTCTTTCTCCTCACGTGGAAGCTTCCACTACAACCGCTTCACTCCTCCCTTCCACGTGGAAACATCCACGCATGGCTTAATGTTGGCGGTTAGGTATGGTTTAATACTAATGTATAAACATTAATATATATAGCGGTTTGGAATATATGCGTGGCATTTGGAAAGTGGACTTACCAAGATAATATAATTTCAACCCATGTAATGTGGTATGGAAATAATTAACTCAGTCCATAGCATGTATTCCACTTGTCGTCTCCCGAAAGGCAAATCGAGCGAATTTGATTCATGGTGGTAAGCCACGTGTCACAATGCGATTGGTCCAATATTGACCAGTTGACCAGAGTTGACTTTCCTGCTGTCTAAACTTTGACCGGACATATCTAGAGCTCCCGATGTTCGTTTGTCATGTTCTCACAGTCGTTGGAAAGCTCTCAAGATGATCTTTTGCACTGAAACCATTTAGGGATGTTTAGGGAACTTTCAAAAATGATCCCCTGATCACACCTCCCCATTGAGAAAGGCTTTTGTCCCAAAAAGCTTATATTGGAACATTTTTCCATGTCGTCCTGAATCTAGAACTCTGCTGCCACCTCGGAAGTTCTGTTGTAGTAGACCCTTAGGTCTCTTCTCCTACAACCTTCTCTCTTTGAAAACTTTTCTCTTATCTTGGACCTGTGGGTTATGGGCCCACCATGCTTCCGCTGCACCACTTTGATATCCGAAGACCTCCACGCCTCCACTTTGTATAGTGCTAAGTTTCTGAATGAAACCTCAACGCTCCTTCTGTGCGGTGCTAAGCTTCTTGATATCTGACAACAAGGATCTTCTTTTACTCTATAACACAGATCTTGGCTCCAAGTTGATTCCATAGAATCCAAACTAGTTTGAAGGAACTCCATGTTACGTAGAGCTATGATCGATCCGATGTCGATGATGGACAATGACTTTTCCCTTTTCAGACCTCAACACCTCCGATGCACGATGTTAAGCCTCTTTCAAGACCTCAAGCCTCCAATGCATGATGTTAAGTCTCTATAGACCTCAATGCCTCTGATGCACAATGCTAAGCCTCTTTCAAGACCTCGAGCCTCCAATGCATGATACTAATTCTGTTGATCAACTACCATTTGTATGTGCGGTTGCAAGGCCTTGACACCGAATGACATTTCGAGCTAATCCTTTGAGAACTCCGCTTGTTAACATACAATATCAGGTACCACTCTCATCACTTGCATCCACAATGCCTCTACACGTAATGAAGTTCCGAGCCAACGTGAATGCCAACAATGATTCATTCAACTACCATTCTCGCGCACACCACAATGCCTCTACACAGAATGAAGTTCCGAGCTGATCTTTTGAGAGCTCCTTTTGTTGACAAATTATATCAGGTACCATTCTAGCTAGATGCCCATAATGGCTTCTCCACAGAACAAAGTTCCAACCTGATGTCCATGCCAATGGTGATTCAACTACCATTCTGCTACACGGTCACAATGCCTCTACATAGAATGAAGTTCTCGAGCTGATCTCTGCGAACTCTACTGTCTGCACAAATGACAGATCAATCTCCAAGCTTTATATGAGTTAATTCCTATGTCCAAGCTATAACAGGTACTCACATGCACTAATTAGGAGATATGTTTGGAGCATTAATCAAATTTTCTAAGTAAGAAAATCCATTGAGTATTGTAAACCTTTCTCTCAACATTTTCTCACAGAATCTGATCTCCAAAATTAATACTGCATACGATTCATCAATCTAAATTATGCAATATATAATTGAAAAATTGTTGACTTACCCATTTTAAAGGACTTTCACTTTCAGGTATTACCTGGTCCTGGGTTGACTTGTCAACTGGTGGTGGAGTAGAAACTTCTTCGCCTTTTCAATAGGCCTCCATTCCATCTTTGGCTTGCCATTACTCTGATGGCAATATGGATGTAGTTTCCAGAAATTTTCCACCTGATGCCCATTCCTCTGAAAATGAGCACAAAAATTCCTCTTAATATCCTTCTTCTGGGATGAGGAACTCTTTCTACCATTTCTCACTCTGTATGACGAGATTGGTCTTTCTAATTTGCCTTGTTCCTGATGAATGGCATCAAATTCTTCATCAGTACCCTTCCCTTCTAGCATTTGGCCATAGAATGATTATGCAATCCACAAAAAGTACATGGAAAGGAATTCCACATCTTTTGAAAATCATAACCATACTTCTTAAGCTGAAAAAGTGGATCAGAATTTTTATTGTGCTTATGATTATGGTAAGAAATGAAGGTGGAATCTCATTACCTCTTCGCTGATTTCTCTTACCACATCCTGCCTGTGACGATGAAGCATAACTTTCTGCTTTCGAATCTTCGTGCAGATCTTTGGGGTATTCACTTTGCTTTCCGAAGCTTGTCTCCCATCAGCATTCTTGGAGCATTCTCCAATTTCCATCCCCGCACTATAAAAACCCAAACCTGCAAAACGAGGATGATCCTTGACCTGTATTGGGTTAGCAATACCTTGGCCATTTTTACCAAGGCCTCTTCCATCAAATCCCATTTTATCTAGTAACTTGGATCCAATGCCTCTATTATGCTTTTCAAACAAACCAAAGACTTCATTACCTAAATCCAAAACCGAATGGGAGGAAGAAGAAGATTCCAGGTTGTAGTCACTTTTACACCCACTAAGAATAAGGGAACCTCATGCGTGCTTTGGCCTATCACCCAAAGGGCGCTAGGCACTCACCCGAGGCATGCGAGAGGGATCCGAGTCTCTCTTTATGTGAGTCTAGTGGAAGGCATAACTCGTGATTCTCGACTTAGTGATCTAACAGACATTAAGGGCTATAGAACTCGGATGACTTCTACACCGCTTCACCATAATAGAACCAAAGCACGCAATAGAAATAATAGAACTAAGAGTTGTACATCTACTACTATACTTAACCATTTAAGCAAGATTCACGATTATATAAGAACTGAAGTGCAATAGTAATATGCAGATAATACAGAGAAAGAGTCTTGATACATTTGTCATGGAAACCTTATCACATTCATTCATAGTGTTTACTTATAAAAGATTACAGAAGGCAGACCGTAGTCATGTGCCATAGGTGGATCCATACATGTATTCTCACGAGACAAAAATTCCATTCCCCATTTTCCCATTGCATCCTTACTGGAATCTTGTACCCATTTTCATCCCATAGTTCTCGCAGTAATTCTATAGAGCTCCGCTACCTCACTTTTGTCTCTCTTTCTTTGCCAAGGGCATGCGTATAAATAGGCCTCTGAGCTCTAAAAAACTCCTATGTAGCCTCAGATCTGGCCCCAAGTGTCAAGGTGTGGGTCACCCCGAGCACATGCCTCTCCATGTCATGATTTCTATCGTAAGGTATATTCCCTCCAGGACACCCTATCGCCAGGCTGGAACCTTATCCAAACGGAACACGTTCTTCATGTGTTTTGTCCCAAAGGCCAAAAATGGCTAAGTCCCAAATTGTTCTTCGCGTGGCACGTGCGTCCTGGGTTCTTCAAGAAGCCTTTTGAACTCTGTCTTGCGCGCCTATACTTGTGCACTTTCTCCTGCCATGCGCACCTACACGCCTTTAAGATTTGGAAGATAAGTTAGGGGCCCAACATTACCCCACACTTCACCTGTTCTCTACCCTCATGAACCTTCTCAAAGAATGCAGTACAAAAAAATGCAAGGCCTTGCCTTGGAAAAGAATGGGGGGAAAGAATAAAGAAAGGGGAAGAGAAAGAATAGGGGAAAATTTCCTAAAGAAGGAGGAGGGGAAAGTTTTGCTGGAGGTCGGCCTCCAGTGTACTCCCTTCTGCACTTTAGTGCAGATGTCGCCAACCAAGGTGCTCACCTCGTCGTAAGTTAGCCCTTCCCCTATGTGGTAATGGTTTCCACCACAGTCTCCAGTTCTTTAGCGTGGTCTTCCAAGGCATCCATCTTCCTTGTGATGACCTTGTAGAGCTCTTTTAGCCAGGTTTTGATTGAGACTCGCCGGTTCTCAATGGCTTTGGATTTCTTTTCTACCTTAGCTATGATCCTTTCCCACTCAGCTCTATTGCCCTTATTCTTCTCTCTAAATTCCTTCAACTCACCTCGTTGCTGGCAAGCAGTATGCTTGTCACCTTGTCTTGATCTACGCAGTGGTCGTAAGCGACCCCCGCGGTTTGTGCAGCTGATCTTACGTCGGTGAGCACCTTGTTGTATTCGGCCACGAGCATGACAACCTTCAACTTGTCTTCTTTCTCCAAGCGCGTTGCTACCTCTTCTGCCAACTCTAAAGCCAAAGGCTACCTCTCCATGGTGAGGATCCGAGTCAAGTCCTCTAGGCACTCCAGGGAGGATCTATACTTTTGCACAGGAGGGTTAAGGTCCGGGTGCTTCATGATAATTGATTGGGAGATGAGCTCCACCTTCTTAGAAACTTTGCGTACCCTAGGCCTTTTCCTCTTGAAGCTCCCTCTGCAGTTGAGCGCTGATTAATTTCTCTAGGCTGAGATCCTTCGTTAGCTTCACCACTTCTTCCTTCCTCTTCTCCAACAAGTCCTCCAAGACTCTAACCCTATCATTTTTACAAAATATCCTAGCCTCAATTTCCACGATGATTTTTTCAACGCATTGCACACTTTCTCGTTTGATAGTTGCTACGTTCTTACAATGGGATTGTCCCCCTTTCCTTCAGACAACTTCAATACCGCTCCTTAGTTAATCTTGAATTCAGGCTCATCAAGGTGGGAGTCGAATGCCCAAGATAGCATCTTCCTCATTCGCGGGTATCCACCCTTAGGGTCAAAGGACTCCATGGCGGTGAGCTCCTTAGTGGGCACGGTACTTTGGAAACACGTGCACAAAACTTTGTTGGGGTCATCAATGTAACTCATCGTTGTTCTTCCTTCTTCCGTGTGTTTACTTCCCGTGCACACCCTTGGGTACGCTTCTGAGAGATTTGGTCCTTTCATGCTACTTCCACTCTTCTCCCTCTACTCCTTCTTGAACTCACCAAGCACAAGCTCCACGCTACGCCCCAACTCTTCATTGACCAAGGCATCAATTATCTTCTCTACCTCCCTCGTTTCCTTTTCATCCACCTCCTCCTGAGTGAGCTTGGGCATATCTGGTTCCTTGGTACTAGCCCCTTCACTCCCCTCTTTGTTGCACGTGCCTTCCTCCCTTTGGGTGCCTTTCCTTCTTATAAAGATGAAGGCATCATTTGCATTCTCAGCCTCCTCTCCTTTTGAGTCATGGATATCAATTGGCTCTTGGTCCACCTCCAGCTCTTCCCCTTCATCGTCATCCCTTTCACCTACATAGGCGTTCAGGTCGTTCATATCTCTAGACCCTTGTTCCTTCGTTCCTTGTTCTTCTTCTCTGGCAGAAAATTATGGAGTGGGGGATGTTGTCTTTTCTTCATCTAAAGGTTCTTTAAGGGATGGTGGCTTTGCAGGCTCGGGGTATTTTCCTTGACCATCGTTCTTCTCTTCTTCCAGACATAGGTACTCGGCCCCGCGGTACCTACATCCTGCCTCCCCACCGCCCCTTGTTCTTCCTTTTCTTCTTCTTCTTTCTCCTTGTGCTTAGTGTTGGCTTCTTCCTTCCCATGGGGTCGTCTAGGATGGATATTTCATTCTCTACGTACGTGCCCTTCTCGAACTTTGGCCTTATGCACGGTAAATTCTCGCAAGCAAAGACTCTCGGAATCGGTAAGGTCATTGGCCTTACGATGTGTACGTCCTACGACACGTACCTTTCAACGTACGTGTGCTTTCCTGGTAGACCAGCTTCTTCCTCATCTCTCTGTGTTCACTTTGTCAAGGGTGGACAAGTCGAGTCTTAACTTCTTCGACTCCTTATATCTGTTTACCCCTACTTGGAAGAATTGGGCAGTAAATGAGAAGGGGAGTTTGCACCAGGGACTCCAACTACCGTCCACCAAGATAAATCTGCCAATGCAGAAGTGCTAGTACACCGTGAACTCTACTTCTCCTTCGCCTTTCCAAGGGAGTTTCTCTGGGATCTGCCATTCTTCCCGAATGTGTTCTTAAGGCACGTATACCATTTATCCAAGTGTGCCTTGTACACCCCCATCATTGACTCACAAGTATACTTCTGGAACTTGTCTGCGGGTGAAGGGTCTTCATTAGGGTACTCCCATACAAACTTATCAGATGCATCTGACACCCCAATTTCTGAGAACACAATGGTTAGTAGAATGTTCCCAAACAATATCTTTCCTCCGTCCTCCGCGCTGCTTATAATCTCATCTACTATGTACTAGGAGATATTGTACATGGTGCCTTCCGTGACCTTTTTACAAACATTCAACCAGGGCTTGCTCACCTGGGTCCACCTCTCTTGTCCATTTAGCTTGGAAACGAGGTGTGTAGCCATTTTCATCACCGGATCACTAATATCCGCGACATCGTAGTACCTCGATCCCTTCTTATAATCCTGGGATGCGATGGTTTCCTTAATTGCCTCCTCATCCTGGAGGTTGTCTAGGATCGCGTCCCCTTTATAGCTCAGGCTTGTAAAGTGTGAGATTAATTGTGGGGTTATGTGCATCTTTGTGCCTGCTGAAGCAGAAGAAATATTCGTGCACACGCGTCATTAACCATTGGTACAGGTGCTCGGGCTTCTGAAGTAGGGCAACTCGTAAAGTTGGAGAAGCCCTACCTTCTCCATTTTCACCTTGACTACATCGTTGTAAATCGGCATCCCATCAGGTGTTCATTTGTTTGTGGGGCGCACCAGCTCCAGCGCCATTTCCTTTACAATTATACTCGACTGGTGATTATAATCGATTACGGTCATCTATCTGATGTGGGACTCCCACTCTTGCCCTAGCAAAACCCCATCCGGTATTACATCTCTGAGTACCATTCCTCATTAGTATCCAAGGGGATTTCATCTTCTTTCTTCTTTCCTTTTCCCTTCCCCTTTCCCTTCTTTGATTGTCTTTAAACTTATCAACTGGTCTCGTGGCCATCTTTTTACCCTTTGCTTTCATTCCTTGGTTGCCTTCGGGTTGTCTGAGAGTTTTCTTCATGCACCCCTGTGCCTAGGGTATAAACCCTAATTTCTGACTTTCCTCCTTTGATCATGGCGCTCTTTCCCAACATTCCTCACACTCGTGAATCACTTCTACTCTAGTTTGTAGATCAACCAGACTAATTGTGCATGAGTTTATGAGATTCTCCTTCGCACGAGTTAGCTCTCGAACCCTAGCTCTTGAAAGAAAATTGTTCTCCTTGTTTTCGCAAAGTAAAATAATGAACTTACCATCCTTGTATTTATAGCTTTTCCCGCTTTTATGCATTAAAGGCTAGGCTACCTACCACTGTACGACAATATTTAATGTGACGTTTTCAAACAAACCTGACTTCATGCTTTTCCTCGCATGCCCAATCCTCACATGAAATGTTTTTCACCCACGCCCAATCCTTGCATGAAACATTTTTCCAACCTTCTGGTGCGCAGACAATCCATCTTGACAGAAGACTTTTGCATGCATGTTACCAGCGCCAAAGGCACCTCTTCCATCCTCATGATTCTTGCTTTCGCCTACCTCGTGTTTTTGCACTTTTTCCTCCTTTGTACATGGATTTCCAATGGAACTCTATTTTGTCATCCATCTGCCTTCCTAATGCATCTTTTCAACAGGGCTAGTTCGAACGGTCTTACCAACTCAATCTTCCTACAGAATAACTTCATGCCTCTCTTAATCACCTCACCCCACACTAAATCGATGTGCGGTCCTCTGCACAATCATAAGTTTAAAAAGTAATAAGGTTACCGGCACCCAAGGCACAAAACAAGACAACAACGTGAAAGGGAAAAACACGAAAGGAAAAGCATAAAAGGAAACTCTAAACTAACTGGCAGAACTACCTTATTTACAAACACCAAGAAGCATTATTTATAGTAGGGCTTCAGCCTACTCCCATTGAAGTGTCCAGGTAATTTTGTTCCATCCAGCGCTTGTAGCTGGCACGTGCTCGAATCAAGGATGTATGAAATTACATAAGGACCCAACCAATGCACCTTCAACTTTCCAGGATGGCGTAGAAATTTAGAATCATATAGTAATACCATTTGGCCAACCTCAAACTATTTGTTTTTAATGTGGCGGTCATGCCATGCCTTTTGTTTATCTTTTTTAGTTGTTTGGCTCCATCTTGCTAGTGAGCACCTTTCATCCAACTTTATTAACTCATCAATTCTCTCTTCTAGCGCTTGTTCATTGTCCAACCCTCCTACGCGTGCTATACCTGGAGCGATGGTAGCATAAATTCAACAGGTAAAATAGCCTCCATGCCAAACACTAGTTGAAATGGTGTGGCCTTGTTTAACCTTTTGTACGTTGTTCTGTATGCCCAAAGGACTACGATGATACCTTATCATCCTAATCCTCGCCTTCTGCGTCACATATCTTAGTCAATGTGTGACTAAGGATTTTGTTGAATGCCTCTGCAGTCCCATTTTGCTTGAGGGTGATAAGGGGTAGTCTTGTGATGGGATACCATGAATTCTACCAATAGGATCCTGATTGTTTCTTTTAAGAAGTGATTTCCCCTATCACTTGTTAAACTTAATGGGCACCCACCCCTGCTAATAATGTTCTCCCACAAAAATCTAGCAGTCGTGGCTGCGGTGTAATCCTTAGTGGGTGCGACCTCTGCCCACCTTGTCGATAATAAGTACGGGTAATAATATACCACAAGTTAGTCCTTTGCAAATGTACACTGTGAGATTGGTCCGACAAAATCTATTGCCCACTTTTCAAAAGGTTCGCATTGGCAATGGGGCGCAAGGGCATCTCATCCCTTTTTCCAGGTTTTCTAAGGCGTTGGCAGTGGTCACAGGCCTTGCAAAACTCAATACAATCCTAGTGAATCATCTCCCACCATAGTCCAAATGACTAGGATCTTGCGCGCAGTTGCATTCCCTGCATAGTGTCCTCCAGCAATCCCACCATGGGCCTCTTCTATTATAGCTACGCGTTCATGTTCTAGTACACACCAATGCAAAACCTCATCGTGGCCCATTTTATACAAATCCCCATTGATCAACATGAAGGGCGTTACATGTATGGCTAACCTTTTCCTTTCCAGAGCATTCATCCCTTCGGGTGCCACACCTTCCTTGAGAAAGATAACAATGTCTTCTAGTTCTGAGGGTGCACACTGTAACTGAATAGTTGTGCATCCGGCATGGTTTCCTCGATACTCTGCGCATCCTCTCCCGAATCAATCCTTGATAAATGATCTGGCCCACAATTGTTCTTTCCCGGTTTTACCACCACTTTGAATTCAAACTCTTGAAATAGAAGAACCCAATGACATATGCACCCTTGTAACACTACTTTGTTTACCAGATACTTCAAATCCATATGGTCAGTGTAGAATATGAAAGGAGTTGCCAGCAGATATTGCCTAAATTTTTGGAGCACGTAGATCATTGACAATGCCTCGCGCTCGCCGCGTTGTATAATTCTGTTCTGCTGGTGTCAACTTTCTACTTGTAAAACACAAGGGATGATCAACAATCCCCTCTCCTAGTTGAGCAAGAATGGCTCCCATTACTATACCAAAGGCATCCACGTGGACATGGAAAGGTTTATCCCATGATGGGAATCGTAGAATAGGTGCGGTGATAAGCCTTTCTTTTAGAGTGTCAAATGCCCTCTGCTGCGCCTCTCCCCACTGAAAGGCACTTTGGTGTCTGAGCAATATTTCCAAAGGCGCGGCGATCTTGGCATATCCCTTAATGAAATTTTTGTAGTATCCAATGTGTCCAAGAAATCCGCGCATAGCGCTTTGGCTGGTAGGCTCCCCTAACCCCACAATAACTGCAACCTTCGCGAGATCTACCAGTAAGCCCTCTTTACATATGATATGCCCCAACAACGTTCCAAAAGGAGTTGCAAAGATACATTTCTTGATGTTGAGGGAGATCCTCAACTACCGACATCTTTCAAACATCAACCTTAAGTTATCACAATGGTCCCACGACCTCAATGATACCGGATGCTATCATCTTGTCTAGTTCTTCTTTAACCCTTACGGGCATGTTGGGATTCATCCTACAAGGCCTTTTCCCGATCGGGCACGCACCATCTTTCAACCTTATCCTCATTTCCCCAATGAATGGTGGACACCTTTCAACTCATGGTATCCGCACGGGAATAAATTCTCAAATTTGCCTAAGATATCGATGATCTTTGATACTTCCTTGTCTGACCAATAGTCCCCAATGATAGCCTCCTTCGGATCCTCTTATGAGCCAATGTTAACTTTCTTGGTTTTGAGTGGTTCATGATACGTGTGCGCACATGCATCCACACTGTCAACTAATTCACACGCCCCAATTGAATGGTCAACAATCGGCTCTCTATCTCTTCTCCATCAACAAGGTATACCATCTTTCCTTTCTCCTTTTCATCCCATGTGCTCTCAAATTGTATGTCTTCTAGTTCCTTCTCTTCGAACCGCGCTTCTAAGCTAGGTCCACCGAGTAAGTTTACTAACCTATCTTCCACCATGGCGTAATCCCCGTGAGGCACTTGATAGTTTGCAACACCTCATCAACTAGTTACTTGGTACTTCGGTACTCAAATGTGTGAACCAAGTCAGTCGTTAATTCTGCCTTCCCGTTCCCGCTTGGCGGTGTGTTTCAGAATGGATATACCAAGCACGCGCACAACCTTGTAGTGTTGAATACAGCTTATGCACCCAAAGAGAGGGTGGTAAAGCTTCCACGCCTTCTCCCTAGACCCTCTCACATGCCTAGATGTGGGAAGAGGTGGGTCCATTGCCATTGTAATCCTTAATAGTGGTGGGTACGTTGCTTTTCAAGAATCGGGACGAGAGCACAATTCGGACTTCGCGCCATTCCAACAAGTTCACACTATGCGCAGCCCACCACCTTGCTATTATGCCTATCAAAACATAACCTAGCATACTTCATCACTCGTCCTCCCTCTAGCGAGCTTCCATCTCTCTCAAAAAGACCTCGGGTATGCATCCCCAAAATACTTTTCTATTGTCTTCCCTCCTGGCATTAAATCGTACACACCATTATTACCTTGGTTACCGATCCTTTCAGATGTCACCCAATCAATTCATAAGTTCCACGTGCCCAATTATCACATTCTATACTAGTAGTATCACTGACAAATTGAGCATCATCAAACTGGATGACTCCATCTATAGGGTGGATGGTCTCTGGATCTCTTATGGAGCACACATATATTTTGTGTGGGACTTTCTCCCAAGGGGTTCGGTATATAGGTGGGCCTTCCCATCAACCAGTGGTATAACTACCCACTCTTCCTTATTTTCAAAGCTTATGTACCCCTTGTTAAACCGGAGATCTGCATTATTCTTATAACACCATGGGCGCCCAAGTAGAGCGGGGAAATTATCTACCTTAGCAAGTGCCGAGAATTCAAAATTCCCAAAGAGCCTAGTCCCTTGAATAGTAATGGTTGCATCCTTCAAGACACCTATGGGCATCGCCTTTGTCTTATTTTCCATATACAACACATTTGAAGATGGTTGTAATGCAGCCTTCCCATTTGATGCTAGGCATCCAGAGTGAGAACATTAACCTCTGCACCTGTGTTAATGAGGATGTTGCTAAGCAACCATCCATCCACTACTGCATTCGGGTAATCTCTTTGTCATAATCAAGGCTATGAGGTGGGAGGTTTGCATGCAGGATCTACCTTTCGTGTTCTTCCCCGGTGCATGACACCTTTTCTCTCAACCATGCCCCTAGCAGGGGAATAATATTCTCCTACCTCAACAGTTTACACACCTCCTTAACCTCATCCAAGTCATCCTTGGTGCTTCTACTGGTCTCCTTTGCTCATCTTTTCTAGTCTGCTCTTTTAAGCATTGGATCTCCCCTTGTAAACTTTGAATTACATCCATGGTTTCCTAGTAGAATTATTTCTAGTGAGCCAAGTTTGGATACTTCCCATATACTACTTCTTCTCTTGAAACCAGCGGTCTCTACCTAGGTGCTTCCCTTACGTGCGCGGATTCTCGCCTCGTTGTTACCATAACAGGCTCTAGTTCTGATTCACATATTACTCACGGAAGCCACTGCATGTCAACCTTCTTAATACTCACCATGGCAGCGCCCTTATCCTTCCTAGATCTTGTTGACTCATATGTTCATACAACTCTGGGCATTCTTCATACTTATGTTTCTTTCCACACTAGGAGCATTGTAGAAGATCTGGACATTCGCACTTATAATGGTTTGTGGCTCCACAATTAAAACACGTCCCACGCGGGAACTCACTTCTTCCTCCGCGGTTACCACGACCACAAAATCCTCCGCGAAACCCTCTTCCATGCGCATCTCCATCTCTGCACTCCTCATACCGACGTTCATCTCCTTTGGAACTGCTGGCAATGCCAGTCTAGCGCACACCAAGATCAATTGCCTCATGAATCTGGTCAATCAATCTACAATCCTTGGTGTCATGAGTGGTTGAGGTACATATTTTGCAATAACAAGATACATTTTTGTGGATTGCGTGCTTTGCAACAGGGGGCACCTACTTGCATCATGGTCCTCATGACATATCTCATAGTTTACTACCATGGCACATACCACCTTTTGAGTACATATCCCACCATTATCCTTTGTGTGTCCTTCCATGTTACAATCATGCACCACATCCCTCCGTAAATCTCTGGAATTGTGTTGGCAAACAATTTCTCCAATTGCTTAGCCATGGCAGCAATCTAAGCCTCCAAAAATGGGCTAACACTAGTGTCAACACTACCAACTGCTTCAGCACATAGAGTAGCTTCCAAAGCTTTGCGTGGGTCCGTGAATGTTTTATGAGATAAGGCCCTCCTAAAGGGTGTGATCAACCCTCCGAAAACCACTGAGCATGTTGTGAAGGGTGGATATCATAAGACAACTTAGACAAAAGAGTTTTAAAGCACGCATCGTATTCCCGCACACTCTCTGCCATTCCCTATTGGATTTCTTTGAGAGAGCTAATGCTCTTCTGCTCAAACTCAGGTATGTGGAATTCCGCTAAGAATGCATTTCTCAGTGTGGTATAATCCACAACAATCTGATGAGGGTCATACTTTCTATACCAACTATGCATGTGTCCTTGCAAGGTCGTCACAAATTGACTAGCCTTTCGATCTTGGGTCGTGATTCCCTTTGCGTGCCATAGCAGCTCGCACTTATGCACATGCTCTCATGGCATCTTCTATTCCACTGTAATCTGGCAAGTGTAGAGACATCTCAAAAATACTTGAGGAGGTGGCTAAGGCCCTTGCCCTCCCGATCTAGTCCCTTGGTTTCCTCCAGTGTTTCCTCCTCCACCAGATCCACTAGATCCTGAGCCACCAGCTCCACCACTTCCACCTCTAGATCCTCTTGTATTAGGTACAAGACCCATGTTTTTCATGTTGAGCACTCCCATCATCCCACTGAAATACGCATCGATAGTTTGTGAACTAGTACCACTCCTAGTCGTAGTTCCTCCACCACTTCCTAACACACTTCCAAAACCAGTTGTATATGTGCCTTGTCCAAACATTCCACCAAATACCGAAATAGTGTGTGAAGCCATAGAAGTCCCAAACGAGAAATTGTATGTTCTAGGTGCCGATTGGTTGCTTCCACTGATATCAAATGGATCAACTGTACTCTTCCCTCATTCAAACAAGCCAAGTGCCAAGGTCCGGTCGCTAGGTGGGGTCAGATGCGCACCAATGACTCTTCTCTCTCTATGTGACGGACTCTCATCAGAAGCTGCAAGGTTTTCTCTTCTACGCTTACCAAGATGGGGTACCACAGATTGTTTGGGTTCAACATCCTCCGCATGAACCTCAACTCCTTTCCACCATGTCTAGCTCCATAACCCACTTATAATCCCACACTATCTATCAATCTCCTTTTCACGCGCTTCGTTATACTTGAGCCGCCTCTCCTCCCTTTCTTGTTCAGTCATTAGATCAGCCATCCTTCCCCAACTTGGCTTCCTCACCTAGCGCTCAGGGTGGTTTAGCCGGCCATAGGAAATGCCTCTAAACCCATGGTTACCATCAAGATTTTGATTGCAAGGGGAATAGCATGCAAAAATGATCCCCAGGCTCTCGCAAGAACTCAAACTCAGCAACTTCTAGACAAGAATATGTGGAAATGGCGTATTCCAGAGTGTAGCTAGCCAATACTCCCTTCCACCAATGATCTATAGCATGGGTCCACGTTAGATCAGCATCTTGCAGGTTCTAATATGTTTCTTAGGTCTAAGGGTATGATCTATAATGCCACCCCGATCTAGATGTATAAGCCGAGAGCCATTCAAATAACTCTACTAGGAAATAGCAGAAGAAGGTTTCGTATAACTCATGATAAAGAGTGTCTTCCACCCATCTTCGCATATCAAACCCAGATCCGGTACTAAATCTTTGAGCAAATTCATCCTTCGTGCTCTTAAACCAATCTTCAACACCTTCAAGTGTTAAGTGCTCCACCATCACTTTTTACAGAGATCATGATATATGTCATGTTCCCTATAACTTTGAAAAGAGGTCCCGGCAATGGAACCAAGATGTAGTCACTTTTGCACCCACTAAGAACAAGGGAACCTCATGCACGCTGGCCTATCACCTAGCGGGCGCTGGCACTCACCCGAGGCGCGCGAGAGGGAGCCGAGTCTCTCTTTTATGTGAGTCTAGTGGAAGGCATAGCTCGTGATTCTGACTTAGTGATTTAACAGACATGAAGGGCTATAGAGCTTAGGACAACTTCTACACCCCTTCAATCATAATAGAACCAAAGCGCGCAACATAAATAATAGAACTAAGATTTGTACATCTACTACTATACTTAACCATTTAAGCAAGATTCACGATTATATAAGAACTGAAGTGCAATAGTAATATGCAGATAATACAGAGAAAGAGTCTTGATACATTTGTCACGGCAACCTTATCACATTCATTCATAGTGTTTACTTATAAAAGATTACATAAGGTAGACCATAGTCATGCGCCATATGTGGATCCATACATGTATTCTCACAAGACAAAAATTTCATTCCCCATTTTCCCATTACATCCTTACTGGAATTATGTACCCATTTTCATCCCATAGTTCTCGCAGTAATTTTGCAGAGCTCCACTACCTCACTTTTGTCTCTCTTTCTTTGCCAAGGGTGCACATATAAATAGGCCTCTGAGCTCTAACAAACTCCTCTGCAACCTCAGATCTAGCCCCAAGTGTCAAGGTGTGGGTCACCCCGGGCGCATGCCTCTCCATGTCATGATTAAATTTTTGGATCTTTCTATCACAAGGTATATTCCCTCTAGGACACCCTATCGCTAGGATGGAACCTTATCCGAATGGAACACGTTCTTCATGTGTTCTGATCCCAAAGGCCAAAAATGGCTAAGTCCCAAATTGTTCTTCGCATGGCGCGCGCATCCTGGGTTCTTCAAGAATCCTTTTGAACTCTGCCTTGCATGCCTATACTTGCGTGCTTTCTCTGCCATGCGCGCCTACGCGCCTTTAAGATTTAAAAGCTAAATTAGGGGCCCAACACTAGTGGTGAACAACTTACAGTGTAATCATCTACATTGATCTCTACATTTGAAGTTGAAGGTATTTCCTTCCTCTGATCACCACATTGCAACCTTGCCAAGAGCTCATCCTTGGTTTTTAGTTCTGATTTCAAACAAGCTTTCTCCTCTTCCAAGGAGTAATACATTGATCACAGGAGGGAGTTCTCTTCCTGGATCTGGTGATTATAAGCTTCAACCTCATCAAGCTTCACCTGTTTAGACATCTTGCCCATAGTGCACTTGTACCTTGTTCACACAAATTGAACCAACTGCACCAATCTTGAAGCAATCACTCTGTTAATCAGATTTACTAAAAACAAATATGGAGCTAAACCAGCTCTGATACCAAACTTGATCCAAAAATAATCAAGTTTTATCTACTTGATCTCGGACCCTTATAGGCTTTAAATATTTTCCAACAATTTTCTCCTTTTAAGTAATCAATTTAAAAATTAATGCAAGACAATAAAGATAATTGCACAATGATTGATTATGGAGTTCGCAATTGCCTACATCTCCGGGTTCGTGATTGAACCATTCCACTAGTCAAAACTTGTAAGTTACAATAGTACTTTCACAAGAAAACCTAATGGAAACTATTAAGAACTTGCTTAGAATAATATCCTGACCTTCGAACGACAAGGGTGAAAGATAGCACCCAACTTCCACCTTCCTGGTGTATTCGGCAAGCTCTATGGCACCATCTCCACTGTTCGGAATCCTCTGGTTCTCGATCGGACTTTCGATGCTTCATAACACCTGTGGCACTCTCGGGTCGTTATTCTAGGATTCACAATAATTTTGTGTGGCACTATGGGCTGACTAGGTAATATTAATAACTCCTAGCCACAATAATGCCTATTTAAATAAATAGGTCTTCACACAACTATGCCCATGGAAAGGAACTATCCCCTTGGCTTGTTCTTCTCCTTTTCCAAGCTCTAGAATGAGCTTCTCTCTTGCATTGTGTGTGTGTCCCCACAATAAACTTAACAAATAAAAAGCTTGGGGTGTGTGTTTACAATGAAAATGGGTTCCCTATTTATACAATTTTAGGGCCCAAAAAATATGCAATTACAAATCATCCTTAGGCTATTTTTAAAATCTTAGCCCATAGCAAATTGAATGGGATAGGCTTATCTCCATTTGGGTGAATTGCATTATTAAATGGGTTAAAAATCCCATAGTGGGCACAGCATTTTAAAGTGGGTATATCCCACATTTTGTGGGTTTGATAAAAGCTTAGGCTTTGAAGCCTTTCCACGCTTTGGTTTGAAGTGGTCATGGGACCACATGGGCTTAACCTCCCCACCTCTTTCTCCTCACGTGGAAGCTTCCACTACAACCGCTTCACTCCTCCCTTCCACGTGGAAACATCCACGCATGGATTAATGTTGGCGGTTAGGTATGGTTTAATACTAATGTATAAACACTAATATATATAGCGTTTGGAATATATATGCGTGCCATTTGGAAAGTGGACTTACCAAGATAATATAATTAAGACCCATGTAATGTGGTATGGAAATAATTAACTCACCCATAGCATGTATTCCACTTGTCATATTCGAAAGGAAAATCGAATGAATTCGATTCGTGGTGGTAAGCCACGTGTCACAAAGGCGATTGGTCCAATATTGACTAGTTGACCGAGTTGACTTTCCCGTTGTCCAACTTTTACCTGGACATATCTAGAGCTCCCGATGTCCATTTGTCACGTTCTCACGGTAGTTGGAAAGCTCTCGAGATGATCTTCTACAATGAAACCATTTAGGGATGTTTAGGGAACTTTAAAAATGATCCCCGATCACTTGCACCTAGGGTTTCAATTTTATCTAGCATATTACTTAGGTCGATCTATACTTTATTGCATTATTATTTCATTATGACTATGAAATTAGGGTTTTTACAAAAATCTATATTTTTTTAAATCATTTGCGAACCCATCACTTGAATTCCACCTTCTTTTAGGGTCTTCTTCTTATTCCCATTACCCATAGTGGTCATTTTGGGTCTTTTGAGCAAATCAAGCTTCCTCCATCTTCCCGTAGGGTTTCTAAATCAATGGTTGAATCTGATAACCCTTTTCCAACTCTCAAAATGTTCCTCTTCAAGACATTGAGACATCCGATAGTGAAAAATCTTATGATGAGGACACAAATGTTGATCAAGAACAACTTGACAAGGTCACTAATTTTCATCAAGTTTTGCGTGACAATCCTACGCATCTTCCACATATTCTACATGCTTTGATAGCTACTAAAAATGCTCGAGATGTTACTTCAATCCTCTTGTTCGCTCTTCTTCGACTGTCATGGCCTCCACTCAACCTCTTCATATTCCTACTTCCATTCCCACTACTACCACTCCCATCATTCAACCCAATGCTTTTAATGCACAACTTGGATCTTCTTCAAATACTCCTAATTTAACTTCTTTATATTAGGATCTGCAGACTCAAATTCACTAGCTTCAACTCGCTACTTCTTCTCGCATCTCCATCCCTTGACTCTACCTTACTTCTTCACACTCTTTTTGCACCTGCCATTTCAGCCTATCCACTCCCTCCAAATTTCATCACCCCTAAGTTGCCCATCTTTAAAGGCCATGACGACCCTCAAGAGCATCTTTGAGCATTCCATGTTGCATGTCTAGATTACGCAGATGATCATACTTTATTCACAGCTCCAAGATTACACAATGTGTTGGTTTTATGATCTACATGTCCATTTGGTAATATATTTTATGCATTTAGCCAATGCTTTTCTCTCTCATTTCTCAATCAATATCGGCTCTAAGATATCTTACACTCAACTAGCACAAATCAAGAAAACATCTAATGAACATATAATATATTATGTTTTACAATATAATAACAACTTAGCTAAGATTTCTAATGTACTTGTGGACTCTGAGCTTCAAGATTTATTTATCTAAAGTCTATTACCACCTCTACAAGAGAGTGTCATCTTTGAAACATCTCCATCATTCGATCATTTATGTCATACTCTTAAGCTACGTGAAAGTAAACTATTATCTATGGGTAAGGTTAAGTATCATGAGCATGCTTCATCTTCTACGCACTTTCAAAATAAATCAACTTTCAAGCCATCTACTAAACCTACTGAAGTTAAAGCTACTATCAATGTTGTCTCTAATCCTGAAAAGCTTCAATGACAACCACCTAAGCATACGTTTACTAAATTGCCTTGTGCTCCACATATTCTATTGTCGTAACTCGTTGAGAGAAATATTATTATGCTTCCTCCTCCACTCAATCTAGACCCATCTCATCCTAAAGGTCACAATTATAATGAAAATTTCAAATGCGACTATCATCAGTGCATTGGGCATTCTATAGATCGATGTTTCAAACTTCAAAATCTTATTCAAGATCTTATCGATAATAATGAAATTAAGCTTCCTGAGCCTATGACATCTACATCGGTCAATGAAAATAAAAAGCTCAAGATCTTCAACAATCCTCTTCCTAAACATGACAAGAAAATGAATGACTCTTCATCCAATCATACATATCATGCAGTGCCTCCTCCTTCATCGGGGTCCCTTGATTTTCTAGTTACACATGTCGAGTCATCTCCACTACTCATTACATTCTCTCGATCATGAATACCATGCCACATTCTCTTCGATACATTATATATTAATGCTTCTATCGAATCTCATGATATTAATAACACTATGATTAGCTCATCGTATCCTCTCTATGGGTGTTCTCTTGCACTTCTTGTTGTTATCATTTATTCAGGTCTCATAAATTTCATATCCAATTCCAAACTTCTATGGTCATGTCAAGCTTCGATCATGGTTGGTCCTCTCACCATGCTTGTGTCATTCAATGTGGCACCTTCAATTGAAGGTTGTGACCTACTCTTAGGTCTTCCTTGGCTCCGTGCTACCAAGTCTATCTTTTCCATCACTCACTTGTGTCTTAAGTTTGTCCATGATAAGAAATTTGTCTCTATCTAAGGTGTTCCATCATCCACTCCATTGCCTCTACCTCCACTTGAGGTTGTCATTGCACTCGCTAGAGCATATAGATCCCATAGACCTCTCAAGACTAAATCATAATTTGCTCCTATCTCTCATGTCTACACACAACCTACTTGCTCTCATTGGTCCACTAGTCCATCACATCGTTCTAGGTACACTATTCGGAAGGCTCATTCACATAGATGCATCTCACCTCCTCGGTTTCCTTCACATAAGTATACATCTCCTTCACATTCTTCTTCACATAGGAGTACATCACTTCCTTGGTTACCTTCACATAGGTATACATCCCCTCCATGTACTTCTTCACATAGGAGTACATCACCTCCTCAGTCACCTTCACATAGGTATTCATCACCTCCAAGTTGTCATACACATATGTCTCATTCACCGACACATCATCTATCGCATACACTACTGGGTCTTATAGCATGGTCACACACCTTTATCTCCATAAGAATCGGGTGGAGCACCCTTTCCTTCACTTTTATTTGATAGTTTATTCACATCTCACACTTGGGGGCATCATTCTTACTCTCCCCCTTACAACATTCTAAGTTATTTCTTTATTTTACTTATTATCCGATACACTTATATCATCATTACCCTATGACGCACTCTCATGTTATGGTTCACACTTGACTTTTGAGGGCATACTACATTCATGAACCTCACATCATACACACTACATATTTCACACTCGACGCATTCACAACACATCTTTTTAGCATCACATTCTCATATGACACACTACCCGATGACACACTCTAGTTACATGGTTCATACTCGACTACTGAGGGTCTAAATCTGAAATGAACCTCACCACACTCATTCACAATTCATGCTACATGCTTCATTAATCTATATTTCTAGCACACACAATCCAAACCATTTCAAGATGACACACTCGTGTTTTATGGTTCATTCTTGACTACTGAGGGGAATTTATAAATTAACCTCATCTCATGCATACTCATTCACATTCAATCGAGGGCACACTACTCCTATGACATTCACTTTACATTCCATTCAATTATCATTCACAACATATTGCATATCTTGGTTGCATTTACTCTTGCTTACTTATGCTTACATATACACGTTGTTTCACATGTTAGACATGTATTTTGTATGTCATTATATTTTTATACACACATGCGCATTCAATTGCCTTCTAGTTGTGAATGCATCATTTACACAGAAAATTACATGCAACATGGATGCTTGGCATTGTACCTCATACCAGTTTCACAACGGCTCCTAAGGGCATCTACTTTCATACACACTACATGTGTTATTTTTTTAATTTATACTACTTCCTATTCTTACTAGCACACTATCTTATATCATATCATACATGCTTTGACATAATTTTTATCTTTCTAACATGCTAATGGGTGCTTCATGTGCAAAATTTTCTTTACAGTTTATTTGCCACCATGGTTGTCTATTACTTTTCTTGTTACTATATGTCATTGTTACACCCCAAATTTACATTCATGTTTCCACTTGTTCCCAATATTATGCTAAAACACCTTGTTATTCACCCATTTGTAATTAATTAATTAAATTGATTAATTAATACACATTGTACCCCTTTCGATTAATTAAATTAATCCCATGTACCATTTGTACCCCTTTGCTAAATTAATTATTATTTATTAATTAAATAATTAATTAATTAAGTGTGTGCACATCCTAGTCATCTGCCACTTGATCAAACTCCACTTAGACTCCACTTTGACTACCCTAGTTAACTGCACTTCTAGAATCCTAGAAAGGTGGGGGCAATTAAAATGCACGTACAACCACCTTTCCAGATGCAACTTTTTGTAATTAATTTCATTATTTCCCCCGACACTATTGCAACTTCCCATAATGTTATTTTTAGCATGTTCATTTATCCGTGTAACCAATTCCAACTACCTTTTGTTTCTATAAATTACAAGCTTACCTTCCTTCCAATCCCTCTTGAATTTGAAGCACAAAAACTCATTGAATTGTGTCTGTAGCATTTTCCTTCAAAGCTTGGAGAGCACTCAAGAGCACCCACAAAACACTTTTGACATTCTTTCTACAAGGTTTCACAGGAGACCCTTATCTGAGGTTTGCACAAAAGGTTGTTGAGAGGTTTGCATGGTTTGTTTATCTTTCATTTATGGTAATTTTCTTTGTTTACATTTTGGCATGCCCAATGGGACTCGCACCCCATTTCATTTTTTTTTTATTTTTTTCTTATTCTTGTGTTTTATTTGTTTCACAAAAATCTTCTTGTTTGTGTGTAGCTTTCACAAGTGAATTGGGCAATTACCATTGTTTATTGTTTTACTTTTGCAAGGTTGTTTACATCGTTTTGTTTTTTCAAGAAGGAGTTGTTTTTACTTTTTGCATTTTGTGCTAATAAGTGGTTTCCCTTTTAGTTTCTCCATTTCTACATTTTGTATACATTTTTGTTGTCCTTTCTGCACAACCTGCAACATAAAAAAACAAATATATACACTTTTTTTTTACAACAAAACAACATAGTTTAGATTAGATGTTCATTAAAATTTGTGAATATATCTATCTAGATATGCTTTTTCCTTTATAAATTGTTTTACAAAAAAATAAAACAAAAATAATGTAAAACTTAACAAAAAAAAAATTCAACCTAACTACCCTACCCTACCCTCCTCCCCTCCTACCGGCTTGGCCACCACCAGCCCCCTCCCTTCCCACCGCACCACTCCCACCCATTCCCATTCCTCACTCCCTACCTACCCCATCCCAACCCACTCTCCACCTCACCTAGCCCCGTTCCCACCTCCTCCAGCCAATCCCCATCCCCCAGCTCAACTCCTCACCCCAGAAATCCCTATCCTACCACACCCCCAATGACCCCCCCATTCCCCGTCCCCTACCGATCCCCATCCCTATCTCGATTTGTCCCTCCCACCTCAACTCACCTCCCTCACACCATCCCCGACCCCATTCCCCTCTCACGCAAACCCATACCCCCTTCCCCTCACCCAGCCCTCACTCCCTATCCCCCAAGCCCTCACCTCCCCATAGACCTCTTCCACTTACCTCTCTCACCTAATCCCTCACACCTCGCAACTCGCCTTGAGCCCTCATTGCTCCTCCCACCTCCCCACTTCCCTACCGATCTACTCCTCCTCTTACGCCTCCCCCCCGAGCTATTCCCACATACCCCTCCCCATTTATTAACTCACTCACTCCCTTCCCCACTTAGACCAAGCCATCGCCCTCCTTGTTGTTGACTCCCCCGAGCCACTCTCCCCAAGCTCACACCTACACACACACAAACCAATAATGCATTAGATTTATTTTACTATTAGTTTATAGTTTATAGTTTTAGGGTTTAGGGTTTTTTTTTTTTTTTTTTTATTTCATTTCATTTTTTTATTTATCATTTCCATTTAAATTAATTTCTTTGTAGTTTCAATTACATTTAAATTAGTTTCTTTATTTCTTCTTATTGGCCTAATTGTGTAATTTCCTTTTGCAGGGTTCGTGGACACTTTTAATCATTCTCAAGCGTTACTTGTCCACGTTGAAATTTTAGTGTTATTGGACTTTTCGGTTCCCTTTTTGTCATATTTTTCATCACTTGTGCACACATTTCATCATTTTTTATCGACTAACCCTTTCTAACGTGTTTTTTTCTTTCTTTATTGTTTTCTTTTGTTTTTGTGAGACTAACACGAATCGCCCACGTGTATGCTCTTCCCTCACACTTTTTCAAGTGATCTTGGGAATCAAAAACGTGGTCGCTTTCTTTTTTTTATTCTTTTGGGAATTAACGTTTCACTTAATCAAATCCAACCCACACGTATGCTCTTTCCTCACACTTTTTAAGCGATCTTGGAAATCAAAAATGTGGGTTCACTTCTATCGTATTTGTTTATTTGTTTTGTTATTTTTCCTCATTTTGGAAAAATTTCTAATCATTTTTTGCAGGACCCACTCTCACAAGGTGGTTAAAACATTGAAAACTACTAACTGCAGGTTGCCAAAGGAGTTCAACCAAACCACACCTAAATCAAAATATTTTAAAAAAACACCACATTCAAAACACTTTGATTTACAGGTTCGGTTAAGAGCTACGACTCGACTCGCTTTAACTAGAACATAACCCCCTTGGCATAAGCCTTAAGCTACAACAAAGGGGGTGGTTCTAGGAACCCCAAAGTAGTCCACACCTTGAGGGAACTGGTGGACAAAATGGGAACCTTTTTATCCTACCTGACTAGTAAAGCCTTTGAGTTAGAGTCATAGAATATCCTTAGTGGTGGCCCCAGTGCGATTCATTCTGAGCAAGGTATTTGCTCAGGGTTTCAAAGGGGGTTAAGTAAAGCCATCAGCTAGCAATAGCGTCATGCTCACTCGCTCGATATTTTTCTAACACCTAGTTGAGAGAGCCACCCAGGAAGCCAAACACTTTCCAAGCCAATCTAAGGTAGAGGCCACAAAAAACATTCAAACAAAACTTCTTTTTCATTTTCTTCTTTTGTTTTTCTTTCTTTTTGTAGTAGTGTTCCACACTCACTTTTTCCCAAATACTCCTTGTTTGGGATCCATCTTTCACTTTTCTTATCTTTTCATCTTTTTCCAAACTATCCTTGTTTGGATTCTACTTTCATCCTCATTTCATTTTTTCATCTTTCTTTTCTTCATAATCATCATTCACTAACCTTCATTTTACTCTCAATTTTCCCCTTTTCGAAACTTTCATCTCTTTTTCATTATTTCAATTTTCTCTTCTTTTCATCCTCATTGTCTTCTCCATTTGAGCTTCTTTCACTCATTTGGATTTTTTATTCACTTATTTGATTCTTCCCCTTTCATGATTATCAAATCCTTCTATCTTTCGTATTCACCTCCTTGAGTTCATCTCCCATTTCATTCAACACTTAAACATTTGGATTACATTTCCTAAAGTTTAAGTTTTCATCCTCTTTTCGACATCAAGTCTTGAGTTGTGGATATCCACGTCCTCACTCAAGCACTTTCATCTTACAACTCATCTTATCGGTGTTGTGTTTCACTTTTCCACAACTTATTTCATCACATTTTATCTTCATTCTCCTCTTATGACCTTTAGTTTGACAACATCATTGTTAAACTAATATGTTTTCTTTCTTCACGTCTCTAACTTGACAACATATTTGTTGCATTCTAGACACTTCATCATATCTTATTTTCAACGCTTACACTATCAAGTATTTGAGTCTTATCTCTTCATTAGCCTCTTCCTTCTTAACTAATTCTTGTTAAGGGTTGAGCACATCGCATATACGATTCAACTCCTTTTTTCATACCCTCTTCCCATTTAGCATTCATTTTTTCTAGGTGGTAGAGTGCATTTTGCAATCAATCTATCCTCGCTTCTTCACTCTAGCATTCACATTGTTAGAGGTTGAACACATTCAGAATTTTGTCACTATAACCCTCCTCCATTCTAGCATTCACTTTGTTAGAGGATGAGAACCTTCATCACATCATGCCACTCTTCCATCTTGGCATTCACTTTGTCAAGGGTCAGTTTATCAAACACTTTCACACGCTTCCATCTTGACATTCACTTTGTTAAGGGTTGTCACTCATATCTTCCAAACCTCTTGCCCATCTTAGCATTCACTTTGTTAAGGGACAAGTTATTATCAAACTTAATCACACACCTCTCTTCCATCGTCGCATTCACTTTTTACGGGTTGAGTTATCTTTCATATCTCTTTTTCTCCCTCCCTCTTTTAAAAATGGTGGGAACATGACACAGAGATTATAGTCCTTTTGGAAGGGGTGAACAAAATCCTTTTGGAAATTTTGATAGTGATAATGACCAAAACTTTGAGGATGATCAGAATGACATCTCACTCAAAGAACAATCCCACGTTGAAAATATTTTACGTATGAATAAAGACCAATTTTTGCTTCATCTCCTTGAGATGGGAGAAAAATTACCCTCTGACTTCGATGAAGCTAGTTTACAAACATTACTTGGAAAACCACCACCTAACAAGGGTGAACCTTTCATTTCAAAAAACAATGATGATGAGGCAGACCTAGTCACACAAATAATGATGATCAAAACAAGTCCACCTCAAACAACACCAAAGGAAATGAATCAAACAAAGAAAAATATGACAAAAGGAACAAAGGAAAATCAATTGATTCAACCACTGATCCTACTCAAGCCCTCATGAATCAAATTAATGACATGGCTAAACAACTTGCTATTTTAAATTCCAAAGTCACCAATGAATCCCATGACAAGGAGGCACCAAAGAAATCTAGTGATGCTTCATTTAAGAGTCATACCACGTGCACACACCAAAGATAACAACAACTCTACAAGTGATGGTTCCTTATATTTCTTACAGAACAACTCACCATTTTCCCAAGAATGGAAAATGATGAAGGATACCATCTCTAGTATGAAACATCAAGGCAAACAATTTAGCTTTGAAGAATTGTGTCCTTACCCATTCGATAAGGACATTTTGCGTGTTCCTTTTCCAAAATCTTTTGAGATGCCCAACTTTGACAAATACAAGGGCAAGAGTGACCCTAGAGAGCATATCAGGGAGTTTTATATGGCTTTCCAAGAGGTGGCCTATAGTGATGTCTTCTTAATGCATCTTTTTCCACGAAGTCTAGGAAGACAAGCCTTGGACTGGTTCCTACTCCTCCCCAAGGGCTCTGTGTAAACTTTCACGACCTCTCAGAGAAGTTTGTCAAACATTTCTCATTCAACATAGAGTCTAAAATTACAATGATGGACTTGTGTAATGCCAAACAACGAACAAATGAAACCTTCACACAATTCCTACAAAGATGGCGTGGGATTGCTAGTCATTTCCCATGCTCCATGCCTAAGAAGTAGCTCATGAGCATCTTTGTACCCAATCTCAACAGTGAGCTATCCTTTCACATGCAAATGCATTTCCTTAATACTTTCAAGAAGTTATTGAGAAAGGATCGTAGATTGAAAAATCCCTTATTACAAAAGGTTTGATTAAACCTCATTCAAAAGACAATGGGAAACATAGTAACCATTCTAATAGCTCTCACCAAGACAAATCTAAACATGTTAACCACAATCATAATATGGTCAATGATGGTATTACAGAAAACCACAATGTCCACAACATCCAAAACACTCAGACTAGACCAAACAAAGGTAAACAACCTCTTGTTGTTTCTAGCAAAGAGGTTTCATCCTCTCCTGATTCTAAATGACGTCATTTCACTCCTTTGGGAGAACCTCTATCAAATGTCCTTCAACAACTTGTTAATGCAAACATGGTTACTTATCCCATCACCAGACCTTGGGTTGAGGGAGAACCCAAGCCTACTTGGTACAAGGCTGATACTTATTGTGATTTTCATCGCATTGATGGTCACCCAACTGATCGATGCTTTTACTTACATCACTTTGTCCAAGATCTCATTGATAGTGGAGATATCACTATTGAAGAATCATCACCAAATAAGACACCCAACGACAATCTTAAGGTGTTCTCAAACCCATTTCCCAAACATGGCGGTGACAATAAAAATGCTGACAAAGGTCCTTCTGCCAATAACGCTGATTTTAGTTCAATTATCTCATTTATTGAGGAAGTACCATCTACAATGGTGACCATTAAATTCACACCTTCGAGTAATGTCGTGACCACACGCCAATGGAAGATATGGGTTCCTGCAAAACCAACCTTCTACGTCTTCTGTAGAACCTCAAACATCCAAACCAACAACTCCTTCAAATCAAAAGTCAAATTCTAATGCCAAATCTTCCACTCCATGTCAATATGACTTCATCAAACAATTAAGCAACCACTGCCAACACATATCTCTCTCATGGAACTACTAAAGAGTCACCTAGCTTTCAAGATATTCTCACTCATGCTCTAAATGAATCACGTGTTCCTCATACTCTCAATGTTCAATAGTTTTAGGCTATGATCGTGAACCTTACACCTAAAACTCCTATCCTATCTTTTTCCCTCAAGATATGTTGAACCCAAATCTGATTAACAACAACTCCTTGTACATCAATCCTATGTTACCATCATAAAGTCAAGAGAGTTCTTATCGACAATGGAGTGGCCCTTAACATTTGTTCTATAAAAATGCTTTATTGCCTTGGTCATACAATAGATGACTTAGATGCTAATATCATTACCATTCATGGTTATGATAATACTGAGCGCCAGTCCTGTGGCACCATCACTCTTCCCATACAAGTAGGCCCACAACTCCTTGACACTATGTGTCATGTAGTTGATGCATAGACACATCATATAACCTTCTTCTGGGTAGACCTTGGATACATGTGATGCATGCACATACCTTCCACTTTCCATCAATGCATAAAGTTTCCACATAACGGCAGAGAGTTCACCTTATGTGGTGATATTGACCCCTTTGAATACTATAAGTTTTTCAAGCAAGGTACAAAAAGGAAAACTATTGTCCATCTACTGATAGCACAACCGAACCTAGCCCAACTCCTATTGTTACCAACCGTATTGACCTAGATATACTATTGAGCCCTCATGCTTCCATGCCTTCCTCTGAAGCATCTACATCTAAGGTGTCACCTAATGTTACATTCTCTCATAAAGGTTTAGGTGAGTACACACTTGACAATACATTCCTTGTTGGAAAACTCCCATTATCACCTCATAGCTATGGGCATCCTAACGCTCCTCATCTACAAGAACATCCACTTACTATCTTGGAAAAACTCTTTGGAGATGATATGGATATCTAGAAGATGAACATATTCCAATCTCTCGATGACTCTTGGCTATACGATGACAGGATGGCAAAATGCTACGAATCCACCGATTACACCAAGGGCCATAAAATGATGAAAAACATGAACTGAAAGGAAGAGGCCTTGCCCACAAGGGCATGGTGTTCTTGAACCTATGAATATCAAGTCTAACCTTTACACATATGGTCTAGGATATGAGACATATGAGAAGAGGCCTATAGTCTTTGAGGTATTATCTAGCGATGTAGACTCAGATTCTGAAATTGAGACCGGTTCCACACATAGCCTCTTTGAAGACCTAGCCAAACTACACTTTTCCTAGACTACTTATCCATTCAAACCCTTGACGTTGTTTATCCTTCCCTCATTGATCAAGACCAACAATGTCATATTTCCATGGATCTCTTTCAAAACAATGAGGCCATCCAGAGTTCCTCGGGGCTCGGGACCCTTTTCCCTTGTTGATCACAAGAAGGGTTTCGATATAAACCTTGATGCTACCACTTACTTCAAAAAGAACTTACAATCTCCATTCCTAAAGAAAAATAAATTAAACACAAAAAAAAGACAAATTATATCTCGCATAGTGAAAACCTTTCTGAGGCATTATACGAGAAGCAAAAAATGAAAAAGAAAAAGAAAGAAAAGGATGCATCTCCTAGTGAAAACCTTTCAAAGGCACTAGAGAGAGGAGATTTGGATCCAGAAATATCTGAAAATCTACACAAGCCTCCAACATCATTTCAAGATAATGACACTTCTAAGTTGTTGGTAGAAGAGACGACAACCATTAACATTGGAACTAAAGACCAACCAAAATTGTTACAACTAGGTGCCAGTTTATCAGAAACCAAAATCAAAGCCTTCACAACACTTCTAACCAAGTTTCAAGATGTATTCACTTGGTCTTATAAAGATATGCCTAGTCTTGATCCTTCTCTTGTGGTTCATCACCTTGTGGTGCACCCAGATGCTAAACCTGTCAAGCAAAAACTACGTAAAATGCATCCCAAGGTCACATTGCATTGCTTTGTTAAGGCCAAACTACAAAAATTATTGGATGCAAGCTTCATACGGTGCATTGATTACTCATAGTGGATATCTAATATGGTACCAGTTGTGAAGAAGACCCCAAATCCATATTTGTATAGATTTTCATGACATTAACAAGGCATGTCCTAAGGATGATTTCCCTTTGCCTAATATTGACATGATTGTCGATTCTACTATGGGCCATGAGATGTTATCCCTTATGGATGGATTTTCTGGGTATAACCAAATTCAAATTGCTGAAGAAGACCAACATAAAACAACTTTACAACCCCATGGGGGACATTTTGTTACAAGGTCATGCCTTTTGGCCTTAAAATGTTGGTGCAACTTATCAACGTGTCATGACTATTATTTTCCATGACCTTCTTCATGACATAATGGAAGATTATGTCATGATATTCTTGCTAAATCAAAGACTAGGGTGGATCATCCAAGTAGTTCTTAGGTGTATATTTGAGTGGTTAAGGGAGTACAAGGTTCTCCTTAATCCAAAAAAATGTGTCTTTGGTGTCATTTCAGGGAAACTTCTGGGATTCATTGTCTCACGAAGAGGAATTGAAGTGGACCCTACCAAGGTCAAAGCTATAATAGATATGCCACCTCCTCATAACCTTCAACAATTAAGGGGCCTACAAGGAAAAATATAGTCTATTCATCTCACTTCATCTCCCAATTGGCAGATAAGTGCCATCATTTCAACCAGCTTGCTTAAAAAGGATGTCCAATTCAAATGGACACAAGACTGTCAAGATGCCTTTGCAAAATTGAAAGAATACCTGCATCTCCCTGCACTACTCATGCCACCTATACAGATAAGCCTATGTTGTTGTATACATCTACAATAGAACATGCCATTGGGGCATTATTGGCACAACACAATGATAAGGGTCAGGAACAAGTTGTGTATTACTTGAGAAGAACTCTCCTTGAACATGAGACCAAGTACTCACAAGTTGAAAAGGCTTGTTTAGTAGTTTCTTATACTTTTGGCAAGCTATGACACTATCTCCTAAATCATACCACCAAGCTAATTTCATAGGTTGATCCTCTTAAGTACCTACTTTCGAGACCAGTCATAACAGGATGCATGTCTAGCTGGATTGTGCTACTTAGTGAATTTGACATTGAAATTATCAATCAAAAGGCTATCAAAGGTCAAGCACTAGTAGATCAATTGGCCACAACACCATTACCAGGTTCACAACCACTAAATTTTGAATTTCTAGATGAAGACTTGTTGTACATAGAAGCAACACCCTTATGGACATTATTCTTTGATGGATCTTGCAATATCCATGGTTCTGGAGCAGGAATTGTCTTGCGTACACCAGATGGAGACCTCATACCTAAATCTTATCGTATCAACTTCCCTTGCACAAATAACATAATAGAGTATGAAGCACTGATAAAGCTTAGGCTTTTCTATCTCATGGTGCCTGCAAGAATTGATAGTTCTTGGTGATTCTCTTCTAGTCATTAATCAAGTTAATGAGAATATCAAGTAAAAGATGAAAATATCTTACCTTATAAAAGAATGGTTGATAGCCTTAGAGGGTATTTCCGATTATCAATTTTGAACAAGTTCTCATGTATAAAAACAAAGCAATGGATGCCATGGCAACTATCACTTCCTTCTTTCATTCGACACTAATCAAACTCACAACGAGTTCCTTGTTGAACATATTTTGGTGCCCGCATACGAATTTCGAGTCCACCATGGTTTGTGAGATTGTTGGTCCTGATCATCCCTGTACCATGATATATACACCTTCATTCAAACTAAATCCTATCCTCCTAATTTTAATTCAGCTAATAAAAGAGCCTTAGCACAACGTGCTTCATGCTACACCCTTCTTGCTGACACCTTGTATCAAAGAGGCTATGATGGGACTCTCTTAAGATGTCTCAATCAGATGAAGCTAATCGATGCTAGTTGAAGTACATTCGGTATTTTGGTGCCCATACCAAGGAATAGTCCTTGCAAAGAATATTTTACGCATTGGATACTACTGCCCACAATGGAGGAAGATGCATGCAACTTTGTGAAGAAATGTCAAGCTTGCCAAAAACACATGTAATCTCATTCATGCACCATCCCAAGCCTTACAACCTATTACTTCACCTTGGCCTTTTTCAAAATGGGGACTTGATTTAATTGGAAAAATAAAGCCCACATCTTCCGATGGCCACACTTTTATTATAACCACCACTGAGTATTTCACCAAGTGGGTTGAGGCTATGCCTCTTACTAACGTTACTGGGTGCAATATTTCTAAATTCATCTTCAACCATATTATTTGTCATTTTGGCATCCCCATTGCTATTGTCACTAAAAATGGTGGTTCTTTCAAAAATAAGGATCTCAAGGCCCTAGCTAAGAAATATAATATCCACCTAAAATGGGCTACACCCTATTATCCACAATGCAATGGCCAATCCAAGCATCAAACAAGACTATCAAGTCTATTCTAGAAAATACTATCAATAAACATGGACGTAATTGGCATACGCAGTTATATCCTACCCTCTAGGCCTACCACACTTCCTTCCATACACCTACAAGAGCTACTCCTTTTTCCCTAGTATATGGCTCAAAGCCATATTACCTATCAAAGTTGAGTTTCCTTCACTTTGTGTATCCCTCCAACATCTCATTCATGAAGAGGATTACCATGTTGCACGCCTTGCAGAGCTAGAATTACTAGATGAGAGATGGCTTTGTGCCTTAGACCATATGCAGTATATCAGAATAGACTACACTCGTAATTATAATCACAAGATCAAACCTCGACAATTTGAAATCGGTGATTTGGTCCTAAAGGAAAATCAAAAGAACACAACAAAACCACGAGAAAAATAGGGCAAAATTTGAGCCTAATTGGTTGGGTCCTTATGTTATAACTGCTAAATTTGGATCTGAGCATACAAACTATCTACCGAGGATGGAAAAGAGTTGAAGGAGCCTATGAATTCCATTCATCTAAAGAAGTTCTACTCCTGAGTCTCCAAAGAGTAACCCTTGATCGGGGGCATGTCAGTGCATCCACTTGTTTTTTCATTTCACTTTGTTTCCCACTTGTAACTTTTCACCTCACCATGTGTCGCATGTTCTCCTTAGCAGGTTTTCATGCCCATTGTCTACCACCATTTTTCACCTTCCATTTAGCATGTCGGTTTTGACTTGGGAATTTCCTTTCCCTCTTCTTTGGTGTGTGGTTCAAAATTCCAAAAAACCAAAAACATTCAAAAAATGTCTCAAAAAAACTACAAAAACAATATAAAATTGTTCAAAATCCCAAAAACAATATAAAATTGTTTAGAAAATACAAAAAAAAAAATACAATCACCATTTCGTTCACCATTTTCTTCACCTGATTGTTCCCAATCATCTTTTCCAATCAATCAAGCCACTCTTTGCAATGTAACTTTACATAGGGACATCACTTGGCTTTGGATTTCTCTTGGGGGCAACTTGACATCTGTATATATTCACTTCTTTATTAGAATTTTTACATTGGTGTGTTTTTGTTCACTAGCTTGTTTGCTTGTTTAACATTTGTACATATGGAATTTTGTATTGTCTATTCTTAGCTTAGTTTCTTATGTGTGATAGTTCGAATAACCAATACTTGTGTATCTGAATGCGCTTATGGACCAATTGTAGGAAATTTATTCACATCCTAGTTCACATATAACTTTGGTGTGGTTCTTTCCTGTTCATATTGGGTTTATTTCTATTACTTATTTTATATCTTTTTGTCATTTGCACGTGTTGTGTTTTCCTCCTGGTTTATTTAAGCCATGGAATGTCTTCATTTTTTTTTTGCATTTGTATTTCCAAACTTGTGAAAATCCAAAAAAATCAAATATTTCAAAAAATCAAAAAAAATAAAAAAAATCACAAAATTTGAACAAACATTCACTTCTCACATAAATCATACAATTGGAAAACCCTTGAAGTAAATCATTCAACATCTCAATACAATCTTGATAAACGTCATACTTTTATCTATTACTCTAGTGCTCATGCCAATCTTACAACTATCACTTTCTTCCCTTTGCATGATATGCTAACTCTACTTGGGGCAAGTCACACAAATTGTTTTTCCTTCATGATATAACTTCACCTGGGGAAATTTCAACTTTGATCATTTACACAACAGGATTCAACAAGAGTGTCATAAGGAGTCACTTTAACTCCGCTCTTCCAGTTTGATCCTATTCCCATTTGGGAGCATTTGTATCTACTTAATCATCATTGTGGCACACATTAGGGGCATAGTGATTGTCTTCTTTTTCAACTTTGTGTTGCATTGTTGATGTTTACTCTTTTTGGACCACTTACAAGTAGTGTGATCACATCTTGGTTCCTTTATAACCCTATGTCGACACCTACTTTGTATATTGGGTTTGTTTTCCTTTTTATCTTTTCTTTTTTGTGTGTGTTTGTTTACACGCATCTGAGGTTAACCATCTTGATTCTTTCATAATCATGGTGACAACTCTATTGTGCAACAACAAAAATCAGGTTTCTCTAAAAATTACTCTCCAAATAACGCTCATGCTACGAACACAATCCTTTCCCATCCTTGTTTTAATCCCTTGCTTTCTTCCTATCAAGTGGTTGTTTCGCCTTGCTGCATCATCCATCCCCTTGAGGGGGCATTCCTCTACCATTCTCTTTTGGGGCATCCCAATGCTTCACAATTTTCCGCTCACCGATCTACATGCATCTCTACTATCTTTAAAGCACTATTACTTTGCAATAGCACTTTAAAGAGGGGAAAATGTAGACACCCCAAATTTACATTCATGTTTCCACTTGTTCCCAGTATTATGCTAATACACCCTGTTATTCACCCATTTGCAATTAATTAATTAAATTGATTAATTAATACACATTGTACCCCTTTGGATTAATTAAATTAATCCCATGTACCCTTTGTACCCCTTTGGCTAAATTAATTATTATTTATTAATTAAATAATTAATTAATTAAGTGTGTGCACATCCTAGTCATCTGCCACTTGATCAAACTCCACTTAGACTCCACTTTGACTACCCTAGTTAACTGCACTTCTAGAATCCTAGAAAGGTGGGGGCAATTAAAATGCACGTACAACCACCTTTCTAGATGCAACTTTTTGTAATTAATTTCATTATTGCCCCGACACTATTACAACTACCCATAATGTTATTTTTAGCATGTTCATTTATCCATGTAACCAATTCCAACTACCTTCTATTTCTATAAATTACAAGCTTACCTTCCTTCCAATCCCTCTTGAATTTGAAGCACAAAAACTCTTCCTTCAAATCCCTCTGAGAGCACTTTGAAGAGCACCCACAAAACACTTTTGACATTCTTTTTGCAAGGTTTCATAGGAGACCCTTATCTGAGGTTTGCACTCAAGGTCATTGAGAGGTTTGCATTTTTTTTTAACTTCCAAAATTTTCTTGGAGAGCACTCAAGGATAGTCTTCGATCTTAGAAACAATGATGAGAATTTGACTTGGGTCTTCAACACAACACAAATTCCAATGCCCAAACACATACATGAGTGCATTAGATCAACATTTTTTTGAGATCAACATGGTTCACAATATTTTTCTCGAGATCAACATGGTTCACAACAATCTACATAATAATTTTCTCGGTATGCACAATTCTCTAGCAATCAACATGCATACTTTCTCCATTTTTCTATTCACGTTAGACCAAGCTGGAATGAAATGGATTGAGCTTGAACAAAGCAGGATCACACCATCTGTAGTGGTGTATAAAACACCAGAATCTATTAAAGGATGGAGAATAACACTAGACCTTTCTCCCTACACTTCTTATGTCGTGGCATGATGTCACCCGAAAAAATCGCTTCTTGGTGTGAGATCACCCAAAAAAATCATTTTTGGTGTGAGATCACCCAAAAACTCATTCTTCTACAACATCTTTAGGACAATTTCTATCCTTACTCATCACGAATCAGGTGCACATGTTCCTTTTTACATTTTTACATACTTTTACCTCCTTTTTACATACTTGGATCAAATTTTTAACATACACGATCATGAATACTCTTTTACTCTTATCTTTTTCAGGTATGTCCTTATGGAAAGCATCAGTCACATCATCCAACACATCAAACTACAACAACAATAGGTACAACATGACATATACACATACGCTTTCACCCCTAGGGTCATTTCCTCTTCTCTAGCTTCCACGCTTCATTTTTATCACTCCACATTTTTTCTTGTTTCTCGACACACTTTTTCCATCGATCTACATGGTTATTAGGTAAGCATATTCTATCTACTTTATGTTATCAAGTATTCACTCAACAAAATAAAGTGGGGAAAATGTAGACAATAAATCACACACTTTAGGTACATTTCTAGGTCGTGATCACATACTTGCATTCATATGATTCCTGAGTGAGAAAAGTACTAATTGACCACTATCTTTGGCATCTTTACTTTCTTTCTAGTTTCCTTCTTGGCTTTACACACCCTAGTGCCCAATATAACTTCCGATACTTCAACTTTTCTAAGTCTGACACCAATGACTAGCCAGACGCCAGATGCCTAGGCACCCTTGTCCATTCTGGGCACCCCGACCTCTTCGTATCTTGCTCACCTCTTTTGGGCCTATTATAGTTGTTGGGCATCTTGTTTTCTTATGGGTTGGCCTTTTAGTTGTTAATTTTGAAATTCAAACAAGGGAATCATATAAATGTAATGTTATGTGATCATAATAAAGGATGAAGCACTAAACATCTACTATCATCACCTTGATTAAGCTAAAATGTAAATATATGAGCCTAATTTGATGTTATTGTAGCAATAAAAAGAAATATAAAATTAAGTACAATGATGAATACTCAAGAAAACTAAGCAATAAATTATGAAACCCTAGTTACAAGGAGGAGTAGAAGGTACTTAGCTAATTTGCAATAAAATTTGGAGTGTACTGAAGTCTTTGACTGACTTGATGAATGTACTCAGCAGGAGCGCACATGAGACCTAGAAAAATGTAGATCTAGATAGATATGATGGAATGGGGTGCCTACAGAGGGACAAAGTGCCCGCAGTGCCCTAGGTCCGCTTGGGTGTCCGGGTCTCGCAAGGAAGCTCAAAAACCTTGTTTGGGTGGTCGCATGATATTTTTGTTATTCACCTTTGGTCGCTCTGAGGTCACACCAAGATCACTGAGGTCGTTTAACTCTCGGAATGAAATATGAACATGTAAAACCATCAAATAGACATCAAATATTAGTGGTTAATTACGAAATTCAAACAAGGTAATCATATAAATACAATGTTATGTGATCATAATAAAGGACCAAACACTAAACATCTACTATCATCACCTTGATTAAGCTAAAATGTAAATATATGAGCCTAATTTGATGTTATTGTAGTAGTAAATAAATATGTAATTAAGTACAACAATGACTACTCAAGAAAACTAAGCAATAAATTATGAAACCCTAGTTGCAAGGAGGAGAAGAAGGTACTTAGTTGATTCACAATAAAATTTGGAGTGTACCGAAGTGCTAACCAGTGAAAAGATCAAGAGGAACGCCACACGAGACCTAGAAAATGCAAATACGGATAGATAGGCCGAATGGGGCACCCGCAGAGGGACGGGGGTGCCGGGGGTGCCCTAGGCCTATTTTTGGGTTCTTGGGTCTACGAGAAAGCTCGAAAAACTTCATCCGGGTGGTCACAAGATGTTTTTTGTTAATCACCTTTGGTCACTCTTAGGTCACACTAAGATCATCGAGGTCATTAGAAACCTGCAATGAAATATGAACCTGTAAAACCATCAAATAGACATCAAATCCTAAAAAGAAAGATGTAAAATGAGGGGTCGAATTGTCCTCGCTTGTCACAATGGTGAAATTATAATTGAGTGTTGCACTACATCTCGGACTCCAATGTAGTTTTGTGTGTGTGTGCAAAATTTTGCTCTAGGTGGCTCTCGTGCGAGTCATACTTAATATTGAGAAGGTAACTAAATGTAAAGAAATGCAATAGATGTGTGCATGGAATAAAATGAACTTCCTCCTATGAATAATGTATGCGTAATAACTAGACCGTGTGTCCCTAGTGATGGTGATAGATTGATGCAATGAAGATCTTATATGCTTGATGGATGCAACATTATGTGGCGATAGTTAATACTTAGTGCTTGGTCCTTTATTATGATCACATAACTTTATATTTATATGATTCCTTTACTTTAATTTCATAATTAACCCCAAAAAGGTCGACTAAAAAAAAGATAAGATGCTCAAATGGCTAGAAAGGACCCAAAAAGTGTGAGTAAAGTACAAAGGGGTCGGGCGCCAGAGGGGACGACGGTGCTGACGTTGGCATCTTGGTTGGGTGCTGGTGTCTAGGATGATAAAATCTAGAGTATAAAAATGTAGACTAAGCAAGTAAGGGTGCAAGACTGAAAGGAGCAAAAAAGACAAAGAAAGGTGGCCAAAGACATGGGTTGATTAGTACTTTTCTTACTTAGGAATCATATAAATAGTAGTATGTAATCAGGACTAGATAATTACCCAAAGTGTGTGATTTTGTGTCTACATTTTCCCCACTTTATGTTGGTGAGCGGAAAGATTGGTAACATAAAGTAGATAGAGATGTATACCTGATAACCATGTAGATTGATGATGAAAGTGTTTTGAGGGACTAGACAAAGTGTGGAGTGATAAAAATGTGAAGCGTGGATGCTAAGGAGGAGAAAGTGTAAGTGATGATGAAAATGAACTTAGGGTGAAAACGCATGTGTAGATGTCGTGATGTGCCTATTGTCGATGTCGATGTTATTGTTGTGAATGATGTGGATGATGTTGACTACCGCTTCCCATACGAGATGAACCTGCAAAAGAGAAGAATGATCAAGTAGTCAAATACACATGTATATGTGTAAAAAGTATGTAAAATGCTAAAAATGTGAAAAAGGAACATGTGCACTTGATCCGTGATGAGAAAAAGGGTGTAGAAAGGATCCTAAAGATGTTGTATAAGACCGAGTTTTTAGGGAAATATCACACCATTTTTGTTGACCGCGAAGTTTTTGGGGCGATCTCATGCCATTGTCATGGAAGAACTATTGGGAGAAAAAAATTTGTCATCCTCCAACCTTTAACTGCTTCCTACAATGTAGGACACCACTGCAGATGGTGTGTAAAATCGGTGAAAGTGCTAAGGATTGTATGCCCTATAAAATTTGTTGTGTGGAGTTCTATAAACTATGTTAAACTACCAATCATTGTGTAATTGCCCCTTGGTTATTGGCATCCATGAAGGACATTGATGTGCTAAGGACCTAAGTTTGATTCTGAGCCCTGTCCAAAACTAAAAATTGTGTTATACCGGTAATGTGTTGTGTATAACGTTGTATGGGGTAACAAATTCACCCATATGGTGCCCCCTCATTTGGGGTGCATGTGATGTCGCCAAGGAGTGTGCATCCTAAAAGAGGATTAATCTGTTGTGCTAAAATTGTGCCCTACAGGGGGAAGGGAATGTGCTTGGTAGAAACCAAGGTACACATAAACAAAATGGTTGGAAGACAAGTGTTAGTACAAGAAAACATGCATGTAAAATATAAGCTAGCAAACATGAAGACAATGAGTAATCTAAGATGACAAAAACAATGTAGACCACAAAAATTAGGTTACAAACAAGGGACACCAATCACGTTGTCACAAGACAATCAAGGCCGTAGTGGCTGCAAGAAGACAAGTGTGTACACAAGGCAAAGGGAAAAGCCCACAAAAATGAAATACAAAGAGCAAGAAATGGAAAAAATGTAACAAATAACCATGGAAACAAATATCCCTGCATAAATAATGTTGCACATGAAGCACCCGCTAGCATGTTAGAAAGATAAAAAGTATGTCAAAGCGTGTATAATCTGATAAAGTAATGTGATATGAAATAAAATGAAACAATAACACATGTAGTGTACGAAAGTGGATGCCCCAAGAGCCGTTGTGGGACTGGTAATAGGTACTACGCCAAGCATCCTTGCTGCATGTAATAGATTTGTATAGTCTGCGATCACAACTAGAAAAGGAAGAGAATGTCCATGTGTGTATGATAAAGATAATGACATACATGATATCTATCTAGCATGCGTAATGAAGTGAGCATGTAACAAGGAAATGTAAGGAATACTAAGTACAACCAAAATATGTAGTATGTTATGGATGAGGTGGAATGGAATGTAATGTGAATGATAGGAGTAGTGTGCCCCCCTGAGTGGATGTGTATGCATGTAATGACGTTCATTTATTTATACCCCTCAAAGAGCCAAAAATGAATTGTAAACAAGATTGTGTCATCGAAAAATGGGTAAAATGGTGTGTGAGAAAAAGATGTGATCGCCAAACCACAAAGTGTAGATTATAAGCATGTGATTGAATGAATCGGTTGATTCAACGAGTGTGTAGTCATTTTTACACCCATCACAAAGGAAAGAAATGCCATGTGCGTCGGCCTATCATACATGCGGGTGTTGGGCGCTCACCGAGGCACGCACAGGCATCGAGTCTCTCTTTTATGTGAGTTAAGTGGGAAACCATCATCTATGTCATGAACTTAATGAATAAAGGTGGAAATGAGACATATAATAATCATAGGGATTAGAACGGGATCTAGACAAATGTATTCATTCCAAATAGAGGGTACTTACAGAAAAAAGATAGAACTACAACAGAAAGGAAAATACATAAGGATTTACATCTATTCCATAACATCCATGAACATAAATGAATAGATATAGATATGAACTAAATCAATTACATTCCTACTCATTCATATTTGTAACCTCATTACATTCAATGGATCCATTAGACTACCATAGCTTGATCAGACCAAAGTCATACATCACAACAGGGATCATGTCCTTCATCCATACAAAGAAAAATTTATATCCCATCCCCTTAATACATTACTTCCTTATATAGCCTCTACCCAATCCCATAGAGTTCTCGCAGTATTTTTGCATAGAGCTCCGCTCTCTATATTCTCCTCTTGTTTATGCGATCTATCCTCTCTTTTTTTCTCCTATGGGCGCTCACATATATAAGCATCCCAAAGTGCCAACTCATCCTTCTGCGGCCTTAAATCCAATGCCAAGTGTCTGAATGTTGTCCTCCATGGGAGCATGCTCCTCCAAGCCTGAGCTCTCCACTTTTTTCCATGATGTCTTCTATAACCTTCTATCGCAGGGCATATTCCTTTCGTGGGCATCACATTGCCAGGATGGCACCTTATCCACTCCGCATGCGTAGTTAGGTCACGCTTTTCTCGTGTCCTACCCAAAATTCCCAATATGGCTAAGTCCTAAAACATTGGCTATGTCCGCATGTGCACCATCGGTTTTCTTAAACCCTTCCTTAAACCCTATCCTACGTGCCTTCTCCTTACGCGTCCTTCTTCAACTAGGCCTTGCACGCCTACGCGCATTTTTGTACTTAGCCAATATTTTGGGGTCCCAACATCACCCCACACTATGCCTATTCTCCATCCACAGGAACACTTATCCAATGAATAAATAATTATAATAGAATTACGTCTTGGAAAAAGAATAAGGGGATGAAGAATTTGGGAAAGAAGAAAGAATGGGGAAGTGATGGCATTATTGCAATAAGCTAGGAAAATCTTTTTGCAAGTTGGCCTCTAACTTTTCCAGGCATCAACTTCATTCTACACTCTCTGACAGAGGTCGCCGACTAGGGTGCTTACCTCCCCAAAACTTATTCCATCTCCTTGAGCGTTCATAGTGTCAACAATTTTCTCCAACTCCTTGCTCATGTCTTCAAGTGTGTCCATCTTTCTAGTAATCTGTGGGTATAATTCCTTCAACCGGTTTTTGATTGTACCCCTTAAGATTTCAATGGCCTCATATTTCTTTTTGACCTCGGCAAGGATTTTTTCCCTTTCGCCCTATTTCCCTTATTCTTCTCTTGAAACTCCTTCTACTTCATGAGTGGCAACCAAGATGCTCGCCACTCTATCCCTGTCTGTGCACTTATCGTATACGGCCTCAACAGATTGGGTAGCAATCTTGACATCCGCAAGTACCTTACTATACTTAGCAATGATTGCTACCACTTTCAATTTTTCCTCCCTCTCCAAGCATGTTTCCACTTCTTCTGCGGACTCTAAGGCCAATGGTTGTCTCTCCATGGTGAGGATGTGTGTCATATCTTCTAAGCATTCAAGCACGGATCCATACTTCTGCGTGGGTGGTGTTAGGTTTGGATGCTTCAACATAATGGCACTTGTGATAGACTCCATCTTTTTGTATATTTCACGCACCTTCGCCTTATCATCCCTTAGTTCATGCTTTAGTTGTGTGCTGATCAACTCTTCTTGTTTCAAGCCCTTAGTCTTCTCATTCATCTCCTCTTCCTTCTTTTCTAGCTTTTCCTCTAGAAATCTTACTCTATCATTTCTTCCAAAGAGCCTAGCCTCCGTCTCGACCACGACCTTATTCAACACATTACATAACTTATAATCCAAGAGTTATTGGGAATTTACCAAGGGTTGGCTCCTTTAGACTCGCATCGCATGATTTCCCCTTAGTATATTGTGAACTTTGGCTCATCAATATGGAACTCAAACTCCCAAGAAAGCATCTTCCTTGTCTCCGGGATACATGCCCTCCTCGTCAAATGACTTCATAGCTAGAATTTCTTCCGTGGGTACAATGCTCTGGAAGCACGTGTGCAACACCTTCCTTTGGTCATCAACATAGCCCATGGCATGTCCTCGCTTCAGTATCAAGGATCTTCCTTCTCGAGCGCGCCATTGGGGAAACTCACCATTAGACTGGGACTTCCTCCCATATTGACTTGTTCTTTCTCAACACTTTCCTCTTTACCCTCTTCCATCACTATGTCTATGCTACACTCCAATTCCTATTCTACCAAGGCCTCAATTATTTTCATTCATTCTCTTCTCGCCACCTCGTTTACTTGTTCCTACGTATGGCTTGATCCTTCTTCTTTAGCCCTCCTAACCTCCTCACTTCTTCCCATGTCTTGATTGCCTTCCCCTCCCGGCTACCCTTACACTGCATGAAAAGGAAATCTTGTTCTTCTTCTCCACCCTCTTCTTCTAAATCGTGCATACTAAAGATAGGTGGCTCTTTATCTCTTTCAGGATCATTTTCTTCATTGTCATCTTCTTCATCGTCATCATCCTTTTCACCTATGTATCTCTCTAAGCTCTCTGTCTCCTCCGAGTCAACTTCCTCTTCTATCCTCTTGCTTCTTTCTGAGAGGTGACTCTTCCATAGGGGATCCTTCTCTCTTCCTCTAGCGACTTCTCTTTGGTGAGGGGTTGCTCTGGCACCTCTTCTTTTGGGGTCTTCTCCTTTACCAAGGATTTCTTCCTACGCATATAGGTGCTAGGTTTGGTGTTTACTACCAACGCATGCTTACCGAGGGCAACCGCACACTTGGTGATTTTCTTCTTCTCTCTCCCTTTTCTTGAGCGTGATCTTTCTTCTACCCGTGGGATCTTTAGGTATGGAGACATCATTCTCCAGGTATGCATCTTTCTCAAAATTTGGCCTAATGCAGAGATATACACATGCATGGACTTTCCTATAATTTTTAGAGTCAGGGGTTTTATCATTTTGATTTCATGTGCTACATACTTTTCCACGTGTACGCATGCTTCTTGGGGTAGACTAGCATCTTGCGCATCTCCCTATGGTCTTAATCAACTTCACTAAGGTCAAACCTTAGTCTCTTTGCTTCTTTGAACCTATTAAATCCTACTTGGAAGTATTGGAAGGTGAAGGAGAATGAGAGTTTACACCATGGGCTCATGGTTTCATCCACCATCATGAATTTTCCTATGCAGAAGTGTTGGTACACAAAAAACTCAGCTTCTCCCATTGTAAGTGTCGGTAGTTTCTCTGGGATTCTCCACTCTTCCCCAAATGCATCCCTTAAGCGCTTATACCACTTGTCTAGGCATGCCTTGTGGGAGGATGTCATTGTTTCACATGTATACTTTGCAAATATTTTCACGGGAGGGATCTTCAGCCGAATACTCCCAAACAAACTTTTTTGCACACGCAGCACTCCTATCTCCAAAAATACAATTGTCAAGAGGACATTTCCAAAGATTATCTTGTCTCCTTCCTGGGCGTTGTTGATTATCTCATCTATAATGAAGGTCGATAAATTGTAGATTGTGCCCTCTGATATTTTCCTGCATACATTCAACCACCTTATTCACTTATGTCCACCTTTCTTGATCATTTAACTTTGTGACTAGGCACGCCATTCTCATGATGGGATCTAGGATTTCCGCAATATCAAAATATCTTGACCCCTTTTTGTAATCATATGCAGTGATGGTTGCTTTGATGGATTCCTTGTTACTCAGGTCATCATCTGATGTCTCCCCTCACGATGAGGCTTGTGAACTTTAAAATCAGCTGAGGGGTTATGCACATCTTATGCCCCATGAAGTAAAAGTGATCCTCATGCACATGAGACATCAGCCACCGACAAAGGTGCTCGGGATTTCTAAAGTAAGGCTTCTCCTAGAGTTGCAATAACCCCGACTTCTCCAACTTCACTTTTACCTCATCACTATAGATGGGCAAACCCTCTGGTGTCCTTTTGTTTATCAGCGCACTAAATCTAGCACCATTTCCTTCTTTGTTGTGCTTGTGCAATGGTTATAATCACTCACTACCATCTTTCTCAAATGGGATTCCCACTCCTTCCCAAGCAAAACCCCATCCGGGTACTACATTTCGCATACCACTCCTCATTCATGCTTGTGGTGGTTGTTGTTAGCTCTCTACCCTTGCCCTTGCCCTTTCCCTTGCCCTTGCCCTTGCCCTTGCCCTTTGGCTTCTTGGGTGACACGGTTGGTTTCTTGGGTGCCATTTTCTAGGTCCTCTTATCACTTCAATCTCTTCTTATTACTCTACTCTTCCACTCCCTCCAACCTTAGATCTCAAACTTGTGAAGAAAACCCCTTAAACCCGTGCCCTAGTTCTTCAAACCCTAACTGGGATAATTCCTTCACAAGATGGTGCCTTCTCACAACTTCTCTTACACCTATGAAATCCCTTCCTTCTGGTTCGCAAATCCAAACTAGTTACTCACGCTCAAACTCTTCAAATTTTTCTTCACATGGATCAGTTCTGAAGCCCTAGTTTGCAAAGATGTAAAAGCACTTCTTTCTTCGTATACACAAAGTGAATAATGAAATGCCTCGACCCTTTATTTATATTTTTTCTCACTTTGTAACATTAAATGCTACCTTACCTACCACCATACTTTAACACTTAATGCGGCTTTTCCAAACAAACACGACTTTAGTGCTTTAACTCATGTGCTCAACCTCGCATGGATAATTCTCCAACCTTCTAAAGCATGTAACCAATCCATCTCGACAGAGACTATTCCACGTGCATACCAACACCGAAGGCACTTCTTTTGTCTCGGTTTTTTCCCTCTCGCCTACCTCATGTGTTGCTTTTGCGCTTCTTCTTCTCTTGCACGTGGATCCCCAATGTAGTCTTATCCTCGACACCAACCATCCTTTTTCACCTTTCCTCCCATGTACTTCCTTCACAATGCCATTCAACTAGGCTTTCCAACACAATCCTTCCCGGAACTTCACACTTCAATTTCTTCCACCTTACTCCACCCACACTAAAATGTTGCGCGGTCCTCTACATAATTACAACCTTCAAAAAGTAATGAGATTACTGATACCCAAGGTGCAAAACAAAACAAAAATGAAAAGGGAAACACAAGAAAAGAAAATGCATTAAGGGAAATCCTAAACTAACTAGAAATATTGCCTTATTTACAAACACCAAGAAGACATAATTATAGTAGGGCTTCAACCTACTCCCATTGAAGTTTCTTGGAAATCTCATCCCATCCAATACTTATAATCGGCATGTGCCCCAAATCAAGGATGTACGAGATGATGTAGGACCCAACCAATGGACTTTTAACTTCCTAGGATGGCGCAGAAACTTAGAATCATATAGTAGACCATCTACCCAACCTCAAACTTCTTATTCTTAATGTGATGATCATGCCATGCCTTTTGTTTTGTTTTTTCGATTTTCTAGCTCCACCTGGCGAGTGATCATCTTTCATCCAATTGCATTAACTTTTCAATTCTTTCATCTAGGATTGTTCATCATCTAATCCTCCCGCACATGCTATACACGCAGAGAGGGTAACATGAATTCAACCGGTAGGATGATTCTCCACGCCAAACACTAATTGAAATGGTGTGGCCTTATTCAACCTCTTGTAGTTTGTCCTATATGCCCAAAGAACGAATGATACTTTGTCATCCCAATCTTGTCTACCAACATCACATATCTTAGTCAATGTGTGGCTAAGTATTTTGTTAAATGCCTCAGTAATTCCATTTTCCTAAGGGTGATAGGGAGTAGTCTTGTGATGGGCCACCATGAATTCTGATAACAGAATCTTGATCGTTTCATTGAGGAAGTGCGTACCTCTATCACTTGTCAAACTCAATGGGCATCCATACCTACTAATTATGTTTTCCCATAAAATCTAGCAGTGCGGTAGCCAGCTGTACAATCCTTTGTAGGCGTTTCCTCTGCCCACCTTGTCAAATAATCAATGCAAGTGAGGATATACCATGAACCATTCCTTCGCACCACTAGCGAGATTGGTCCGACAAAGTCAATATCCCACTTCTCAAATGGTTCCGCTGCTGCTATTAGTCGCAAGGGCATTTCATCCCTTTTTCCAGGTTTTCCAAGGCGCTAGCAATGGTCATAGGCCTTGCAAAACTCAATGTAATCTTGATAAATGGTCTCCCACCAAAGCCCTACGAGTAGAATCTTCCACGCGGTTACATTTCCCGCATAGTGTCCTCCTGCAATCCCACCATGCGCCTCTTCCATAATTGCAATATGCTCATGTTCTAACACACAACAAAGACGTAACCTCATCACGACCCATTTTGTACAGATCTCCACTAATTAGCATGTAGGGCACGGTGCGTATGGCCAACTTATTCTTCTCCAAGGCCTTCATTCTATCTAGTGCCACACCTATTTTAAGGAATACCGCAATGTCCTCCAAATCCAGGGCACACGCCACAACCTAAATAGTTGTGTGTCTAGCATAGTCTCTTCAATGCTCTACGTGTCGTCCTCCCCTGAATCAATCCTAGACAAATGATCAAGTCCGAATTACTTTTACTTGGTTTAACAACCACTATGAACTTGAATTCTTGGAACAATAGTACCCACCGACATATCTGCCTTGTAGAACGGGCTTGTTCACCAAGTATTTCAATGCCATATGGTCAATGTAAAATATAAAGGGGTTTCCAACAAATACTATCTAAATTTATGAAGTGCGTAGATCATTGACAACACCTCACGCTCAGTCGTAGTGTAATTTTGTTCTGCTGTGTCAATTTCCTACTTGTAAAGCACAAAGGATGATCAACAATCCCTTCACCAGGCTGTGCAAGTACTACTCCAATGGTGGTTCTGAGGCATCCACATGAACATGGAAAGGCTTATCCCAAGAAGGGAAACGTAGGATGGGTACGGTGACAAGCCTATCCTTCAAAGTGTCAAATGCCTTTTGCTACACCTCTCCCCAATGAAAGTCACTTTTATGTGTAAGTAACTCTTCTAAAGGCACAACGATCTTAGTATATCCCTTGATGAACTTCCTATAGTACCCCGTATGCCCAAGAAATCCATGCACTACACTTTGACTAGTAGGCTCCCTCAATCCCACAATTACTACAACTTTTGCGGGATCTACTAGTAGGCCTCCTTACATATTGTGTGCCCCAATAATGTTCCAAACGGGTAAAGCAAAGACACATTTTTTAATGTTGAAAATATCCTCAATCACGACATCTTTCAAACATCAGCCTTAAGTTGTCACAATGGTCCTTCACTAACCCATATATTGTCCAATCATCCAAGTAGACTTGAATGAATTTATGGATGAAGTCCTGGAAAGCTTGTACCACAATGCACAAGAACACAGTAGGCACATTCTTCAACCCAAAAGGCATGACTATATAGGAAAAAATTCCCCACTCCATGGAAAAATTTGTCTTCCTTTGGTCCTCCCTCGTGATCCTTACCTGGGGATAGCCCAAGAATCCATTTGTGAAATAATAGACCTTGCACCCTACCACTCCTAAAATTTCTTCAGTAAAAGGGGTTGGGAAAGGATCAATGATACACACTGCATTCAGGTCCCTGTAATCAACACAGATCCTTATCCTTTCATCCTTTTTGATGCTAATTACCATTGGACTTATCCATTCTGACTCTTCAACAACTTCAATAATGTCCTGATGTTATCATCTTGTCTATTTCTTCCTTGACCTTCATGCATAAGTTGGGATTCATTCGGTATGGTCTCTTCCGACCGGGCACACACCCTCCTTCAACTTAATTCTCATTTCCCCCAAGGAATGGTGAATGCCTTTGAGTTCATGATACTCACGTGGGAATAAATCCTCAAACTCACGTAAAAGATCAATGATCTTGAGACTTCCTTCTCCGACCAATAGTCTTCGATGATAGCCTCTTTAGGCTCTTCTTCTAAGCCGATGTTAACCTTCTTTGTCTTTAAAGGCTCATGATAGGTGCGCACCATTCATCAACACTGTCTACCACCTCGCGCGTCCCTACAAAATGGTCAACATCTAAGTTTTCCACTTCTTCCCCATCAATAACATACACCAACTTCCCTTTTTCCTTTTCTAAACACGTGCGCTCAAGTTGTATCTCTTTTGTTTCTTCTTCCTCAAAGTGCACCTCTAGGCCAGGTTCACCTAACATCTCCAAAGAACCCTATCTTCTTCCATGGCACTATCCCCAATGATAAGGCACTTGATAACCTACAATGCCTTATCCACCAAGGGTTTTGTACTCTGATACTCAAATGTGTGAATGAGATCAACCACTAACTCTTACCAATTCCCCCGCTCGATGGCGTGTCTCGTAATGAATGTACCATGTGCGCGCACAACCCTAAAATGTAGAATATAGTTTGTGTACCCATAGGGATGGTGGTAAAACCTCTCGTGTCTTCTCTCCAGACCTTCTCACAATCCTAGATATGGAAAGAGGTGGGTTCCTTACCATGATAATCCTTGATGGCGGTGGGTGCGTTGCTTTTAGAGAACCAGAAAAAGAGGGAAATTCTCACCTAGTGCCATTCCAAGAGGCTCTCCTAATGTGTAGCCCACCACTGTGTCACTTGCCTTTGAGCAGACATAACTTAACATCCCCTTCGTTCATTCTCCTCCTTCCACTGAGCTTCCATCTCCTACAAAAAGATCTCAGGGAAGGCTCCTCCTGAATACTTAGGTAGCTCCTTTCCTCCTAGGTGCCGACTATACGCACCTTTTTCACCTTTGTCACCGATCCTCTCAAATGCCATGTAATCAACTCATAAGTTCCATGCACCCAATTATCACACACTATACTGGTGGTGTCACTTAGGGATTGAGCATCCTCAAACCGATAACCCTTCTACGGGGATGAATTATCTCTGGATCCCTGATTGAGTACACATATATTCTATCCAGGACCTCTTCTCCTAAAGGTTTAGTATAGGGTGTTGATTTTCCATCAGCCAGGGGTATGATGACCCATTCCTCCTCATTCTCAAAGCTTATGTATCCCTTGTTGAACCGAAGATCCACATTGTTCTTGTAGCACCATGGGCACCCAAGTAGTGTTGGGAAATTGTTCTACCTTGGCGAGTGCTAAGACTTCAAAGTCCCCAGTAAACTTAGCTCCCTGAATGGTGATAGTTACATCCTTTAAGACACCAATGGGCATTGCCTTCATTTTGTTTTCCATATATAACACATTTGAAGATGGCTATAATGTAGGTCTCCCCATTTGATGCCATGCATCCAAAGTGAGAACATTGACCTCTGCACCTATGTCAATGAGGATATTACTAAGGAGACATCCATCCATGACTGCATCTAATGTGATCTCCTTATCATAGTCAAGGTTGTGAGGGGGAAGGTTTACATGCAGACTCCGCCTCTCGCACTATCCTCTAAGCATGGTACCTTCTCTCTCAACCATGATCCTAACAAGGGAATAATCTTCTCTTGCCTTAGCATTTTACATACTTCCTTGACCTCATCCAGGTCATCTCTTGGCACCTCGACCTTCCTTCTTTGCTCCTCCCTCCTGGACTTCTCCTTTAGACACTAGATTTCTCCCTATAAACTTTGAATGATGTCCATGGTATCTTGATATACCTCCTTTTGATGCACAGGGTCTGGGTACTTCCCATGTACCACTTCTTCCCTTGAAACCAGGTTCTTCTGCCTTGGTATTTCCTTTGTGCGTGCATGGCCTCTACTCTTGTTGTTACCATAACAAGTTCCAAGCCTACATCATGTGTCACCCATGGCATCCATTGTGTGTCATCCTTCTTAATGCTTACCATTACAATGCCCTTGTCTTTCCGGTGCTACTGATTCATGTGCTCAAACAACTCAAGGAACTCCTCATACTTGTGCTTCTTCTTGCACCATGAGCATTGTAATAAGTCTGGGCACTCGTGCTTGTAGTGGTCTATAGACCCACAATTAAAATAGGTTCCACGCGGGAACTCACTTCTTACTCCTCCGTGGTTACCACGACCATAGAATCCCCATGAAATCCCCTTCCACACGTGCCTCCATCTATGCGCGCTTCCTCATACCGGTGATCATCACCCTTAGAACCACTTTGCAAGGCTAGTCTGGCGCACACCAAGATCAATGGCCTCATGGATCTTATCAATAAGCCTACAATCCTTAGTATCATGGGTTGTAGAGGTGCATATCTTACAGTAGCAAGACACATTCTTCCGCATTACACGCTGTAACAAAGGACATCTACTCACATCATGGTCCCCATGAAAATTTCACAATCTACTACTATGACATGTACTGTCTTCTGGGGGCAACTATCCTTGACATGCCCCTCTACTTCACAATTTGTACACCATATACCACTGCGAGTCTCATGGGCTAAGTTTGCAGACAACTTCTCTAGCTTCTTAGCCATAGTAGCAATTTGAGCTTCCAGAATGGGCTAACACCAGTATCAACACTTCCAACAAATTTTCGCACATAGAGCAACTTCTAACACATCACGTGGGTCTATGAAAGTTTTATGAGATAAATCCCTTCTAAAAGGTGTTATCAACCCCCAAAAAACCATTGAGCATGTTGTGAAGGGTGAATGTCATATGACAATTTTGACAGGAGAGTCTTAAACCGTGCATCATACTCCCACACACTCTCCACCATTCCTTGTTGAATATCCTTCAGTGGCACTGATGCTCTTTGTTCAAACTCAAGAATGTGGAATTCTACCAAGAAGGCATTCTTTAAAGTAGTATAATCCACCACCATTTGATGAGGGTCATATTTCCTATACCAGCTATGCACACACCCTTGCAATGTCATTGCAAACTGGCTTGCCTTCCGCTCTGGGCTAGTGATCCCTTTTGTGCACCATAACAACTCACACTTGTGAACATGTTCTGCAACATCCTTAATACCTCTGTAATATGGAAAATGTAAAGACATTTCAAAGAATACTTGACGAGGTGGTCAGGGGGCCCGTGTCCTCCCGAGTTAGAGCCTTGGTTTCTCTAGTGTTTCCTTCGCCACTAGATCCACTAGGTCTTGTGCCTCCCGACCACACTGAGATCCACCAAGTCCACCAGTGTCTTGTTCCTCCTAACCCACCAGTCCACCACTTGTTCCTCCTAACCCACCATGTCCACTGCCTGTTCCTCCCCGACCCCCGATCCACTAGGTCCTGTAGTGGTCATGCCAAGGGTCCCCATAGTTCCATTGAACTACACGCCAATGGTTTGTGATAATGCCCCACTACCAATAGTGTACCTGTGTCACTCATAGACACAAGACTGAAATCTTGCATATCTTACCTTTCCCAAAACTCCTCCTAACACTGGAATGGTATGTGTAACCATACAAGTCCCAAATGATAAATTATATCTCCTGGGTATAGATCGGTCACTTCCACCGATACCAATTGGGCTAATAATATTCTTCCCTTGATCTGGAAAACCAAGCACTAGCGTTTGGTCACTAGGTGGGCTCAAATATGCACCAACAGCTCTTCTCTCTCTATGTGACGAACTCTCATCAGAAGCTGAAGGGGTCTCTCTTACACGCTTGCCAAGATGGGGTAGCACATACTGCTCAGGTTCCACGTCCTCTGCGTGAACCTCAAATCCTTCCCACAATGTCTGCCTCCATATATCCATCACACCTACAACCTCGCATTGTCTAGCAATCTCCCTTTCATGCGCTTCACTATACTTGAGTCATCTCTCCTCCCTTTCTTTCTCCATCGCAATATTTGTCATCTTCCTCCACCCTAGCTTCCTCACCCAATGCTCAAAATGGTTTAGCCGGCCATCGAAATGCCTCTAAACTCAAGGTAACAATCAATATCTTCATTGCCAGAGGAATAACATGTAGAAATGATCCTCTGGGCTCCCGTAGAAACTCAAACTCAGCAACTTCCGGACAAGAATATGTAGAAATGGCGTACTCCAGAGTGTAGCTAGCTAGTACTCCTTTCCACCAATGATCCACAACACGAGTCCATGTCAGATCTGCATCTTGCAGCCTCTAGTATTCTTCTTGGGTCCACACACATGATCTATAATACCAACTTGATCTAGACACATATGGTCGAGAGCCATTCATACAGTTCTACTGGGAAGCAAAGAGAAAAAAATTCATACAACTCATGGTAGAAGTTCTCTTCTACCCATCTAGGTGCATCAAACTCAGGTCCAGTGCTGAATCTCTGAGCAAGTTCATCCTCTATGATTTTAAACCATGTTTCAACACTTCCCAAGGTTAAACGCTCTATCATCACTCATTGCACAGATCATGATGTATGCCATTTCCTAATACAACTTTGAAAAGAGGTCCCGGCAACAGAACCAAGATGTAGTCATTTTTATACCCATCATAAAGGAAAGAAATCCCATGTGCACTGGCATCGAGTCTCTCTTTTATGTGAGTTAAGTGGGAAACCATCATCTATGTCATGAAATTAATGAATAAAGGTGGAAATGAGACATACAATCATCATAGGGCTCATAACGGCCTCTAGACAAATGTATTCATTCCAAACAAAGGGTACTTACAGGACAATGATGTAAACTACGTAAAAAGGAAAATACATAAGGATTTACATCTATTCCATAACATCCATGAATAGAAATGAACAAATATAGATATGAACCGAATCAATTACATTCCTACTCATTCATATTTGTAACCTCATTACATTCAATGGATCCATTAGACTACCATAGCTTGATCAGACTAAAGTCATACATCACAATAGGGATCATGTCCTTCATCCATACAAAGAAAAATTTATATCCCATCCCCTTAATACATTACTTCCTTATATAGCCTCTACCCAATCCCACAGATTTCTCACAATATTTTTGCAGAGCTCGCTCTCTATATTCTCCTCCCGTCTATCCGATCTATCCCTACTCTCTTTTTCTCCTATGGGCACTCGCATATATAGGCATCCCAAAGTGCCAACTCATCCTTCTGCGGCCTCAGATCCGATGCCAAGTGTCTGAATGTGGTCCTTCATGGGAGCATGCTCCTCCAGGCTTGAGCTCTCCACTTTTTTCCATGATGTCTTCTAGAACCTTCTATCGCAGGGCATATTCCTTTCGTGGGCATCACGTTGTCAGGCTGGCACCTTATCCTCTCCGTATGTATATGCGGCTTCATGATCACACTTTTCTCATGTCCTACCCAAAATTCCCAATATGGCTAATTCTTGAAACCTTGGCTTTGTCCACGCATGCACCATGGGTTTTCTTAAACCCTTCCTTAAACCTTGTTCTCAAGGCTGCCGCTCCTCCGTATGCCTACGTGCCTTTTTGTACTTAGCTAATATTTTGGGGTCTCAACAGAGTGAGTGTGATGAGGTCCATTTGAGAGGTATACCCTCAGTAGTCGAGTATGGACCATGAAACTAGAGGGCACCATAGGGTAATGACCGCAACATGTAGAAGTAGATGTGGGAGAGATGTAGTGCGAATGTGTAAAGTGAATAAGACTCAAAGTGTGTAGAAGATGTTGCGAGAGAAGATGTCCCAAGTGTATGATGCACGATGCGTGAGTTTTGTAATGCATAGTTTGACTAGAAGAAATGTTAGATATATGTGTCTAGTGTAAAATGTGTGACATGGTCAAGTGTGTGAGAATGTGTGGTGTGTACAATGTGCAGTGTGTGACGTTCATGTGTACAGGATGCCCTCAACAGTCAAGTGTGAACCATAACCGTAGACACCTATTTTTGGTATAACATCCCTACATAATCTTACATGCAAGATAATTCCATCCCCGCTTCTCTTTATCTTAAATTAAATAAAATCTTATCTATTTGTTCATATTATTTGATTGATTATCAATGGGCTCCGTATGGACCCATTTGATAATTCAATTTTTGGAATCATCCTCACCTCCAAAAATTATTTAATTCAAAATGCACCCATCTGACACCTTCTTTTTAAAAATGAAATCTTTATCTCACCCTCCCATTCAAATCATGTCCCCCACTTTGCCTAATAAGTCAAATTATGGGACCCACATGATCACATCACATCCCTAACTCAGGTTACTTTACTACACCCTGGGTATCATCTAACCTGCAGTTAGTCTCATATCTAAGCTATAAATATGGGGTTTTCCCCATATTTCAAAAAAAAAAAAGAAAGAAAGAAGGAGGAGGAGGAGACATTTTCAAGACCTGGAATGGAAGACTTAGAAAAGAAGGATATATTTTTAGACAAAAGAAGAAGAAAGCTCTGACAGTGTCTCCTATCTTGCCATCTGGATGCCCGGTTCATTTCCATAGCAGGACATGAGCTAATTCATGTGTACAGATGCCCTCAACAAATCAAGTGTGAACCATAAATCTTGTAGACACCTATTTTTGGTATAACATCCCTACATAATCTTACATGCAGGATAATTCCATCCCCGCTTCTCTTTATCTTAAATTAAATAAAATCTTATCTATTTGTTCATATTATTTGATTGATTATCAATGGGCTCCGTATGTACCCATTTGATAATTCAATTTTTGGAATCATCCCTCACCTCCAAAAAATTATTTAATTCAAAATGCACCCATCCGACACCTTATTTTTAAAAATGAAATCTTTATCTCACCCTCCCATTCAAATCATGTCCCCCACTTTGCCTAATAAGTCAAATTATGGGACCCACATGATCACATCACATCCCTAACTTAGGTTACTTTACTACACCCTGGGTATCATCTAACCTGCAGTTAGTCTCATATCTAAGCTATAAATATGGGGTTTTCCCCATATTTCAAAAAAAAATAAAGAAAGAAGGAGGAGGAGGAGACATTTTCAAGACCCGGAATAGAAGACTTAGAAAAGAAGGATATATTTTTAGACAAAAGAAGAAGAAAGCTCTGACAATGTCTCCTATCTTGCCATCTGGATGCCCAGTTCATTTCCATAGCAAGACATGAGCTAAGTACTCTTGTTATTCCATTTGCTTATCATTTTTACTATTGTTCACGATCTAATTATCTTATCTGACATGGGGTTGACATCCTCCAAGGGAGTTGAAATCCTCTTGGAACCGGCACCGTCCGGCAACCCCGCATATTGTGTTCTAATCTTATCTGGTTTAAGTTTTGCAGATCTAACTTCTTGACATCATGCATCTGATTTCTTTGCACCGTATCATCCATCTCAATCTCCAAGGTACTAAGCCCTTGTATACTCGATGTGGTCTTGTGTTTCTTGATTACTCATACACTCACCTGGACAGGAAGCAAGAAACGTAGATCTACATTTGGCATGCCGGTGGGACCAGACCCTAGATCTGGTTGTTTTGTTTGTTATTTTACTTATCTTATCTAACCTGCTTGTTTGCATGGTCTTAATATTCGTTGATCTCAGTTTAGTATAATCCATCATTTAAGTCACCTCGAGGTACGTGCTCTTTGTTTTCTGTTTACCCGCATGGGATATGAATCCGAAATTTAACCTTGTTCTTCTAGTGCTCGTCATATCTTATATTTTGCATCGTTTATTTTTTTGACTCACCTGTTCACAGGGTTTAGTACTATCTTTCTCTGTTTGGCGTCACTTACCTTTTGTAATTTTTTGTCTCCGCCCTGAAGTAAGTAGTTTTATCGTTTGTTTCTTTTTTGCAATAGCATAAAAATTGAAGTTTTGTTTTTGAAGTTAGTATAGAATTAATTTTTATTATTTAAATAATTAAAAAAGAGACAATTAATATTAAATATAACAATTAATAAAAGAAAAAATTAAATTGGAATTAAAATTATCAAAAAAATTTAAATTCAATAAATAAATTATTATCCTACCTAGCCCCTAATTCCCCTAGCTCAGCCAACTTGGCCAAGCTAGCCACCTCACCTCACATACACCATTGAAAATTCCTGAAACCCATTCCTACCCATCGACCAACTCCATCCCTCCATTTCTGTTCTCAACCAACTACCCCACCGTCTCCCTCTCTTCTCCACTCTCCTCAGCTTCCACTCATCCACCATTCCCAACTCTCACCTCTCCCCATCTCCACCACCGTCCCTTCTCCCCACTTCACCACCGTCCCTCTCCACTTCACCACACACTCCCTCCCTCCTCTCTCCTTCCTCTTATCTCCCCCTCTCCTTTCTCTCCTCCCAAGCTCCTTCCCCACCTCCCCCATTTCCCTTCCCCTCTCCGACCTCCCTCTCCTCCATCCCCACCTCCATGCACACACCATCATCCTTCCTCGCCACCTTATATCCACTACTCCCACAAGTCCCCCGTCTGCTACCCACTAACCACCCTCTCCTCTCCTTCCCACTTCTCCCTTCCTTCCCGCACATCTCTCCTCTCCATGCTCTCCATCCTCCCGCCTGCCCGTAAGCTTATATCCAGCTTCCTTCCACCCATCTCCTTTCTCTCCACCCATCTCCCTTCCTTCCCCTCATCTCCCTTCCTTGCTCCGATCTCCATCTCCCTCGCTACCTCCTATCCACTCAATCCTTCCTTCCTTTTCGCTAAGCCATTCACGGGCTCATACCTTGCACCAACTCCCACATCCGAGCTCTCCTCTTCTCCCAACATACTCCTACACCTATTCCACTTCCCCACCGCATTATCTCGATCTGCAATACCACACCACACCATCCTTCTACAAATCCTCATCTCCCCAACTCCATCTCTACTGAGCTCCTTCTCCTCTCGTCGCTCACTTGGCCATCTGACCCACTTTCTCCTCAATGTTGACCTGTACACCCTACCTACCATATCCATGCAAATTCATAAATTTTTAATGCGTGATGCTTCCAACTGTTTCCTTCTCCGACACAAGATCTGTGGGTAGTGACTATACAGTCTCCTCGTAGCAAGACACTTACACTCCTTTAAATAGTAATGTAATAATTCATCCAACTTGTCTACAACTCAGCTTCAAATTCACGCAAACTCTATCGATAGTGACGTTTTAGTCTCTTTATAGCAAACAACGTTTGTGGTAGCATAGCCAATTATATATTTCTCGTTTCTTTGATTCTCGCCATGCCATCGAGACATGTCCATATATGACCGACTGGTTTTAAATTCACACAATCTTTGTGGGTAGTTGTTATAAAGTCTCTTTACAGATTGGATTATGATTCTTTATCACACCATTACAAACAATACTGCAACACCTTTTTCTAAAGAAAAAATTTGAATTGATGTGTCATCCGCCATTTTGGAGTTGAACTACCTTCTGGTCATCCTCTCCCCTTCTTCGCCCATGTGGAAATGTTCTTTTCAAGATTGTTTAAGTGGAAGTCAATTTGTTGGTCCCGCACATGTGGGTGGGTAAAGTTGAAACACTTTTTTTTTGCATGATTGAGCATTCCTCATCTCGAGTCGATTTCGAATCAATTAATGTATTCCAAATTCTTTTCGTCAGATCCATTTCATAGTTCCTTGCATAGATTATTATTATTATTATTATTATTATTATTATTACAAATAGTTTATAGTACATCTTAGCATTTAATCGTTTCTCCGTTTGTGTTATATGTTTATTTAATTCATCGTTTCTTTAATCATTTATTTTAATAAGAAAAATCGGTCTTTAGTTTATAGTCTATTAATAAACTATAGTTTATAGTTTATAGCATTTAATCGTTTATAATTTATTAATAGCTTTCTATAACTTTTTAATTAATTGCATTATTATTATCTTGCTTCTTTTTGACTTCTGATAACATCTATATCTTCTTTCTTAACCATATCAACTGATTATATTTGTCTTATTTTCCAGGTGAAATCAACAAATTCACGATCATCCAACAACCCCATCGATATCATTCACTTTGCAAAACATAAAACACACCACAAATCATTTTCACCAACTCCTCCTGCGGTCATAAACGGTGCCATTTCAGCATACCCGGGCATTTTAGGTCATTAACCAACACTTCTAAATACATCACTATCAAACACACTTAAATAACCACGATAAGTGATTCTCCAAGTATTTCTCTATTTTCTATTTTTTGCATCGAATATCACATTTCATTTTGGTCTAAAATGAACCTTCTGCATCCTTCCTGATCACATAGCTTAAGTTAAAGGATTTAACTCTCTACATTTCACTTATCACACACTGCCTGAAACTACACAAACATAATTTACACATCAAAACATTCCTCTCACCTAGTTAACTATTTGGGACCTAAACACCCAACAGAAACCGTCTCAGACATCTCCCAATCCATAACTTCCTAAAACCAGCTTTAGATTCCTTTAGGTACCTTTATTGCTACTTTTCTTTTCTATTCACATCCTCTAAATTAATCATGATGCTAAAAAAATTTTGCTTGATTTTTTTGTCAATAATATACACAAACAGATGTTCCTTTATTTCACACCTATTGTCGCTCTCTCCCAAATCGAGACAAACAAACAATCTGCTCTATCCAGTAAAGTTACTTCTTTTGATGATCTTACTCAACAGGATTCTAAGCTCAAAACCACGCCTCGTCAGTCAACCAATCTCTAGTCTCCATGGTCTCACCTCATGAGAACCATGTCATACAAAATTCTCCCCACCTTGACACCAACCCTCCTATCCCTCGTCAAGCCAGTCTTCCTAAACCAATCACACCACCATCTCCTGCTCCTCTAGATACACTCAAATCACCTCCTAACCCCATGTATGACTTCTTACTCCAAAAATCCCCTACAATCTCTCAATCCTCCCAATCTCCTCAATTGGTGGATCGCATTCCACCCACATCCCTTTTTGTCAATTCTATTTCATCCGCCACTAGTATGCCCATCAAACAATCTCAGCCTTTGAATACCTACATTCCTACCCATCCTATACTCCAACAGTCTCAACCCCTTAACACTCATATCCCTACTTATCATCTACCACAACAACCTACCCAACTTCAACAAACACACCATATTCCTATTATTCAAAGTCAACCTATGCAACAATCTCAACCCATGACACATGTTCATCCTTACCACACAATTCCGCAAACATCCTATCCACAAACTTATCAACCATCTTATCAGATGCTTCCTCAAACACCCACACACCCACAAACACACTATTTGCCTTATCAAACTACTTTTCAAACTACACAATCCCAATCTCAACCTTAACACCTCGAGTGATTCAATTTATGCCTTAATGAATTAGTTAGCTAGTTTAGAAACCCTTACCATACCACCCAAGAACACTTTATCCTATGAACAAATCTATAACGAACCGATTCATCCATCGGTTCCAATCAAACCTTATCCCCCTCATTGGAAACTTCCTGCATTTAATAAGTTCAATAATAAAGAATATCCCCAACAACATCTCCTCGCATTTAAACATGCATGTTTTCTTATTGCATGATCATGATTTACTTCTTCGCACTTTCCCCATGTCTTTGTTTGGTCCCGGGCTGGACTGGTACCATAGTATCCCACGACATTCCTTATTCTCTTTCACTCAACTTACACAGTTGTTCTTAGAACACTTTTCTATCAATATCACACGTAAGACCACTATCGCTGATCTATATACCATTCGACAGTATGAAAATGAGCCCATCACCGACTTTGTCGCACGATGGCATGTTGTTATAAACCAACTATCCTTCACTATCCCACAAACCGAACTTATCAACTTATTCTCGCGTTTGTGTGCCAAACATATATCATCCACTTTGCAGATCCAATCATTCTGAACCTTTGATGAATATTTCACAATGGCTCGCAAGCTTGAAACCCGTGCCATTGAGTAGGGTCATCTTAAATCAATTTCAACTAAATCAAAAATCAAATCCATGAAACTATTCACACATAATGGCAAGCTCAAGATCATGCCAACATTATGGTCATTAAACCTCATCCCCATCTACACTAAGCACATGTTCTCAACAATGATCTCCTATATCAACATCCCACTACACTCCTTTAGGAGAATCATACAATTCCATACTTGATAAGTTGATGAGTGTAAAATCTATCCAACCGCCTCCCATACGACCCGTAGACAACTCGCAAGCCAAGCCTATTTGGTATCACGAGGCCCACTTTTGTAAATATCATCGAGTCCAAGGTCACAACATCGAAAGATGTCGTTCCTTCAAAGATCATGTCCAACAACTTATAAATCAAGGTGATATCTAAATTGATACCTCCACTGCATGCAAACTAATCAACCACCAACAAATCACGTCACCCCCTTTACATCTCAACTATCAAACACTTGTATGGTTGACACTGTCAATCAAGATCCCATCTTGTCATCAACTCCACATGTTCCCACAGTGGACATTATTCCCATCCCTTATTTAGAACTAATTGCACCTACATCAATTTTCACTACCTGTCTTGAACCTGTACCTTCTCCTATCCTTGCCACATCCACATCAAATTCAACTATATCATCCATTTCCACCACTTCAAACATACCTCAATCTACCACATTAGATTCATCTTCAGCACCTATTTCGGCTCCACTCGTATCCACACATATCCCTACGTCTCTCACACCTATTCATTCACCGACATCTTCATCAAATGCACATGTTACTACACCTACATTGCTCACAACCATCCCAACTAAATCTAGTTCTACTACGTGCACCCTTGCAACCCCATCTTCAACATCAATCCCTTTAGCAAACATATCATTCTTACCCCTCAAAACATTTATGAAACAACCATTCTCTTCTACTTCTACGTCTAAAAATGCTCCTGCATTTGCTGCAGTACCCTTACCCATAAGGTCTACTCCGTCGGTCATCACGTCACTCACATCTCCACATATTCCAAAAGTGTCTACATCTTTATCTATCCCAGCAACCCCTATACCTATCATATCAACAAGTCCACCTATCTCTACCTTTCCCGTGGCCACATCACCCAGTCTACCCCAATATTCTTTACCCAATCCTCCCATCACATCAATCAAATCCTCTCGATCTGCAACCCTACCAAATATACCCCTTGAATCACCTATTGAGCTAACACATCCATCTCAATAAAATAAATACGTTTACCTTCTCCTCTAAAAATTATATCTTTCCATGCCCAAATCGAAACAATCCATGTCTCACATAGATATCATTAATCGCATCATACAAACACATATACCTTCACTAACATCTTCATCTTGTTTTAAGACAATTTCTCCATTAATAACTACACCACCGCTATTAGATCCTTCGGTTGAAATTATTGTCATCCCTGCTAGAGGTAAATCTTCTCGGTCAAAGTCTAAGGCTCGGGGCAAACATCCCCGACAGTCCCCTGCGCATCCACGGAAACATTTAGATTTTCCCTCTCCTCAACAATCCAATGCCACAACATCCAGGACAGATCAGTTTCTCCATCTACAACATCTTGCAACAATCAATCCACATCCAAACAATACCATCCTTCAACCAAATTTAATTTGTCCTCCAAAACACAAAATTCACACATCCAATCTACATCTATGTTTTCTCCTAACTCCAAGTCGAGACATCCTATCAAAACCCACAAGAGTTACCTTCCCCATGACACTTCAATGGGGACATACACAGACATTTTTCGACATTTAACTCGAACATCTACCATAAAACTTCCTCCTATTAAATCCTTTAATCTCTATGGTCCCAAGCCATCATGGTTCAATCCTAATTATAGTTGTACTTATCATCATACCCCAGGTCATGACATCAAACATTGTAAGGCCTTTCAGTCAATCGTCCACAACCTTATTGAGAAAGATGATTTCCTCATTCAGGGGAAAGTTCCTTCTCTATCTACCTTGAATCCAATCCATATCCCATCTGGCAGATCTCCCATTATCCCTCCATCCACATCATCCTTTAATATTCATCCAACCCATGTCATTCTTCCTAAGGAATACCCTCCATTGTTCATCAATACCGCTTATCTTGTTAAACACACTAATGGTCTCTGATCATTTACCCCATCCAAATCTAAAACAATCTCATCTAAGCTCTTTCGACATCCTTTACCTCCTTCACATTTAACTTGTTGGGAGAATAATCTTCCCTCGCCTCTTGAACATCTCATCTATACAACCCCCTTGTTACTAGGGGACTTCACTCTTTGACATTGTTTTATCTACCTTTCTTCACATCCATCCAATCTAAATTAATTATATCCAAATCCCCATCTCATTCTAAGCCCTCATCTGAGGCCATACTTGTTCTTTTATGTTTGTGCTCCTTTTAGGGGTATCATCTTTTTCATTGAAGCCCTCCTTTGAGGCCATGTTTGTTTCTCCATTGAGGGACCTTTTTCTCCAAGTCCACCTTTGTGGCTATATGTGTGTCTCTTTTTGGGACATCATTTATTTCATCAAGCCCTCCTTTGAGGCCATTATTATCCTTCCATATTTGTGTCTCTTTTGGGGCACCATCTATTTCAAAGTCCACCATTGTGGCTATATGTGTGTCTCTTTTGGGACACCATTTATTGCATCAAGCCCTCCTTTGAGGCCATGATTGTCCTTCTATGTTTATGTCTCTCTTGGGGCATCATCATTCATTTTCATCTAAATCCACCATTATGGTCATATGTTAGTTTTATTTCTTACTTGGCTATCATCTCATCTTATTACAACTTCACTGTCTTCCTCTCGTGGTGGTAAACCAGAAATGGAACCTCTTAATGCATTGCACTTATGACCAGTCTACTGTTAATATATCTACCAATGAGAACTTAGTTACATCCTTAGATTGTTCTACCATCTTTATCCCCTTCCATTTATCACTATAATAATTTGACTTATGCGGTCCGCCTTCACTACTTTGATGTGATCCCATAACCATTACATCCATTACCTTCTCATTTTCCTATTACAACCATGTGAAGGGTCCAAGGTGTCTCTTGTACATTCCTTATCCCCTCTTAAGTGGTTTACTTAGCTATTCCCAGCTCTCCCCCATGCGAAGCTCAAACTCAAGTATGCAAAAGGAAAAATCAAAGTTACCAAAACAGATCGATCCTCGAAGGACAGCTTGTTCATGAAAATACAAAAAAAAAGGCATACAAATTGAAATCCAAGAAAAATCAAAAGAAATAGACCTATCCCTTGAGGACAACTATCATATTATTCTTATCATCTCATATATGTATAAAGTAGACCATACCCTCGAAGGATGGCTACTCTGTTTTTATGGCATCCGGAAGGTTTTCCGCACGGATCAACCTTCATTTTATCAACATTTTCTGAAAGCTCCTCACATTGATCAACTTTCTATTATTATTCTTTCCCTTTCCCAGAGTTGGGGCATAGACTTAAGGAACACCACTTTTGGAGATCCCTCTTCCCACGTACAAGTCACATCTTCGATCCCTTTGTCATGTCAACATTAGGATTATAAGCGTCTTTCATCCATATCTCCCTCATGATCTTTTGGTATAACTAACTATCATTGGTTATGTATTAACACCTGTTATTGGCTACAAGTGCAATGCCTTGAGTGGTAACCTTTCTTGTTTATCTCCAATCCAATTCGAAACATAGTTTCCCTATACACCCTTGCTACAACTATGTTCCATTCATCTCATCCATATCATCTTTTATAAAAATCACATCAAATTGCACACTATGAATTTTATATCTATCCATCATATCCATGAATGTGTTTGCAAATACACTCTTCGGTTTGTGAATTCTACTTGATCATCGTTGCAGTTTGCGAATCCTACTTGAGGGTCCTTCTCAAGGTGAGTTCGTTATCCTGTAGCTCCTTATCTCTCAACATGTTCAACACCATCTTTGATCCATTGATCCTCGCTCTCCATGTCCACTCATCACCATTTGTCTCCACATCATCCTTCTCACCTTTATGTCCCCTTGCACGACGCCAGATATCTTACTCATCTTTCCTCTTGAGTTTCTCCTTTACTCTTCCACTTTCAGTTTGATAATCTTTCTTAACCATCCATATAGCCAGAGAACCTTAGTTAAGGTATATCTTCTTCCTTGATCTTCCCATTGTAGAAGCTTCTCCACCATTTCCTCTTTCAACAGATGATAACCACCACCACAAACGTCTTTCCACTCTTCCTTTTCTGCTTAACACTCTTGCATCATCACTACCACAACATGGGCATCCCGGCTTAAGGATTGACCTTACACTCTCCATGTACATTGCATATGTTCCTCCATCCATCCATGTCACACCCTTTGTTTCCTTATTATCACATTGTTATCACCTCCTTTCATCTCTTGTTCCATTTTGGTATACACTACTCAGTCTTTTCATCAACTTTGTAAATATGAGTTGTGGAGCAATAATCAACTTTGTAAATGTACGCTTAGGTTGTTACCATTGAAGATTTTGGTGTTGGATACAATGTTGACAATGAATTTAGCTTCAGTAGGTTTTGTGGTTGGTTTAAAAGGTGTTTTAATTTGAAAGTGTGTAGAGGATGAAGCTTTCTCTTGATACTTCAGCTTGCCTATAGATAAGAGTTTAGTTTTGCGTAGCTTGAGAGTGTGACATAAGTGATCAAATGAGGGAGATGTCTCAAATAAAACGCTCTCCTGAAGAGGTGGCAATAAACTTTGAATGAATAAGTCTTGAAGCTCAGAGTCTACAAGCACATTAGACATCTTAGCTAGGTTGTTTTTGTATCATAAGACATAGTCCACTAGATGTTCATTATCCCCTTGTTTAAGTTATGCAAGTTGCACATATGATATCTTAGAGTTGATATTGATAGAAAAATGAGTAAGAAAAGCATCGCTAGATGCATGAAAGATGTTACCAAGTGGACATGTATGTTGGGGTAGCACATTGGTTGTGCAGACAATATATCGATCTAAGCATACATGAAAATAAAAGTGGATATTCTACCAGAAGAAATATACAAAACAAGAGACATAAATCAACACCAGATTTAACGTGGTTCACCCAATGTGGGCTACGTCCACCAAGAAACAAGCCAATCTATTATCTAAAGCTTTGACAAGATATACAATGAAGATTTATAATCTTCCACACCTCTCAGATGTACAATACTTTCTTTCTCTCAAGATTTTGCTTCATCACCAAGAATTCTCTCTCTCACCAAATTTTGCAAGTTCTTTCTAATTCTTGTTAATCATACTTCTAAAACCTTATCTTTTATGCTTATATAGTCGTTTATAGACTTATGACACTTAGCCATGCAATTACAATCAATAGATATACTTTAATGCTAAAAATAGATATAATTCCCGAGAGTTAATTAAAACATCCTCGCATGTACTGGACCGGATGTCAGTTAGCCTTAACCAATGTCGGTTCCTCCTTGCTTGATTGATGTCAGTCCTGGGTGACCAATGCCGGTTCCACCCTAACCGATGATGGTTACTGTATTTTCCAGCAAGTTTCCATTGCATGCTAAACTGAATTAATTGAGCTCCACAACTCAACAATATCTCACTTGGAGATTAATTACTGCACCATACCTGTACAACGTCATTCTTGGATCCTTCCTTAGCTCTGTTTCTTCTTCTTCAAGTTTAAAACTTGAAGACCAACAGAAGTGGAGTGTAGCTCCAACTTCTCATTTTTAATGGCTTTATTAGCATATCTGCAGGGTGCTTGCTCATATGAATCTTTTCCAGATTTAATTGTCCATCCTCCAATACCTATCGTATGAAGTGATACCTCAACTGAATGTGTTTCATTCTCGAATGAAACATCTGAGTTCTTTGCCAAATGAATTGCACTTTGAATGTCACTGAATAGTTTACAATCACCTTGCTCCTTTCCCAACTCTTCCATGAACCTACTCATCCATATCATCTCCTTGCTAGCCTCTGTAGCTGCAACATACTCTACCTCTATAGTAGACAAAGCCACAACCTTCTGCAATCTTGAAATCCAACTAACTGTCATTCCACCTACTATGAAAATATATCCAGTAGTGCTCCTCCTACCATCCAGATCTCTAGCCATATCCGAATCAACATAGCCACATAATGAAATATCCAAACCTCCATAACATAATTGCATGCTAGATGTCCCTTTCAAATACCTGAGTATCCATTAGACTGCTTTCTAATGCTCTTTACCTGGATTGGCCATATATCTACTCACAACTCCCACTTCTGTGTAATGTCTGGTCTGGTACAAACCATAACATACATGAGAATCCCAACTGCTGAAGCATATGGCACTCGTGTCATGTATTTGACCTCCTCATATGATGAAGGACATTGATATTTTCTCAATTTGAAGTGTCCAACCATAGGTGTACTAACAGGTTTTACATTCTGCATGTTGAACCTTTCTAACACCTTGTAGATATAATCCTCCCGAGACAAATACAATTTTTTATTTTTCTTGTCTCTATGTATTTGCATGCAAATGATTCTTTTTTTTAGCTCCTAAATCCTTCATAGCAAATGTGTGAGGTAGCTTTCCTTAAGCTCACCAATGTCCCGCATACTAGATCCTACAATAAGCATATCATCCACATACAAGAATAAAATAATATAGCTCCCATTTTCAAGTTTCTTGAAATAAACACAATGGTCGATTCACATCTCAAGTAACCATGCTCATGCATAAAACTATCAAACCTCATGTACAACATTGCCTTGAGCTTACTTGAGCCCATATAGGCTCTTTTTCAACCTACACACTAATTTCTCCTTACCCTTGACTTCATACCCAAGTGGTCTACATATAAATCTCTTCATCCAAATCACAATGAAGGAAATCCATCTTCACATCTAGTTTCTCTAAATGTAAATATTCTACCGCAACTAAGCTCAATACGACGAATAGAAGTCATCTTAACAACAAGAGAAAATATTTCACCAAAGTCAATACCACTGCTCAGTGCAAATCCCTTTACTACAAGCCTTTCCTTGTACCTTTTCTATCCACCCCTTCTTCCTTGATCCTGTAAACCCACTTGTTCTGCAATGTTCTCTTACCTGCTGGCAACTTAACCAAATCCCAAGTCTGGTTCTCTCCCAAGGAGTCCATTTCTCATCCACGCCATGCTCCCACCGGATGTGAGTCTTATGCTACATTTGTTCTTCAAATCTCTCTCGGTTCACCATTATCACCAATAATAAATAAAATAGATAAGATATAAATCTTTATAGAGGTTTGCTTACCCTTTGTGACCTTCTCACAGGAGTTTGGGGTACCGAAGGCGCAAAATGGACCTCCTGGAAATTCCTATCCAAATCTAACAATGACCAACGCTGGTCACCTCTAACCGATGTCGGTTACGCTAACTGATAACCGATGCCTGTTTGGATCCTCTCGTTACCAATACTCGGTTCGTCTGACTGATGTCGATCAGGGGTCAACCAACACCGGTTACTGTGTAACCCTGTTGGTAATAATTTTAAATCCGAGAGTTTATTTTCATTCACAAACTTCTTAACCAGTTCATTGTTGGGTACCAAAATTTTATCCTCAGTATATTCTCTTTTCATTCCATATAACATCATGACTCCTAATAATTTTAAAATTCTCTAAATCCCAAAAACGGAAACCAAAATCACTGATCCATAACCAATGAAAGTGCATCTCTTGGATTTTGCATCTAACTTCTTCCTATTTTCCTATCAACATGCACAAAAGCTTCAACCAAAAATTTAAGAAAGAACTACCTCTTTTCCAGTCCAAGCTTCCTCTGGTATTCCTCCATCTAGTGAACTTGAAGGCCCATAGTTAATCAAATAAACCGCTATATCAACTGCTTCTACCCAAAACTGCAAGGGCAATCCAGAATGTATCCTCATACTTCTAGCATGTTTCATGATTGTCCTATTCATTCTTTCTGCAACACCATTCTCCTATGGTGTTCTTGGAACGGTTCTTTCTCTACATATCCATTCACTGAACAATAATCATTGAAAGCCTTACTACAGATATTCACCACCATTGTCAGATCTAAGGCACTTTAACTTAGAATTTGATTCATTCTTAACAAGGGCTTTCCATATTTTAAAAGTATCAAAAACATCAGATTTACGTTTAATACAATAAACCCATAACTTTCTTATAGCATCATCAATGAAAGTAACATAATACTAGGATCCTCCATGAGAAGCTACTTGAGCTGGTCCCCACACATCTGAGTGTACAAGCTCTAATTTCTACTCCTTCTTAGTTACCCCAACTTTGAGAAATCTCACCCTCTTTTGCTTTCCAAATATATAATGCTCATAGAAATCATGATCTAAATCTTTCAAATCTGATAACTTACCCTTAGACTTTAAGATATGCATTCCTTTTTGACTCATATGACCCAAACGGTTATGCCACATGCATGCATCTAAATATGAAGTAGATAATGCAGAAAAGGAATCAATAATACAAGTAGATAAATATAACGTTCCTACCTTCTTACCTCTTGCCACAAACAAGAGCACCCTTGGTGACTTTCCAAGAGTCTCATGTAAAAGTAACCATGCAACCAGATTCACCTAGTTGCCCTGCAGAAATAAGATTCCTCCCGAGGCTTGGCACATGCCTCACATCTTTCAATACCCATGTATTTCCATTTTGTAATTTTAGATGAACTTCCCATTTACCAATAATACTACAAGGTTCATCATCACCCAAATAGACATGCCCAAAATTACCCTAGACATAATTTCTGAAATAACCCTTATTAGGGGTTGTATAGAAAGAAGCTCCTGAATCTAAAACCCATGATTCAATTCTATTGTCTAAAGAAAGAATAAGAGCATCTTGCATTACCTCTGATGTAGCAAGATTTGCTTCTTTACCTTTGTCTGGGTGTTGGTTCTCTTTATCCTTTGACCAATAATATTTCTTTGCATGTCCTTTCTTTCCACATTTCCAACAAGTAATTCCCTTACTTCTAGATTTAGATATGCTATCCCTTGACTTTGATTTCCCATTACTTGTACTCTTGGATCTCTCCTTCTGCCTACCCTTTTTCTACATTCAAAGCATTTCCAGCATGATGATTCCTCTGTACTCTTCTAACCACATCATCAAAATTCAAAATATTATTAGCAGATGTTGTATTACTAACACCATTACCAAGTTATCCCAACTATCAGGCAAAAAACATAAGAATAAAAGTTCTTTTACTTCATCATCAAATGGTATAACAATTGATTTTAACTGATTTACAATAGATCGAAAATCATTCAAATGACTAGATGCAGATCCACCTTCATGCATCTTAAAACTAAATAGTTTCTTCATCAAATAAACTTTATTTGAAGCACTAGATTTTTCATATAAATTAGCAAGAGATTTCATTAAGTCTACCGTAGAATCCGCTTTTGTAATATTGGAAGCCACGAGATGCTACCAAGCTCAATCTTATAGATCCCAAAGCCTTTCTGTCAAGAATCTTCCATTCTTCATCAGTCATCTTCGTAGGTCTAGACTTTTCATCCAACGGTAAATACAAATCTCTTTGATGTAGATAATCCTCAATCTGCATCTTCCATAATTGATAATTTTGGCCTTCAAATTTCTCTACCTTGTATTTTTTTCTTCTTGCATTGATGTAGCCCCCACTCAATCAGAAAACCCTCTATGAGTAAATCTATCAACACAAAAACCCTCAAACAAAGCTCTGATACCAGTTGTTGGGGTTAGCACACCGGTTGTACAGACAATATATCATATATAAGCATACATGCAAATAAAAGCAGATATTCTACCAGAAGAAATATACAAAACAAGAGACATAAATAAACACCAAATTTAACGTGGTTCACCCGGTGTGGGCCAAGTCCACCAAGAAATAAGCCAATCTATTTTTCAAAGCTTTGACAAGATATACAATGAAAATTTACAATCTTCCAAACCTCTCAAATATACAATACTTTCTTCTCTCAAGCTTTTGTTTCATCACCAAGAATTCTCTCTCTCACCAACTTTTTTTGCAAGTTCTTTATAATTCTTGTTAATCATACTTCTAAAACCTTAGCTTTTATGCTTATATAGTCATTTATAGACTTAGGGCACTTAGCCATGCAATTACAATCAATATATATACTTTAATGCTAAAAATAGATCTGATTCTGAGAGTTAATTAAAACATCCTCGCACGGTGTAACCGATGTTGGTTAGCCCTAACTGATGCTGGTTCCTCCTTGCTTGATCGATCACGGTCTGGGTGACCGATGCCGGTTCCCCCCTAACCGGTGATGGTTACTTCTTGTATTTTCCAAAAGTTTCTATTGCATGTTAAACTTAAGTAATTTAGCTCCACAACTCAACAAGGTAGGTCATAGAACCAATGCATCGCATACTCTTAGAAATTGTGAGGAAAGAGATTTGCTAAGATAGTGTGATCATCGACATAGTCAAGACATGCTACGTGAAAGGCTCAAAGATGCTCTTGCAGGTCATCATGGCCTTTGAAGATTTACAACTTAGGGGAGTTGAAGTTTGGTGGTAGCGGATACGCGGAAATGGCGGGTGCAAAAGGAGTATGAAGAAGTGAAGTGGAGTAAAGAGATGGAGATACACGAGAAGCGATTTAGCTACAAATAGCAAATTTGCGTTTGTAGATCCTGATATAAAGAAGTTAAATCATGAGTATTCGAAGACAAGCCGGGTTGTGAGGTGGAATGATAGGAGCGGTGGTGGTAGGAATGGAAAATGGAATAAGAGGTGAGTGGAGGCCATGGGAGCTGAAGAGATCGCACAGAGGGAGTTGAGGCAACATCATGAGTATTTTTAGTAGTAATCAAAGCATGCAGAATATGCGGAAGATGAGTGGGATTATTACACAAAGCTTGTCGAAAATCAGTGAGTGTGTTTAATTGGTCTTGATTGACATTAGTATCCTCATCGTATGAATTTTCACTATCAGATGTTTCTATTTCATTAAGGGGAACATTACAAGAGTTAAGCAAAGGATTTTTAGTTGTAGTCATTGATGTAGAGACTTTAACCATTGATTTGGAAACCCTATGGGAGGATGGAGGAAGCTCAAGATGCTCAAGAGACCCAAATCGACCACTATGGGTGATAGACATAAGAAGAAAACCCTAGAAAGAAGGTGGATTCGAGCAATGGGTTCACCAAAATGATTAAGCTAAATGTGGAAATAAGAGCCTAATATGATGCTATTGTAGCAGTAAATAAATAAATATGCAATTAAGTACAACAATGAATACTCAAGCAAACTAAGCAATAAATTATGAAACCCTAGTTGCAAGGAGGAGAAGAAGGTAGTTAGATGATTCACAATAAAATTTGGAGTATACCGAAGTACTGACCAAGTGAACAGAGCTACAAGAGCGTTGCACATAGACCCAGAAAAATGTAGATCTGGACATATAGGTCGGACTAGGGCACAATGGGAGGGACAAGGGCTGCGCGGTGCCTTAGGTCTGCTTTCTAGGTGCATGGGTCTACTAAAAGCTCAAAAAACCTCTTCTAGGTGGTTGTAAGATGTTCGCTATTAGTCTCCTTTGGTCGCTCTAAGGTCACACCAAGATCGTTGAGGTTCACTGAAACCTGCAATGAAATATGAACATGCAAAACCCTCAAATAGACATCACATCCTAAAAAATAAAGATGTAGAATGGGGTCGACAATCTTCATCTGTCACAATGGTGAGCTTCAGCAACTAAGCGTTGCACTACATATTAGACCCAATGTAGTTCTATGTGTGTGTGTGAAATTGTGCCCTAGGTGGCTCTTGTGCAAGTTGCACTTAATAGCAAGCAAATAACTAAATGTAAATAAATGTAATAGATGTGTGCATGGAATAAAATGAACTTCCCTCCTATGAAGTATGTATGCAAAATAACCAACCATTGTGTCCCTTGTGATGGTGCTAGATGGATGCAATGAAGCTCTTAGATGCTTGATGGATGTAACCTTAGGTGGTGATAGATAATGCTTAGTGCTTGGTCCTTTATTATGATCACATAACTTTATATTTATATGATTCCTTTTCTTGAATTTCATAATTAACCCCGAAATGGTCGACTGCCAAAAAGATAAGATGCTAAAATGGATAGAAAGGACCCAAAAAGTGTAAGTAAAGTACAAAGGGGTCGGGCGCCAGAGGGGACGAGGGCGCTGACGCTGACGTTTTTATCATCTTAGACACTTGTTGGGCGCTAGTGTCTAAGATGATAAAAACTAGAGTATAAAAAGGCAGACTGAGAAATTAAGGGTTCGAGACCAAAGGAGAAACAAAAGACAAAGAAAGGTGGTCAAAGACATGGGTTGATTAGTACTTTTCTCACTTATGAATCGTATGAATAATAATATGTAATCATGACTAGATAATTACCCAAAATACGCGATTTTGTGTCTACACACCTAAGGTTGCATCCAAAGGCATTCTAAGAGCAAAGAAAGCATCTATCTAGCTATCATTCAAGGGACAAGTGACAACATTCTTCTCGCATACATTTCATAGGAGGGAAAGTTCATTTTAACATCCACAAATGTACTTACATTTCTACATCTAGCTACTTACTCGCTATTCAAGTGTGTCTAGCACAAGAGCTACCTAGGGAACGATTCTACACACACACATGCAAAACTACATGGAGTTTGAAATGTAGTACACCGCTTGGTCATAAGTTCACTCTGTCGGGTGACTGCTGGGGTCAGTCCGATTCCCCATTTGCATCTTTTTCTTTTTAGGATTTGATGTGTTTTGGGGTTTTGCAGTGCTCTTTCTCTTTACAGTTTCTAAGTGAATTTAGAGGACATCCAACAACATACATGCAATTAACAATGAAGGCTAGTGACACTCGTGAGACACAAAAAAATTTAAAATTTGAGGTTTTGAGCAATCACGGGCGCCCAACAGATGGTCTATAACACCCAGACGCCCTAACCTTATCCAGCGCCTCGAGTCCATCTTATTCCGATAGTTACTGCAAATTCTGTGTGCGGTTGCGACATATTCCTCCTCTTGTTCAACAGTTTTCCAACTCGACATACTTCGGGATTTATTGTGAAATCAACTAAGTTTCTTATTCCCTTTCTTGCACCTAGGGTTTCAATTTTATCTAGCTTATTGCTTAGGTCAGATTTGTACTTTATTGGATTATTATTTCGTTGTGACTCAACAATTAAGGTTTTTACAAAAATCTATTTTTGTTAAATCGAGATAGTAGATCACATAATCTAAATAAAGTACAAGATGAAAACAAGCATACATAAAAGAATCCAGGAGTCTCACATGCCTTTTCCTATTTCCACCATGATGGCCTCCCTTGTTCATTAAAAATGATCTAGAAGACCAACAAAAAAAAACAATATTGAGGTCCTTAGGTGTCCCTTTCGCCTGTTGCAATATGGGTTACATAATTGGAACATCTAATGCAGAACAACCAAATAACAAGTAGTTACTTCCTAAACAACTTTTTTCCTCCAGTTTTCCCATTCAAGTGGTGCTCGAAAATGTGCCTTGGGCCACATGTCCAACTCCAAAAGAGGGTACGACTACTTTTTATGCAACCTCAACATGATACAAACAATTCCTATGAGTTTAGCTATTGTATTTGACCAATCCCAAAGATCTACAATTCATTCCACACTTCAAATACATCTACTTCCACACTATTTGCCATTTCATTGCCATCCGTCTACGTTAAAAAAAAAAAGAAAAGAAAAAGAGTTTATTCAGCCCGTGCGGAGAAAATTTGAAGGCCTCTTTCACGGGCAATTTCCTCACCTAATTTCACATTCTCCATAAAAACACAAACAACATGTGGGCACCGGGCTGGAGGAATCAGATTTGATTTCAAACTACCTCCATCCATTGATGTTTTTGTCCCGCTCGAGTATCTCAACCAACTTTCACATTGAAAACAACCCAATAAAAACTTTACCTGGATACACTTCCCTGCAGGTATGTAAATACTGAATTCCCTACTGAATTCCCAAATGGGTTCCGCAGATATGCTAGATCAGCTTTGAAAAATGCACTAGTATCATCATCTCCACTAAAATTGGGCACGGGTTTTCCAAATCTGGATGGGTTTCTCCTCGCAAATTTCAAATTTCAATGCATGGGTGCATTTCTTTCCATCTAATTCATATTTGTGTGTATATATTTTGGTGGGTCATGCTTAAAAAATAAAAAATAATACAATTGTTTGGTGATTTTGTTCAAAACGATTGACAGCTTGAACCAATATTTTACTGCAACTTTTGACCAGATGATCTTTTGACATTGCCAAGTTTTCCGTTGCATTAATTTCTAGTCATAAAATCCACCCCAGGCAGATAGGTTGTGAAAATTAGGCCAATGCATTGACTGCTTTGATATACAAAACTTTATCCAGTTGGATCCTCCAATTATGAGCGCATTGCTTGTCATTTGATTGGATGTGTTTTCATTATATGATGGATTATATCTCCTCTAAATTTGCTTTGATAGGCTGGGCTTTTCTTCTGCTACAGCATTACCTATTTTAAATTTGGCTACATGGGTCGGGTCCTTTTCTGTTACTGTTGTACTTCTCTAAATTTAGTATTAACCCCTCTGAATTTGCTTAGATGGGTTGGGCTTTTTTTTTTCTGCTATCCAATTAATTTAACTTCTTACATTTAATTTGATAGGTTAAAGTTTATTTCTATTATAATAATACCTTCTGTAAATTTTGGCTAGATGGGTCTGATTTTTCTTTCTTGTATGATATCCTCTGCTTTTGGCTAGATGTGTTGGACTTTTTTGGCTAAATTTGCTCAGATGGGTCAGCCAAAATCAAGTTTGTCTTGGCTGATTGAGTAGCTGCCATGGCCCAGGTCATATGATTGAATGCTTTTCCTAGCGGTTTCCCTTCAATGGGTCCCAGCAGTTTTAAGTCTTGCTAAAGTTAGCAAGATGAGTGCAAAGACCTCGTTTTTCTTCAGATGCGGTCAGTTTTGTCAGGTAAAATTGATTCTGCCTGACAACCATAACTGAATTCATTCCATTGCATTCGATGCCACGGGCCACAGTCATTTAAATTATACTTTTATATTCCATAGCCAAATCTTTTAAGCCTGAAAAAAACTGAGCTCGTCGAGATCTGCAAAATTGAGTCCATTAGGCTTTCTTTTTGCCAGAAGGCTTCCAAAGATATGTAACAAAATTTTATTTTTCAAAATGTTGGGCACATGGGTCCTCAACGCTTTATCACTTTTCATATGCCTTGAGTTGCAAGAACATCCAACAAACAAAGAGGATGGTGATGGCGTTTACTCCTCCTCCTGCAGACACAACTGCCAACGGTCTTGACCTTCAAAAGGAACATGGTGAAGTGTAGTATAAGCCAAACAAGAATCTCGCATCCATAAAACACTGAAAAAACAACAAAAACACACAACAGTAGAAAATTTGATCCATTTATTGAAATTTAAGACCAAACATTTAAGGGGATGAAGCAAAATGTTTTCGTTGAGTCATATTTGGGTTTCTATTTGCGTGTGGAGAGTACCATAGTTCTCCTAATGTGGGGTACAAGGGAAGGCCTGGTATTCTTGCAAGGGAAGCCCCCAAGATTCCAATTGAGCCCTCCACTTCTTCTTTTCTTTTTTAATTTAACATTCTGATTCTTACGCTTAGACCATTCCAAATTCAACACAAATTTATTATTACTCTTAGAAAATTCCAAATTCAATGGAATTTCTGAACCAAGTCAAATCCTAATATTTTGATGTTTATGATGTTTTGGAGTAAATCCCCTTCTGCCACACGGGGAATATGATCTTGTGTTTGTATCTGGGTATTTGATTTTTATGCATATCTGCCACATTGGGGATATGCTTTTATGCTTGGATTTGGTATTTGATCATTTGGAGTGTAACTTAGTTCTGTCACACTGGGGAAGTCAGGTGTTTTGTTGGAAAATTTCTTTGACTGTGTTGCTGAGATTGGTGCAGCACTGGCTTTTTCAAGGATGGGTGATCCTGGCTTCAGGATTGACACCACAGCTAGGCTTGCTCAGTGGAGAATAGAAAATTTGGCTTCTTTTACATATCGGAAGTCGGATCCTTTCAAGATAGGATTATGGAATTGGTAAGCATCTTTGATCTGTTTTCCAATCTAATTTTGTCAAATTTATGTATGCATATCAAATTTATAACTACGAGAAACTGATGAGTTTGGGGAAATGGAATATTAGTTGTGGGAGGCTTGGCTTGAGACAACATTTGGGATTTTGTCTACACAAGCATTTGGTCTGTATATTGAAAAATAATAATGGAGATTTTCAATGTGCCACGTCTGGGTGTGTGGCTTTTGGTTTTGCTGCTTTGCTACAAAGAATCTGAGTCGTGATTTTGAAGAATCTGGGTCATACCTTTTAAATTTTCTCAGGATTTGCTGGTTTTGAAAGGTTTGAATGTCTCTGAAGATTGATTTTTAGTTTCTTTTATCGTAATCATAAATAAATGTCTTGCTTCACTGTTTTCATGCTTGTATATTTCCAGACATTTTTTTAGGATTTTAATGATTGCTTCTGTTTTTATAATCGTGTTTGTTTTTTATAATTGTTTTTGTTTGGATGTCAATATGACTGGACGTATCCACACATGTTTTTGACTAATGTGTTTGACATGCATCACTGTGATTCTAATCTGTCTACTTTTTTCATATATATAAGTCTATCTGATAGGAAGAAAAATAAGATAAATTTAGCTAACAAAAAGCCAAGTCTATAATTCTTGTGCATCACAACTGGATGGAAAAGAAGAAACCCAGACCTGTAACTGGTACCAACAGTCCATGTGGAATCAAAAGTGAATTCATGGGAGATTCTGCAACCCAATTCTGCTCGACTGTTGCCTGATTTGAAAACCTACAAGGGAAATTGCTTGAAGGATTGTGGACTTAGACTTAACAAAAGACACGTATCTGAAACTCTAACAATCAATCGCTTTCTTGGACCATTGTTTCCATTGATCAAATTTGATGAGCAAACTTAACCTCCAACTGATCAGATATGAAGGGTATATTTCGATTCTCAACATTTTTGTTTGTTAAAAACATCAACGGCAAGGTCTCCTTAAGTAATTCTGGAGTAAGGAGCTATAGCAGGTTATAACAAAGCTAGTTTATACACATTAAACTTACTTAAAGTGGAGAATTACATCCTTGATTTTATTAGCTGGGTTGAGTATGTGCATTTGCAGCCATTTTACTTTAGGAAATATGTTTTCAAACGAGGAAAATACTTCTGTTATTGCTCTCTACCAAACAAAACATCAACCCTCAGCTTGTAAACATTAGAAATAAGAGACATGCTATTTTTGTTTCTAAATTTTGTTATTTTGTGACTGTAGTTTTCTATTTTGTATATTTCCATGCAATTTCATGTCCTTTTAATCACTTGTGGATGCAATAGGGAACAGAGATCCGATTTTTGCCAATAAGATGGTTTGTGGATGTGTGACTTTTTGCATCTATTATCGAATATCAAGTATTCTTTCTCCTTGCTACCCATATGCACTGTCAATGTTGGTATTTAAAAGTATGAACCAGGTTATGTTTATCCATATTAGGGAATGGGTGGTTAGACCTGATCTAAGTGTAGTAATTTTGATTGCTTTCTTGTAGGCACATTTCAGTGGAAAAGAATAAATTTCTGTATGTACGACTTTTCCCAGAACCTTCAAGACTGTCAAAGGACCAACCTCCGATAGCATCATTTACGATTCAAATTCTGACCTTGGGAGGCAGTCGTCGGACTCTTACATGTCCAGGTATGATTAAGTCCTAAAATGGCATGTTCTGATGTGTATATATATTTTTATTTAAATGTCAAAGATTAGCCAATTCAATTTCCTCTAACAGCTCTGCTTGTTCTTTTCCTTGGGATCCTTGTCAAATAGATCAGGAGTTGATGCTTTCTAATCTGGTTAGCAGGTTCCCTTCTCACTCTAGTAAGCCAGGAGTCAAAAGTTAGGCTTTAGGTTTTTCTTGTTCCTACATACTATCTCAGTATCTCTCTTATTGCACTCGAATTTCAGAATCAAACCTGTTTTCTGTACTGAATTATGTTTTAATGGACTTCATGATAAGGTGAGTATCTCCGCGTGCTTTTCTTGGCTCATATTTTTCATGATTTTAAACTGCGGCAAGTTTCCAATCTGTACATTAAAATGAAAGTAGCTCAAAAGGAGAACGGGAGGTCTGTTCTGTGAATCTTCTACAATGAAAAACTTTTCAATTCAGTGCAGATGCAATGAAATCAATAGAGACCATTGCCATGACATTTCCCAGATCTAAATAAGGACCAATGGTGTTAATTTTAAGCGGTTGGGTAGCTAGGGGTGTTGAAATGATTGCCAATATATAAACAACCTGAATACTAATCAAGCTTAATACTGAACATGTTCTGGGTAACTCTATTTGATTAAGCTGGAAGGAACGAGAAATGATTGGGAGTGGAACAAACATCATGTCATGGGAATTTTAGTAAAGATAGAGGATGTGTTTCCAAACCATGGTCAAAACAATATAGAAAGAATACATTGCAGAAAATGGCAGTACCTTTTCAAGAATATGCTTCCTGCATGACTATAACTTATGGCAAGCACATTCTAGGCCCGAATTCAAAGTCTAAACAAAAGCCAGCAAAAACTTGGTATTATTCAGAAAAATAAAAAATCGTAAATTTTAACTGCAATTTATTGATAAAATTAATTCTAAGGAAGAATGATATTAATAAAACATACAATTAACCAAAACTTCTACTGTTCAAATTAATTTAACATAATTTAATATATGCAAATGCATATAGCATAGAAAATATAGAAACTAATTTTGCAACATTCAACATTTCTAGCAGCAAGTTCAAATTTTATAAAAGGAACTATAAACATTTATAGCTATAGCACCCACGTCATACTTTCATTCTATTTGTTTGCGGATACTTCAGTTTTCCAGATGAATTTGTCTTAAACTGCAGAATCATGTCGGTAATATTTTCAATAAGAAGTTCAATGCTTCACAAAGGCTAAAAGCACATACAAATATATTTCAAGTTCATGGCAACATACTTGACGTAATTTTCTTACAATTTGGAGAAAATTAAGGTTTCACAATCAACATGCTTCTTTGGAAAACAAAATGCAGAATTTTTGTAGTTTTTGCAAAATGCTGAAGTGCATTTTCAGTGTTATGCGCACCCCCATTCCCAAGCCGTCCCGGACGTCCGGGACGTCCCGGGTGCTTGGGGACGGGGACGGGGAAGGGGATGAAACATCCCCCACGCACCCCCCAAATGCAAAAATGAAGGGGACGTCCCCTAACTTTAGGGAACGTGGGTGCGTCGAGACTTTGGGGACTCCAACGGGGACGCCATGGAGTCCCCGGGACGGCAAGGGGATGGTTGGGGGACGTTCGAAGTCCCCAAAGTCCCCGGAGTCCCAAAAAATAAAAAATATATAAAACATAAAGGATTATGACTTTGAAAAGAGGAAAATGAAAACTAATCCTTTTCCCATGCAAACTTACCTTCCCAAGAAATGGATTTTTGTTGTCTTATGTAGGTTCCAAAAGAAGATATTCTAACGAGAGGTCGCTGTTATTTTACATTTTAAAGCCTTTCTTATACATAGCAATAGGATCAATAAATTCATATGCATATTTTAAAGGATTTCTTTAGTTTCAAAATTTGTTGTGCAAGTCTTTCTGCTTCTTTTTGTATGATATTGAAGGCTTTACTAGTATATTAGGATGTTCTAAAGGCCAACTTTGTATTTAATTTTTAGTGTTTTTCAATTACCTTAGCCGGTTTTGTCTATGGATGGCTATTCATGTAGTTTGCATGGCCTCTACTGTTCCAAAAAGCTATTTTTTTAATTTGAGGATATAATCATGTAAGTGACATGATAAAGAGATGTTGGCATGTTACAGGCCCTTTGATAACTGTTAGTGCAAATTCATAGCACCCCCAAATGAGTTATGGATCTACTTTTATAAGGCAAAGTCATTTGGTGTGATTGCACAACATTGAGCTATCCCAAAGTGTGGGACCTTTGCAAATGGGGAAAGCTCTCCAAAGAAGGCTGGTTCCTTTTCCTAAACTACTTGCCACAAGCTATTCCAGTGCAAGCAAGCTAATCTAACCTAATCTAACTTCCAAGGAGACAAGGAGAGGAAGAAAACAAGGAAAACAGAGCCTACACTAAAACGGTGATACACCAGAGAAGGAAAGTGTTGATTATCTATTAAAACTGCCATGGAACAAGAAGAGGTCAATCACGGATAAAAGATGGATTTCACACAGAAAATGTTCCAAAACTCCATGAACATAGCTCCAAAACCTGCAATGAACATCCAAACATGCACAAATACCCTGTAATGAAGAGAGGTAAGGAAAACAACAAAGAAAACGAGCCAAGGATGGACAAATGCATCACAAAACACGTTTTTTATTGCTCAGAATTTACACAGTGCATCATTTCACGGGTAAGAGGCAAAAATGCCATTACAGAGCAGGGGAGGAGGTTCAAACTCCATTTTCGACCCTAGGGAAGAAAAGAAGGGAGAGGCAGAGAAGAAGGATGAACAACCTTTTTCAAAATGAGCCAAAACTGGCTTTTATCGCTTGAATAGAATGAAGGAAATGAGAAAACACGGGCAAATCGATTTTAAAACTCCAACCACCGACAAGATCCGTTTAATTAGCCTGCAAAATGATGGGTTTCCATGAAAAAGCCCATACTTCATCGTACATTGCTTCGCAGAGCAAGAAAGAGGCCCATACTTCATTAATTTTGGTGGTTGGGGTCGTTTTCTGCAATTTTTCCATGCCAGAGACGTTTTCCCATTTTTCTCCCGCAAAACTCCATCAAAATTTAAAATTGAAGTGTCCATCGTGTAGAGGATTTCAACAGCTTTCCATTGATACCAAAATCACGAAAATTCGAGCTCTGGATTGAAAGATATGGCCCTCTGAAGATTTAGCAAAATAGGGCAAAATTAGGGCAAAAATTGGGTCTGCGGGCCAAAATTTGACCTTTTTCCCCTTTTCGCGAAATTGGAAAATTTTCCAAAAATCCTCCGCGACTCCGCTGCTCCGATGACACATGGCGCTTTCTAATTGGTCCACGGGGATGCGGTTCCATTTTTGCCTTTGCGCTTTTCACCACTTTGGCGACAATTCCAAAATCCTCCCGACGCCCGATCCCGCCGATGAATGGACACGTGGTGCCTTTTGATTGGTTGGCATGGGATGCACTTCCATTTTTGCCTTTGACACATTTTGACCAAACGCCAAAAACTAGAAATCCCTCCGACGCCCACCGCTCCGCCTTGACATGTGGCATCATTTCATTGGCTGCGGGCCTTAAGCAATTTCGTTTCCTTTGCGGGCTCGCGGGAGCGCAAATGACTTTTGCGCTTTTAGCCCAAAAAGCACTAAGTTCTCAATTTCTTCCTCCGCTCCGTTGGCCCGAGCCTCTTTGGCACAAAACTCTCCCAAGCTCCGCGGCCCGCCTTAGGAAAATTTCCCCTCCAAACTCTACCGAGCCATAACTCAAAAAATACAAGGAGTTAGGAGGACTTCTTTACCTTTCTGGAAAGGGGAAGAAAAATCCTATCTTATGAAGCCATTTCCAAAATCTTTTGAGTGCTTGAAATGTGTGCAAATTGAAGTTGAATCACAAGGAAGGAAAGAATGAAGGCAAGTTAGCCAAAATAAGCGGGGTTGATTTTGGATAATAGTAACATTATTGGATATGGTGCTGAAATTATAACCTTTCATGTTTTTTTCCAAGGTTAAGGGACCCATTGTATATTTTAAATATTTATATATTATTTTAATAGCCGTCTGACCATCCCTCGCCGTCCCCAAAATTTGGGAATTTTTCGCCGTCCGGAAACCCCATCCCTACTTCCCGACGTCCCCGTCCCCGAGTCTTAGGTAACTATGTGTATTTTTCATGCCATAACTATATGTCGATTAATTTTCTCTTTGAGGTGTTACATAACAAAATTAGAATATAGATACGAAAACTCAAAAATCATCTTCGTTAATTTGCATGTATATTGACATGATAATCTCTAAGGTGCTAAGGCATTCCCAAATAAGTCATTAACTAGCTGCTTTAGATCCGTAGAGAATAAGCTAACCAATTTTGAACACCATGAGCGGAACCGGGCGCACCCGCACTATTGGCATGAGGGTACGCACTAAAAAAGTGATGACAGTGTGATTAGACCGGTGTTACGCGGGGACGCGTCCCCCCTGTTTTGACACGTCCGGGACGTCCCGGGCGTCCTGGGGACGCGGGGACGTGGGGGAAACGTTTCCCCCACGTTTCCTTTTTTTTTTCCAGGAAACGTCCTGGGGACGTCTGAAAACATTGGGAAACGTCCCGGGGACGGGGAAACGTGGGGGGGACGTCCAGACGTCCCCCACGAATTTATTTCCTTTTTTGGCATTTTTTGCTTTTTGGTGAAAAAATCACAAGCATAGAAATTTTTTTGCCATTTTTGGAAAGGGTCCGGGAAGATGTAGTAGCAAAAACTTGCATGTGCCATAACTTTCATTATGTGGCTCCGTTTCAGGTGTCGTTTTCTCTAAAAGTGCATATTTTATTGAGCTCTATGCATTGATGGCAATAATTTTCTTATTTTCATAAAATCAATTTTTGCACCTTTTTGGACCAAGCAACTTCTTGCAAACTTCTGAAAGAATCATGAGTATTAAGGAATGTATTTGATGTTTATGAGTTCAAGTTTCACCTTATTTAAATCTCAAATGGTTTTATTTCAGCTTATTTATATAATTTAGTCACTATATCTTTATATTTTAAATATTTATATATTTTTTAATTAGCCGTCCCCCCGCCGTCCCCAAAATTTAGAAATTTTTTGCCGTCCCGGAAACCCCATCCCCCGTCTCAGGTAACTATGGATTAGACCAGAAAAACTAATTAATTTAAGGAAAAACAACAGTGGCCAAATTAAAAAAAAAAAAGGTTAAAGCGAGTTGGCAGAGTCAAGGCCGCAAAACTTGAGGGCCCCAACTTGGCCAGGACTCTGAGTTTTGCAAGGACTTGCATAGTCTCAATACTATGACTTGAACAATGCAATGGTTGGTCGCTTCTGCTACTCTGGAATTATTTCTGATCCTGTTCTGACTAAGAAAATTAAGGTAGTTTTTTCTTTCTGTCCTCCAATGGATAACTTGAAGAGATGTCAAAATTGAGATACAGGACCAAAAACTTGGATTATGGTCTAGTAATAGTAAGGTATATGAGGCTCTTTGCTGGTTGTCTATACATTGTTGTGAGATTCAGGTATTCATGAATTGATAACTTTATGCCAGTTTCAATAAGATGTTTTACTTGTTTCAAGTCGGACATATTAAATATCTTCCATAAACCCCATGCATATGTAGGTCAGACATAAGATATAGTGCCCCATTCAACATATTTCTGCTCCTAAATAACAATGCAATATCCCAAAGTTGTCATTCCAAAGGCCTCACGCAAGTTGACGTTGATCCCTTCAACCATGTTCATTTGTTGCTGTGATTATGATATCATCAACATCTTTGACCACAATCACTATGTCACTCACGCCTTAAATTGGAAGAGAAGTTAGGATGAGATGGAATTCTGAAAACAAAAGCTCCAAAGTGTTTATTATTTCTTGCATACCAAGCTCTAGGAGTACGTTGAGAGCATACATTGGTTGTTCCATGTACACCCCTTCTAGGATACCATTCAATAAAACACTTTTCACATTCATTCAACAAATATATCATTTAAGTTGAGCTCTCTTTGCTAACACTAATGTATTCTTTTGTCTTAGCCACAATTGCCTAGTTTTTGTGAATCAAAACCTTGTTTATGTGCAAACCCTTAAGCTATTAACCTTGATTTATATTTTCCAACCAAATCATCTACCTCATAATTTATCTTGCAATTCTACTTGCAGCCTGTAGCGGCATAGCCTTCTTTCCTTTGGGTAATTTAGCATCTTCTAGGTCAAGTTCTTCATTATTAAATTTCTCGTGTTGCTGTCACCCTCTCTTGTTTTCCTTGTGCTTTTAAACAAACTAATTCATCTTAAACTGTGTCTGTCAAAGCAACATAGACGCGTTGTACAACCAATCGTTGTTTTTTGTTTCCTGGTTTTCAAACATGCCTTGCAGGTACTAGCTTGTTTGCTGATATTTCATACTTTGCTGGTCCCATCTTCATGTTTTGGACTGGTGTTCTCGTTGTTTGCATTATGCTTTGTGTCACTTTAGTTTTCTGCAGATCATGTTGTAACTGGCTGATATGATTCTTCCGGTCTAAAGTCTTCACTGAAGCTAAGTCTCTGCTGATTATGATATAGTCTCCAACAAAAATTATTCCCTGCTTTTATCTTCCATCTTGCATCGCGAGGATGCTTTTGTCTTCAAACATTTCAGGCTGGTTTGCTGCTGTTCTATTTTAGAGTTTCAACTTATTTTACAAAGATTCGGTGCCAGGATCTTTCACTGGTTCAATTTAAGTTCGGTGGCTAGGAAGCAGTACACACTGTGGCTTTTCAAATTGTATTTTTAGCCACAGTCGGTAATAATATTGATGGTTTTTACTGCTAGTATCAACTGGGTTTAACTGTAATCATTGCTTGTTACAAATATTGTTTAAATAAATGATAGGTGCCCAGAAAGTTTTTCACCTGCAGCTCTTATGAATGTTTATGCTAGCCTTGTAAAAACTCATTTGAGTAAGAATTGTTAATTGAGCTGATTCATCTACTGGTATGTTTAACCAAACCCCAAACCTGGTGTGGTTTTTGCATCTTTTCTATAGCTGGTTCAGATCTGAGTTTTATTCATACTTGCATCATCATAAGCCAGAGAACCCAATCTTGGGTGGCTCTTAAGTAATGTATCGTGGCATGGGGTGGAGATGTTCAACCATGATGTAGCATATGCCTACTAGATGGCTCTTAAGTAATGTGTTGTGGCATGGGTGGAGTTGCTCAACCATGATGTTGCAAATGCACTAGGATGGTGCAATGGTCAATGTTGGTCAGGTGAGCAGTCTGTCTAGCTAGTTAAGGCCCCTTGCTGTAATTCATCCCTACGACGGAATTATTGAAGTCATTATCCATGGCCTTGACACAGATATAATGTTGGTTTACATTTGGGCCTTGTACACACTTTTTTTTCTAGTTTATGCATGATTAGATATGTCTTTCCCTATCATATTGGTAAAGTTGACCTTCCAAGAGAATCAAAGACATTGCCACTATAGAACATTTTGAATTATTTTGAAATCCCTATAGATTTGGGGAGGAGAAATATCTCGTAATCATGCAAGCAAAGGTTTTGGTATAGCTCATCAAAGATATTGAACTGTTTGTGATTGAAACAATATAATTCATTATTGTGATCAATCTCAAATCCTATTTATACATAGATCATGTACCTACACTTTTCAGACTTTTTGGAGTAGAAACTTCTGGATAAAGTTTTGGAAGCACGTACTGATTGGAAGCATGGACAGAAAGACAGCTTTAGTCAGATGATTTCCATCTGAAACATAAAAAGCTCGTTGGTTTGTCTGAAAGAGACCCAAAAACCATGATCCCTACCATAGCAACAGGAGGCTAGCTTTCATCTAGCTGATGGGCCTTGCTCAAGGATTGAGTAATTGTTGGAGGAAATTTAAAATTTCTTTCTTGGTGTGCATCAATTATATTGGCTTGAGGTATGAAAGACTGAGGTACACATGGTTGTATTCTGGTGTTAATGAAAAACTTCTGTCGGATTTTTTGTTGATGTGTAGCTTAAATCATATAAAACCGATGTAGTTTTATTACAATGACACCGACTATGAGTTCCGTGCTTAATTAAAGGGAGGGCTTCAAATTCTTTTGAGAAAATTTTCAAATGCTTTTTGTCATCCAGGCCGTGACTACTCTAAGGAAATCCCGGCTAAAGCATTTTGAAGGCTGTTACGATGGTCTCTTTTAGTGTTTTGATCATTATAGTTGATGGAATGGGTTACTTGTTACAATACAATAAAATTGATTAGCACAAGTACAAATATGGGACAAAATGGACCATATGTAACACACTTCTGTTACTTAAAGTAGACACCAGGAAACTCACAGGCCAATTGACGGCCATGGTTTTGGCCCTCAGCTTTAATAACTGCCACGTTGCAAATATGGTTAAGATATGCCCACCACCTAAAGCATAGTAATGCACCAGAGTATGTATAGCCTATATGATGTGCTTTTTTTTTTTTTTGAAACCTTGCAAAACCTTTTATATCTTTTATTCTTATTCTTGTGCAGGTGCTTTAGAGGATTAGAGCAGAAATCATACATTATAGTCCTCCTTAGGTCCTGTGTTGATTATGGGTAATGAACATATTACTGGGGAGTATATAGATGCATGTGTGAGGGGTTGGGACAAAATACAGGTAGGTGGCTCTGAGTATGCAGTAACTGCTTGTTGAAGGGATATAATGTTTGCTACTAGAAATGATTAAAAAGCGGGATGATGCACTTCGTAATGATTTTGTATGCCAGAACAATTTTAAGATACGGTTAGGATAGATCATCAATATTGATTTTGCTGTAGTCTAAGGAAATCAGTTATCATGAGATTGTTATTTGGGAACAAGTCATTATTCAGGTCATTATGTTGTGAGTTATTTCCCATTAATCATTTCAATGTAGCTTGTAGGCTATCCTAATAAAAGTGGTAGGTATTTTGCCAAACATTTGGTTTTGTGGTCCAAGCCTTAAAGCTGCAAAAAAACACAGGTTAGTAATTTGGTTGACAAGAAGTTGCATCCAATTTGATATATAAATTTTTATTGAATGAAGAAAAGTTGAGATTGATCCATATTTCTCACGATTTATGTCTTTGCATGTCTAGGTCTGGTTTATCCCTTGTTAGCTGACCTTTAGGTCATTAATTTGACTAAGAAATGACCTAAGGGCCAACTAACACAGGATATGCTAGACCAAGTCACACAGTTTGATGCAATTGTGATTGGCAGATCACTATGAAAACAATCTTTCATTTCCAATACCTTATTTTTTAAGTTTTATAAGCTAACACTGGCCTCATTCCCATGCATGATGGTGGTTGTATCATCCCTAATTCTCATATATGGTTTAAAACTGGTATCACATGGTATGATTATCATGATCACAAGTGTTATTCTAGTCCTAGTCTTATTTCTATTTATGTCCTAGCTGCATAAATGCCTTAAAATAGAGCTGAATAGAGCACACAAATGCCCTGAAGTAGTGTGATACTGGCATAATGCAGTGATAGTTATTTTATCTCGGTTACAATACATCTAATAATTGTAAGCCTATATTTAATTTATGTACCTATAAAGTCTTTTGTTTGCAAATAAGTTTAACTAATGGAAGAAATAAGGATTTGAGGTCAATACTAGCTATGTGTCTCATGATAAGAGAAATGCTTACGCAATTTCCTGAAAGAAATTCTGTAAGCTGCTGTCTTCACTGTAAAATACAAAGGTTGCCAACAAGTTATGCTTAATACTGATGATATTTTTTTGCTTACATCTACTTTCTCAATTCCCTTGAGAATCAATTTGATGCTGGAAGTCTGTGTAAGAGCAATGACATATTTTGGACAAATGCAAGGTTAATGTGACAAGCTACGAGTTCTTGTTCGTGATAGAAACAAAGCATGTTCTCTTCTGATTTTATGTCCTATTTTGTGGTTTATAGTGTCATTCATTTTTGAATGAATATGAATAGAAAACATTGCAGGAATATTTTGTTCTCTTCTTACTAATTTTATCAATCATTTATGACTTTTTAAATTTATGCTGAGAGGTGTTTTACAATGCCAGCAGTGGAGAGTGGGAGGATGGTGGGGTGATGTTGGGGTTGGAAGATGGGCTGCAATGTCCTGTGTGGGTTCACTTTTAATTACTACATTAAATTTGATGTCTATTTGACCATCACGAAGAAAATTTCCCTTTTCTCTTGGTAAGTCAATTGAAAAATCGTAATATCTTGGCCATACGATGGAGTTTGGAGCCCATTTTCTTTTCTCTAGAAATATTTTTCCGAGCCTTCCATATTGGTATAGCTACTACATTGACACCATTTGTCATCATTCAGTGCAAAATTTGTAAAGAAGTTAACGAAGTTACTAATAATTGTGGTATTCTAAAATCCAAGATAAGGATTTTGAGATTGATCTTTCTTACTGTTTTTCAGATAGATGTATTTAAGATATCTTTACCAATTAAATCTCCTTAGAGTGCGACAGGCTATTTTCTTATTTGTTTGAAACTTTATTAAGTCTGGGATAACTAAAACAGTGGAATATGAACAACTTAAAAACAAAATTGTTGCATAGCTTTTTTGGTTTATTTTTAAAACATAATTGCTTACTATTTAGATGTCATTATCTGATGTGATATTGTTATCTTTACCAATCTGAATTTGCTTATAATTTCGCTCTTTTTGTCTTTTGAATAGATATCAATAACAAGATTCTCAAAAGTGGCGAGGATTTTGTTTGGCCAGTTGAATTGTCATTCCATGGAAAATTTATTATTGACGTGGAGTTCGTGGATTTGAAAGTTGCATGCCCAGATGTAAGAACTCAATTTACTACTCACTTCACTGTCTTCTGCTGTTTTTTCTTAATTATGTAAATCTAATATACTTGCATGCAGGGATATTTCCAGAGAGGAGATGCCACTTTGCACACAAAAACATCCATTCGTTTGGGTTTTTCTTCTGCTTTGAATATTTCCGCATTGCAATCTATGGTCTCTTTTTGGCATAATAATGGTATCATGTTATAATTTTAGATTTTTATGTGCAGGGTGGAGAGCCCTGTTCAATTTGGTCTAGTGAGGAAATAATTCGGGGCCAGTCAGAAGAAAGTGCATTGAAGTGTTTAGGTCGCATGCTAGGCGATGGATTACATGCAGATGTAACTATAAACGCTTTTGATGGAAGTGTTGGAGCTCATCGTGCTATTCTTGCAGCTAGATCACCTGTTTTTGAAAGCATGTTTGCTCATGACTTAAAGGAAAAGGAATCTTCAATAATTGAGATTGAAGATATGTCCATTGACGTATGCAAAGCTGTTTTGAGCTATATCTATGGATGTCTTGGACCTGACGAGTTTCAAGAACACAGGTTGGCTTTGCTTCGGGCCGCAGATAAGTATGATATGGGTGATCTCAAGGATGCTTGTGAAGAAAGCCTTGTTGATGACATAAATTGTAAAAATGTGCTTGAAAGACTACAAAATGCTTCCTTGTATCATCTGCCTAGACTTAAGAGGGGTTGCCTGAAATATCTTGTAGAATTTGGAAAAATATTTGATATTCGTGAAGAATTGCTTTTGTTTCTGCAATGTGCAGATAGGGACCTTATTGGTGAAATTTTTCAGGAGGTATTAAATGCTTGGAAGGGGTGATGCTATAACACATATTATCACACGAGCAATTTATACAGAGATAAAATGGTCATTGTATTATGCTAGTTATCAAGGAGTTCATTTCCTTGTATCTGATCTGTATTGTTTTTCAAGGATATACACAAATGTCAATGTAAATATGAAAACTATCTACTCTCTGTAACAAAATTTAAAATTAAATTTGATTGGAAGTGCTTATAAATTCCACCTTTGAAGGTGTGTTTTGTTGCACAAATGCCGTGTCTTGTTATTGGCATTGACGATGAGAGTTATGGAGGTTTCCCAAAAGAAAAACTAGATTATAACAACCCAGTACTTCAATCAAAATAAAAGTGTTTTAACAAACAACAAAATGTTACGCTGCGCAATGGTCTGTATGTTGGTGATTTTGCAGAGAGGCGGTGCATCTGGTTTCTGCGGTCGAAATGCCCCATCCACACACAAATTTGCCCCAACACTCTGTTTTTTGTATATTTTTTTCTCTTCCGTTTGTTCCTTTTTTGCCTGCTGCTTCTGTAGGTTCTCTTGGATGGGGTGATGGCTCCCCCATCTACAGCCTCTTCTTCCTCTTATCAGTCAGCCCTTTGAAAGTTGGAGTTGTCCTTTACTGATAAAGGGGGAACAGGGCCTTAGGGGGAGACCATTTACCTTCAATGGCACACCAAAAATCATATGTTCCAAAGGCAAACAAGAACCCCATATATCAATTGCGGAAGAATATCAAATTCCTGAAAGGAAATTTAATGGTTTGAACCTCCAGTGAAGAGTTATTAGCAATTGGGTTCATCAAGTATGGAAGACTTGGGGAAAATTTGACTAATTAGCCCAAAAATGTTTTTCCGATGTTACTTTTACTGGTCTAGAAGACGATGAAGTCTTGAATTTAAGCCCTATATTTATCAAGGTTTTAGCACAAGGTTATAAATATCTGCCAGCAGACTCCAGGGTTCGACACAAACATTGAAAACCAGGGTTATAAATATCCGCCAGCACTCCTGATCAAATTTTGTACCAAAGAATATTTATAGGGAGGGGTAAATTTGCTTGGAGACAGTATCATTGTTTGTAGCTACATGATCCAAGGCATATATAGCTACATAATTTGTGTTTGGATTGTTCTTAGTCAACTGTTTACAGAAAAATAACATTCCAAAGAGATTACTATAGTTGAGAGTAGTCACTTTGATTATGAACATGTGCCCTTTCGATGCCACACATGCCACCAACATGGTCACATTTCCAGATATTATCCATCTGGTACTACTTGTTCTGAATCGTAGCATGTTCTTAATGAATTGTCTGTAATATTCAATTGAATTTGGTTCCATCAGTTGCAATTTTGTGGGATCTGAAGTGGCTGCATATCCAACCATTGGATGGTTAGCAAGATGATGACATGACTTTTCCTCTGGTAAGAATTTGGCAGTAATGGGAGTTTAGATTGGAATAATAATTTTATAACTTCGATTTTGAAAAGGTGGATGCTCATTATTTTGATGGGTTTTCCTTATCATGGGATGTTATAGACAAGATTGTTATGAAAATAATGGCAAACCTTGTGGACACTTTTGTTTAGTGGTTAATCTCAAAGGAAGAAGTGGAGTGGTTGGACGTAGGCATGCACTTGACCAAATCATCATGACCAAAGGGATTGTACATTGCCTTAAGATTCTGCAATAGAAAGGAAAAGTAGTGAAATCCTATGATATAGGAACATTACATATCTATGTATGGTATTTAAACATTTTGGTTTTGTTGGCCCAGGGATTAATTGTGTTACAAACCACCTTGCTACTTCATCTTTTGCAATTCTGATCATAGTCGTCATGCATTTTACTGTTAGCTCTAGAAGCATGAAGAAAAATAGAGCAAGAAGATAGAGATGGAAAACTGCACTGTTCAGTATGCAACAGGCAGGGTATATTTATCATTAGGAGAAGTAGTTATTAGTTTCTTCGGTTACAACTGATTCTCATCCTCCTAACAAATTAGAACCACATGGGTTCATTATATATTCAACACCCCCTTAATGACAAACCTTGAAACAACACCAAGTTTATCTCTAAACTTGACAAACAACAAAGGACCAAGAGGTTTAGTCATTACATCAGCAGGTTGATCTGTAGATGGACAAAAATGCAGAGAGATTTCACCAGAATCAACCAACTGGCGAATATAATGATGATGAATCTCAATATGTTTAGTGCGGGCATGATAAATAGGATTCTTCACCATCTTTAGAACACCTTGATTATCACAAAAGAGTGAAAGAGGTGTTGCAGCAACCTGAGGAAACTGAAAGTCAGTCAGAATCCGACGAAGCCATATTGCTTCGCAACTGGCACTAACAACAGCCTTGTATTCTGCTTCCGTAGAAGAGATGGCAACAGTAGGTTGAAGTTTACTTTGCCAAGAAACAACTCCTGAACCAAAAGAGAAGATATATCCTGTGGTAGATCGTCGAGTATCTACAGATCCTCCCCAATTAGAGTCAGTATAGCCAATCAACCTGAAATCTGCAACTCTCTGATATAAAATGCCAAAGTCAAGAGTTCCTTTGACATATCGTAGAACTCGTTTTGCTGCTCCCCAGTGAATGAGTTTCGGTTTAGATAAAAACAGAGAGAGATAACGACAAAAAACATAGATCCGGTCGTGTAGTTAGATAGATCAAACTACCCACCAATCGTGTATAATGATTCATCGACCGGTGGTGAATCATCATGCGCAGAGTTTCAACCCTACCTCCATAGGTGTAGAAGAAGAATCACAATCATACACATGAAATCTTTGTAGCGAGTTAGTGGCATACTTAGCTTGAGATATGAAAATCAAGTGATAAAGTTCCCGCAGAATTCTACACCCGAAAAAATAGTGAAGGAGGCCTAAATCAGTCATGTCAAAAGCAACACATAAATATGATTTTACCTTATGAATTGCAGCATCTCCACTGCCGGTGATGGCAAGGTCATCAACATATACAATAAGAATCACAATGTCATCATCATTGCTTTTGACATAGAGATTCGGATAAGAATGACTCCGTGTGAAACCTAAATCTTTGAGATGTTTATCTATTTTTATGTACTAGGCTCGAGGAGTCTACTTAAGTCCATACAAGGACTTAATCAATTTGCATACCAGATGTTCACTACCACGAGCCCGGAAACTCTCAGGTTGTGTCATATACACCTCTTCCTCCAAATCCCCATTCAGGAAAGCACTTTTGACATCCATCTGATATACTTTCCAACCAAACTGAGCTACAAAAGAAAGAAGAAGTCGAAAAGTGACCATCTTTACAGTAGGAGCAAAAGTTTCTTCATAATCTATCCCCTCTTGTTGCGAAAAACCTTTCGCAACGAGTCGAGCCTTGTACTTATCCAAAGTACCATCTGCTTTGCACTTGATTTTATACACCCATTTACAGCCAATGGTGTGTTCCCTTGGAGGTAATGGCACCAACTTCCAGGTATTATTCTTAATCAAGGCATCATACTCTAGTTGCATGGCAGTTTCCCATTCCGGTATGCCTCGTGCTTCAGAGTATTTCTGTGGCTCATGAATATGAAGAAGATCAGAAGCAAGAGCAAATTGAGCTTGCTCAGAATAATCAATTTGCTTACCAGTTCGTCGAGACCTTCCATCTAAGAGAGGAGACAATTGTCTTTCCTCAAATCCTGAATAGTGGAATAAAACCATTTAGGCCTCATTGAATCAAGATGTGGTGGCTTGTTTTTCCGGAAGAGAAGCCAACGAAAGTTCCGGAGGAGAAACCAACACAAGTTGATTTCCTGGTGACTCAACAATCTCAGTGGAAGATTGTCCAGACTGTCCTGGAGTCTGTGGAGGAGTATGAGAAGAACCAGATGCATGATCAGGCAAGGAAAGAGTGCCAAGCTCTTTTATGACACCTAGCTGATTATTGCCCCTTGCTCGTCCCCTTCTTGATTACAACAAAGAAAGATTTGGTTTCTTTTACATCAACATCTCGACTAATAATGATCTTATTAGTGGAAGTATCAATCAACCTATAGGCTTTAGATTGATCACTATAACCAACAAAAAAATATCTAGAACATTTGGAATCTAATTTACTCCTCTTATTTTCAGGAACCAAAGTATAAGCAGTTGAACCAAAAACACGAAATGCTGATACCTCTGGTTTGATGGTGGACCAAGCTTCCTCCGGTGTGATGTCCTGCAAAGCTTTGCAAGGACTCCGATTGAGTATATAAACAATTGTGTTAACAACTTCTCCCCAATATTTATAGGGTACTCCTCGATTGTGCATCATGCATCGAGTCATCTCCATGATGGTTTTGTTCCTCCATTCTACCACCCCATTTTGCTGCGGGGTATAAGGGGCTGTCAACTGGCGTTGAATCCCTTCTTTACTGCAGAAATCTGCAAATTGTTTAGAGGTAAACTCACCCCCATTATCGGATCTCAAAGTCTTGATCCGCCGGCTGGTTTGATTCTCCACCAAGGCCTTGAACTTGACAAAAGAAGCAAAGCAATCAGACTTCTTTTTCAAAAGATAGACCCACATCTTCCAAGAATGATCATCCACCAGCAAGAGAAAATAACATGCACCAAGGATTGTGGGAGTCTTCCACGATGGCTCACATAGATCTACATGTACAAGATCCAAGAGCCCCTTTGCACGCCAAGCACCTTCAGAGGGAAAAGGCTTCCGCTTTTGTTTTCTGCAAAACAACCAACACACATATCTTGTTTCACCTGAATAGGAGGCAAACCAACAACCATGTTGGTTCTATGAAGGCGGGCTAAATACTGAAGGCTGAGATGGCCATATCTTTCGTGCCATTAAACACTGGTATTGTCTTCCACAACTAAGGCATGCAGGTTGACCATGACAGGATTAACCAAGTCTATATAGACCACCATGCCCAATTCCCGAGCAACAACCTTATTTTGCTTGATGTCAAACACAATACATTGTTTATCAAAAAAGTTTATAGAGATATTAGGATTATCGCTAATTGGTTGATAGATAACAAGTTCTTATTCATGTTAGGCACATATCTAACATTTTTTACAAGCAATTTGGTATTATTATTTAGCATAATACGAACATCCCCAATACCTTCTACAACATGTGATCTTCCATCTCCTAAAGTAACTGAATCAGAAGAACAAGAATTAAAATTGACATACTAGTCTTTTTGACATGTGAAATGCCGTGATGCTCCAGAATCAAAGAACCAACATCGAGTAGGACTGCCATTATCCGTGCAAGATGCCATGAGAGCATATTCTTCTTCTGACTCGTGTTCAACTGTAGCCACATGTGCCTGCCCCTTCTGCTTCTTCAGGGCATTGAGTGTTTTTCGACAGTCTTTCTTTACATGACCAAGTTTGTGACAATAGTAACATTTCACTTGATATTTAGGAGAGGAAGAGGATGACTCAACCTGTCGTTTATACTTTCCTTTAGATTGAGCAGCAAAAGCGCTCTCAGATTGTCCAGAAGTGGACTCTTGAACCTGTGTCTGTCTTCGTTCCTTTTGCAACAAGTAGGAACTCACCTTGTCAAACGTAAGGGTTTGACTCTCCGCCATTAAATGAAGTGCTTCCACAAATGACTCATACGAAGAAGGCAAACTATTTAGAACCAAAGCCACCATATCATCATCATCCACCTTTTTATTTATGGAAGACAACTAGTCTCGAGAGATCTTTCATCCGAAGTAGGTGCTCAGATAGTGATCCGCCTTATTGTAATTTTACGAAAAAGAGCATATTTTCGTACAAACCCGACTTTTTCTCGTTATCCGATATTTACCCTTCAGACTGGCCCATAATGTGCTTGCCACAGTGGCATTCCGCACTTCCGGTATCATATCATCCGATACCGACAACTTGAGAAGCAATAATGCTTCTTTATGACATTTGTCATAATCCTCGAAGTTAGTCGTTGGTCGATTTTCATCACCCTTGATTATTTTATCACACAAAAATTCCGCAACCGTTAAAATCTTATGACTCCATACATTAAAATTAGTGCCCGTTAATTTTTGTGAGTCAGGGAGAATAAGACTTGAAATATTCGCCATTTTACTATTCCAAAATAACGGAAATAATAAAATAAGATTTTTGCCCCACACTTAATAAAGTATCCTTTTCCAGCAAATAATATTAAATGAATTACTCCAGCAATATACGTGGCTGTGGGGAAAATATCTTATGCAAATACGTGGCAGCAGAGAAAAAATTAAAACACCAAAACCAAATAGTTTTATAAGAATGGTTTTATAAAATCTTTTGCTACCTCTCCACGGTTTCGAAAATAGCTACGATTTTTGTAGGTGCTTTGTTGTAACCCACCTCTCCACGATTTCGAAAATGGCCACGATTTTGCAGGTGTTTTGCTGTAACCCACGATTTTTACAGGTTTGTGATTCTGCCCACGTTTGCCCACATTTTTCTAGTTTCAACCACGATTCTACCATGCTTGTTGGTGATGCCCTCGACCGGTCTTTGCCCTTCATGATTCTCGCCCAACGTTTGTTCATGTTTTCTTGTGACCACGACTCCTTCAAATGACTTCCTCCAAAGTGATGCCAACTCCTCTCTTCTACCCCGCGTTGACCCTACCTCTTGTCGACCTCTCCTCTAACTCGATGCCTAAACTCTAACACCAATGTTAGCTCTGGAAGCACGAAGAAAAATAAAGCAAGAAGATAGAGATGGAAAACTGCACCGTATGCGATGCAATGCATAAGGTATATTTATCATTAGGAGAAGTAGTTATTAGTTTCTTCTTCTGTTACAACCGATTCTCATCCTCCTAACAAATTAGAACCACATGGGTTCATTATATATTCAACATTTACTAGTCATCATGAGGTATTCCACAAGGGTACACTATGTCCCTCTTTTGTATTCATTCCCGCACATTGAGGGCTTTCCTCTTTCCTCTTTCCTCTATCTCGCTCTATAATCATAGGAATATTGCCTTCTCAAGGCCTTCATGTTCATTCTTTTCATTGACACTTTCAAACACCATACATGCTTTCAGATTTACTCATTCACGCTTCCTCAACACAATTCAACTCCAAGAGACACTTGACCAAGAAGAATAATCGCTACGAAACAATTACATCCCTTTTAATGACCCCTGTAAAGGTGTATTTGTATAATTTTACGTAAAGGAAGCTCAAATGGGAAGCCAAAAACTCGGAAGAAGAATATAATGTTTGTAGCCATTTATCCCAAGATAAGGTTGCGACATTGCCATTGCATGTCTCAAAATTGTTGTTTGTTTTAACCAATGGGCTCACAACCCTAAAAAGTCGTAACTTGTGGAGGCCATAATTTTTGCGGAGGAATTCGACTTAAATGCCATTTTTTAAAAGTGTATCACTTTTTGAGAAGAATCAAAATATGTGATAAAACAATACTTTTGATAAACTATGTATTATATACTAACCTCTCGCACCATAACTCACATGTTTTTAAGGCTTAACGTGTTCTTCATGAACCATTAAACACTAAATTATCTTAACCAATTGATTTTTGTATGATGAAATAAAGTTAAAGAAAATGTTTCTAGTTATATTCTTAGTTACAATGAGAATAGTGTATTATTTAAATTATCTTACTAACATTTCATCATACAATTCTGATCACACCTCTCCAATTAGTATGTTTTTTTTTCCCCAAAAGCTTAGGAAATCATGATGATGCATGAACATTTTTTTACACTCAAATTTGCATCAACTAAAAAACGTTAGAGTAGGCATAAGCAACTTGTATGTTATTGTGTTTTTTTGTGACATTAGCATGATGATTCAAAAGGTTCATTGTATCTTCTTGAATTTATAACAATTTGTAAAAGTGGGAATAAACATGTAATTCATGGCACATACTAGGAAATATGGTATGAATATTTGGTGGTCATGTACAACCGAGGTCTTTCAAAACGTAATGTAAAATCTCCACAACATGCATGCATCTTCAAGAGAGTCTCAAATGATGGCACACGACTTGTGCACACTTGCACAACATTTGTGTGCTCGATGCAAATGTGAAGCTTTGTGTAGGTTGTTGGAACCTTCAAGCAAAACCACGAGTTTTCCATTTTGTGCTTGTAGCACAATATTTCATACTAGAGGCTTGTGTTATGTTCGTAAACTTGAATTGGCGGCATGCATCCATCTATGAAGCCACGAGGTCATTGGAATATCCACATAAGAGATCAGTTTGAAAATTTATGTAGGGACTTCTTTGTGCATATGTGCATTGTGTGCGAGATGGTCTTAAGGAATGTAGGTGTTTGTAATCATTTGTTCATTGCATTGGGATCGTAGCCAAAGGGAGCCGATAAAGAAAATTTACCTAGCTTAATCTTGTAGTTATTGAGCTAAATTGTGTTTCTTCAAGTTGTGTTATGCTTGTGATGCATTGGGAGGCATTTGGGCATTTAATATTTGTGGGATGGGTGGAAAGATAACTTTAAAAATATATGGGTATGATTAAACTAAGAGCAATATTGTATGGATTACATATCTATATAAACACATCGCTACATTTGTGAGAATTTTTATGGGATGGATATAACCAGGTTTTTAGGATTGCATTGTAGATCAATCTAGTCAAATTGATAGAATGTAATGCAAATCATTAGACATTACTAAAGATTACATTCCAACTAGTTTGATGTGAATGTGCAAGTTTTATTTCCTCATTTGAAATTAATAAAGTGTTGTTTCATTTTATTTTTGTGTGCGAAAATGCTAGTTAGTTTGTGTTATGTTTGGTCTTTAAGGCATGGATAAAGACCAATCTTAATTGTATTCCCTAATTGATTATGCATAATTTAGTACTAGAGTAAAGGTTTTTAGTACAGGGAGCGATATACAATCTATTTTTCACATTTGCAAGTGTGGGTAAAAAGCAATGAAGACATATTCTAACGATATTGTTGTATAGATGGTGTGAGGATCACAATATCTTGACCTTGAGGAAAAAAATTAACATATGGAGGAGGGTTCGATGCATGAGAGAACAAAGTGCTTGAGTGCCTAGAATTGCAAACTTTGTAGAGTTGATGAGAGGAATGCATACCTATTTGAAAACCATGCGAGATAACGAAATGTGATCGGTTGAGGAAGCCAACCGATATGTCTTTGCAGGGATGAGGAAATGTTCTCACATAGAAAACAAATATTTCCGCGAAGCCAAGGAAAGGAAATAACACGAGTTATTTTGTGTAGGAAATAGAAGCTATCACTTGTCAAAGCACAAAAGGTAGAGGAAATTCTACTAGAGGTGGAGAATCCTGTGGATGAGGTAGAGGTTGTGGATTTATGAATACATGTTACCTTGTCAACTCGGATGATGTGAACCTCCGAGTTTCACTTAAACGCCTAGGTGTATCACATACATTTTGTAAACTCTCTTTCCTCTATGTTAGTTGTTAAATCCTTTTAAACCCTATTCATTCATTTCTTTGTTATTAGTATTTCCAAAGGCATGTTAAAATATAAGTTTCAGATTCATTTAACTAGTTATCTATGATTTGTGTTTAAAATACTTTCAAATGGGTTTAGGACATACAAGAACCATAGAGCTCAGAAACGGCCTCTAGATCCTTGCAGTCATTTCAAATAGAGTACTTAACATAAATCTATAATGTATCATATCAAAAAAAACATACAAGCATCCATACTTAGCATAAAAGGAAAGAGAACTCATGAGAGAGAAGTATGCATCAAAATCATTGATATTCATGTATATATAATAGGTAACCTCATTACATCCATGGAGCCATTACTGAGTGTCACGAGAGAAGCGGACCACGTCATGCATTGCAAGTGGACTTATGTAACTAAGCTACCAAAAAAAAAAAATTACAATCCCCATGCCCAATACATCCTTTCCCAAATGCAATTACCCATTAACAGAGTTCTTGCAGTATTTCTGCAGAGCTCTGCCCACACTCTAAGTCTCTCTGTTTTACTCTGCAGGCACTTGTATTTATAGCTTTTATGGACTTGCCAACTCATCCTCCAGTGCCCTCAGATCCGATGCCAAGTGTCTGAATGTGGTCCTCCATGCGAGCATGCTCCTCTAGGCTGAGCTTCCCACTTTATCCCATGATGTGCTTCTAGAAGATTCTACTGCAGGCATGCTCCTTCTGGGCCAACCTGTTGCCAGGCTGGCATCTTATCCACGCGTAGTCGGGTCATGCTTTTCACATGTGTTCACCCCAAACGTCCAATTTTCTAAGTCCCAACCCTTGGTTCTGTCCATGCGTGCGTCACATGCGTGCGCACCACGGGCTTCCTTAAACCCTTTTCTTAAACCCTTGCCTTGCACTTTGTCCTTGCACACCTTTCTTTAACTGGGACCTTGCACCTACGTGCATTTTGTACTTAGTCAATATTCTAGGGGCCCAACATCACCCCACACTACACTTTGTTCTCCATCACAGGAACACTTCCCTTAGTGAGAGAAAGAATACAAATAGGCTTACACCTAGGAAAAATAATAAGAGGATGAAAGAATGGGAAAGAAGAAAGAATGGGAGAGTGAAAGAATCACTGCAATAGACTGGGAAAATCCTTTTGCAAGTCGGCCTCCAATTTATTCCAGGCATCGACTTCATCCTGCTCTTTGATAGAGGTCACCGACCAAGGCGCTTACCTCCCAAAATTTAGTCCATCTCCTTGCGCGCTCATAGTATCCATGATTTTCTCCAACTCCTTGCATATATCCTCCAACGCATCCATTCTTCGTGTGATACATGGATATAGCTCCTTCAACTAGTTTTTGATTGAAACCCTTAAGGTTTCAATGGCCTCTGATTTCTTCTCAACCTCGGCAAGGATTTTGTCTCTTTCCACCCTATTCCCCTTGTTTTTCTCCTGGAACTCCTTGAGTTCTACCTCATGAGTGGCAACCAAGGTGCCTGCCACTTTGTCTCTATCCACGTAATTGTCGTATGTGGCCTCAGTAGTCCAGGAAGTGGCCCTTACATCAGCAAGCACTTTGTTGTACTCTGCGTGATGAGTGCTACGATTTTCAACTTATCTTCCTTCTCTAAGCACGTTGCCCACTTCCTCTATAGACTCCAAGGCTGGCGGTTGTCTTTCCATGGTGAGGACCCTTGTTAAATCCTCCAGGCATCCCAAAGTAGATCCATACTTCTGCGGGGTGATGCTAGGTCTGGATGCTTTAATAGTATGGCCTCGTTGATGGATTCTACTTTCTTGTACACAACACTCACCTTGGCCTTTTCATCCTTCATTCCCACTGCCATTGGGTGCTGATTAACTTTTCTGGCTCAGCTCCTTGGTTAATGTAGCTAGCTCTTCCTCTTTCTCCTTCATCCCCTTCCAGATCCTTGATCCTATCATTTCACCTGAAAGAGTCTAGCTTCTATCTCAACGGAGACTTTGTTAAGCACATTGCTCAGTTGTTCATCCAGAGAGCTTTGGGTATCCACCACTTGGGTTATCTTCTCTTGGTCCTGGCAATGTTACTATTTCCCCTTGGCTTACCTCAAACTCTGGTTCATCAAGGTGGGACTCAATTTCCCAAGAGATCATCTTCCTTGTCCATGGGTAGGCAGCCTCCTTGTCGAAAGATGACATGCATACAAGCTCCTCCACCATTGGAAGTGTACTCTAGGAACCACATGTGAAACACCTTCTTGGGGTCATCAATATAACCCATCTCTGGCCTCCCCCTCTGTGCCTTCCTCCCATGTGCGTACCTTTGGGTATACTTACAGTTAAAACCGGGCCTCTAGTGCTTGCCACATTCCTCTTCTGCTCTCCTTCTCTCTTGTTCAACATTGGCTCAGCGCTGCGCTCCACCTTGTCCTCCACCAGGTTCTCAATGTCCCTTGTCTCCTCTTCTTCTACCACCTTGGCCATTTTGCTCTTGTGCTTGAGCTTGGAACCTCTTGTTTACGTGCTAGCCTCTTCATCTTTTCCCATGTCTGGGTGCTTCCTCCTACCTAGCTATCCTTGCGCTGCACAAAAAAGAACCCTTGTTCTTCTTCTCCCCTTCCTCCTCTGAATCATGTATATTGAAAACAGGTGGCCCTTGATCTTTCCCGGGGTCCTCTTCCCCACTTACTTCTTCTTCACTACCATCCTTCTCTCCTATGTACTTGCCCATACTTCCAACTTCTTCCGAGGTGGTCTCCTCTTCTACCCTCTACTTTTTCCTAACCGGAGATTCTAGTGTAGGTGACTCTGTTTCTTCTTCTTGATGACTCCTTATCGATGGTTCTTCTGGTTCTGGAGTCTTTTCTCTGATTACGGCCTTTTTCTTGTGCATGCGTACGTGTTGGTTCTAGTGCTTGTCCTAGGGAACCTATTTCTGTGTCTCCACCACACTTGGGATTTTCTTTTCCTGTTAGTTCTTTTCCTCCCATTTGGGCATGGGTCTTTTCCTCCCAGTTGGATCCTGAGGTATAGATACCTCATTCTCTAGGTATGTGCCCTTCTCGACTTGGGCCTTATGCGAATGTAAACATGCGCCAGATCCTCTGCAATGGGCAGAGTCATGGGCCTTGTCATTTACACTTCATGTGACACGTACCACTCTATGTATGCATGCACTTTTTCTAGGGTAGACCAACCCTTTGCACAATTCCTTGTGGTCTTTGTCCAAACTACCAAGGTCCAACTTAAACTTTTTGGACTCCTTGAACTTGTTTACTCCCACTTGGAAGTATTGAGCTATGAAGGCAAAGGGGAGCTTGCACCATGGGCTCCATGAGTCATCTATCAACTTGAATCTACCCAGGTAGTAATGTTGGTACACAGAAAAAAATTCTACCTCTCCCCTAGTGGCCACTTGGCGATTGTTCGGGAATTCTCCATTCTACCCGAACACGTTCCTTAGGCATGTGTACCACTTTTCCAAGCACGCCTTGTGCACTGTTGTCATAGTGTCACAAGCGTACTTCTCAAATATTTTGGTGGGTGAGGGGTCTTCATCAGGGTACTCCCATATGAATTTATCTGATGCATCCGGTACCCCTATCTCTAAAACATGATGGTCAAGACACATTTCCAAAAAGGATCCTGTCACCTTCCTTCGTGCAGTTGATAATTTCATCCATGATGAATGCGGACAAATTATAGATGGTGCCCTCTGAAATATTTCTGCAAACATTTAACCATGGCTTATTGACTTGAGTCCATCTCTCCTAGCCATTTAGCTTTGACACCAGGTGCGCGGCCATCTTCATTATTGGATCCTTGATGTCTGCGACATCATAATACCTTGACCCCTTTTTGCAAGAAGAGTGGCGATAGTTTCCTTAATCACTTCCTTGTCTGTCAAATCATCTTCCAACCCATCTCCTTCATAGATGAGGCATGTGAAATGTGAAATGAGTGAGGAGTTATGCACATCTTGCACCCCGTGAAAGTGGAAATAGTCCTCATGCACACGTGACATCAGCCACTGATATAATCACTCAGGTTTCCCAAAGTAGGGCAACTCAAAGAGTTGTAGTAACCTGCCTTCTCCATTTGACCTTCACGTCATCATTATATATGGGCAAACCTTCTGGCGTCCTCTTGTTTGTTGGGTGCACTAACTCCAGCACCAACTCCTTTTCAATTGTGCTTGTCCGATGATTATAATCATTTACAGACATATCCCTAAGATGGGACTCCCACTCCTTCCCCAACAACACTCCATCTGGGTATTGCATTTCTGCATACCATTCCTCATTTGTGCTTGCTTCAATTTCTTGTTGCTTTCCCTTGCCCTTTCCTTTTCCCTTCTTGGGTGTACTAGCTAGTTTCTTGGGTGCCATTTTCTAGGTCTTCTACCCACTTGATCACTTATTGTTACTTTGTTCTTCCACTCTCTCCAACCTAGATCTCAAACTTGTGAAGAAAATTTACTTAACCCCGTGCCCTAGTTCTTCAAACCCTAAGCTGGGATACTCCCTTCACAAGATGATGTCTTCTCACACTTTCTCCCATGCCCATGAAATCCCTTCCTCTGGTTCACAAATCCAAACTAGCTACTCACGCTTCAATCCTTTCAAATTTTTCTTCACACGGATCAGTTTTTTTGGAAGCCCTAGTTTGCAAAGGTGCAAAAAGTGCTTCGTTCTCTTATACGCAAAGTGAAAAATGAAGTGTCTGACCCCCTTATTTATAGTTTTCCCTTTTTGAGCATTAAGTGCTACTTCACCTACCACCATACTTTCTTCATTTAATGCGGCTTTTTCAAACAAATCTGACTTAAGCGCTTTCCCTCACGCCCAACCTGTGGAAAATCCTCCAACCTTACAGCGCAAACCAATCCAACTGACGGAGACTCTTACGCATGTAAAACCAGCACCGAAGGCACTTCTTCTGTCCTAATTTTTTCTCTCACCTACCTCATGTTGCTTAATGTGCTTTCTCCTCCTTTGTACGTGGGATCTATAAGTAGCTTTATCTTGGCACCAACCATCCTTTTTCTATCTTTTCTCTCCATACACCTCTTTCAACCGGGCCATTCAACTGGGATTTTTAACACAAACTTCCTTGGCACTTTAACCATGCGCTCCTTCACATTACTCCACCCCACACTTAAAATGATGTGCGGTCCTCTGCACACTCACAAATTCTCAAAAAGTAGCAATAAGGTTACCGGCGCCCAAGGCAAAAAAAAAACAACAACGCGAAAGGGAAACACAAGAAAAGAAATGCATAAAGGAAAATTCTAAACTAACTGGAAAAACTACCTTATTTACAAACACCAAGAAGACTTATTTATAGTAGGGCTTCAGCCTACTCCCATTGAAGTGTCCAGGAAACTTCATCCCATCCAGGTGCTTTATGGCGGCACATGCCCAATCAAGGATGTACGAGATTGTGTAAGGACCCAACCAATGGACTTTCAACTTCCCAGGATGGCGCAAAAACTTAGAATCATATAGTAAAACCATCTGCCCAACCTCAAACTTCTTGTTTCTAATGTGGCGATCATGCCAAGCTTTCTGCTTTGCTTTCTCTGTTGTTTGGCTCCACCTGGTGAGTGATCATCTTTCATCCAATTTCATTAACTCCTCAATTCTTTCTTCCAGCACTTGCTCATTGGCCAACCCTCTACGCATGCACTATTCGTAGAGAAGGTAACATGAATTCAACCGGTAGAATAACTTCCATGCCCAAACACCAACTGAAATGGTGTGGCTTTGTTCAACCTTTTATACGTTGTCTGTAAGCCCATAATACTTGCTGATACTTTGTCATCCCAATCTTGTCTTCCAACATCACAAATTTTGGTCAGGGTATGACTCAATATTTTGTTGAATGCTTCCATGGTTCCATTTGCTTGTGGGTGATAGGGCGTAGTCTTGTGATGAGCCACCATGAACTCTACTAACAGGATCCTCACGGTCTCATTCAAGAAATGTGTACCCCTATCATTGGTCAAACTCAATGGACATCCATACCTCATGATAATGTTCTCCCACAAGAACCTTGCCATTGTGGCTGTTGTGTAATCTTTAGTTGGGGCTGCCTCTTCCCACCTGGTCAAATAATCCGTGCAAGTGATGACATAGCGTGACCCAGTCCTACGCACCACTGGTGCGATAGGGCCTATAAAGTCTATTGCCCACTTTTCAAAAGGCTCCATGCTAGGGATAGGGTGCAAAGGCATTTCATCTCTCTTTCCTGGTTTTCGATGCACTTGACAATGGTCACACACTTTACTGATAGTCTTCTGATCCTTGTATAGGGTTTCCCACCACAAACCTGCCATTAATATCTTACACGTGTGGCATCACCTACATAATGCCCACCCACACTTCCTCCATGTGTGCTTCCTCCATGATGGCGAGGCACTCATGCTCTAATACACACATACACACGTAAAAACTTCATCACGTCCCAACTTGTATAAGTCTCCACTGATTAACATGTAGGGAGTGGCGCGTATGGCTAACTACTTTTTTTCTCTAATGCCTTCATTCCTTCCGGTGCCACACCTTCCTTTAAAAATACTACAATCTCTTCCAAATCCGAGGGCACACACTGCAACCTAAATAGTTGTGCATCTGGCATTGTCTCCTCAATACTCTGCATCCTCCCCTGAATCAATTCTTGATAGATGATCAGGTCCACAATTTATTTTCCCAGGCTTCACTACAATGGTGAATTCAAACTCTTGAAACAACAACACCCACCGACATATGCACCCTTGTAGAATAGGCTTGTTCACCAAATACTTTAATGCCATGTGGTCGGTGTAAAACACAAAGGGTGTTGCCAGTAGATATTATCTAAACTTGAAAAGCACGTAGATCATTGAAATGCCTCACGCTCAGTTGTGGTGTAGTTCTGCTCTGCTGGTGTCAACTTCTGCTTGCAAAACACATAGAGGATGATCAACAATTCCTTCACTGGTTGTGTAAGCACTACTCTCAGTGGTCCCTGAGGCATCTACATGGACATGAAAGGGCTTGTCCCAAGAGGGAAAATGTAATATAGGCATGGTGACAAGCCTATCTTTTAATGTATCAAATGCCCTCTGTTGCTGCCTCTCTCCCCAATGGAAGGCACTTTTATGTCTGAGTAGTTCCTCTAAAGGCATGCGGTGATCTTGGCATACCCCTTGATGAATTTCCTGTAATAACCCATATGCCCAAGGAATCCACATACTGCGCTCTGGCTAGTAGGCTCCCCTAACCCCACAATAACTATAACTTTAGCGGGATCTACCAGCAAGCCCTCCTTACATATGATATGCCCCAATAAAGTCCCAAAGGGTGTAGAAAACACACACTTCTTAATGTTGAGGGATATCCTCAACTACCTACACCTCTCAAACATTAACCTTAAATTGTCACAATGGTCTTTAACTAGACCATACACTATCCAATCATCCAAATAGACCTGAAGAAACTTATGGATGAAGTCTGGAATGCTTGCACCACTATGCGTGAAAAAATAGCAGGTGCATTCTTCAACCCAAAGGGCATGACCATGTATGCAAAACTTCCCCACTCAGTGGTGAAAGTTGTCTTCTCTGGTCCTCCTTTGCAATCCGGACTTGGTGGTACCCCAAAATCCATCCGTAAAGGAATAGATTTCACACCCAGTGACTCCTTCCAAAATTTCTTTAGTGAAGGGGGTTGGAAAGGGATCAATGACACAAACTACGTTTAGCTCCCTATAATCCACATGTAGATCCTAATCCACCCATCCTTCTTGATGTTGATTACCATCGAACTTATCCATTCTGATTCCTCCACTACTTCAATGATCCCAGAAGCTATCATTTTATCTATCTCCTCCTTAACCTTCACGCATAAAATTGGGATTCATCTGGTAGGGCCTCTTCTGACCGGGTGCACACCATCCTTTAGCTTTATCTTCATCTCCCCCAAGGAATGGTGAATGCCTTTGAGCTCATGGTACCCACGCATGGGAATAAATCCTCAAATTCATGCACATTAGATCAATGATCTTAGAGACTTCCTTCTCGACCAGTAATCTCTAATAGCTTCCTTAGGTTCTTCTCTAAACCGATGTTAACCTTCTTTGTCTTTAAGGGCTCATGGTAGGTGCGCGTGCGAGTATCAACACTATCCACTACCTCGCACATCCCTACAAAATGGCTAACATCCAAGCTTTCTGATTCCTCTCCATCAATCACATACACCAACTTTCCTTTCTCCTTTTCCAAACACGCGCTCAAGTTGTAACTCTTATGTTTCCTCTACTTCTTCTTCAAAGCGCACCTCCAATCTTGTTCACCTAGTAATTCCAATAGCCTATCTTCCACCATGGCACTATCCCCCATGGTAAGGTGCTTGATACCTTCTGCAAGGCCTTATCAACTGATGGCTTGGTACTCTGATACTCAAAGGTTTGAATAAGGTCAGCCATGAGCTCTTGCCAATTCCTGTCTAGCGGCGTGTCTCTCGAATGAATGTACCATGCACGCGTAACCCTGCAGTGTAGAATACAACTTGTGCACCCAAAGGGATGGTGGAAAAGCTTCGCACCTTCTCTCTAGACCCATTCACACTCCTGGATATGGAAAGAGGTGGGCTCCTTCCCATGGTAGTCCTTGATGGTGGTGGGCACGTTGCTCCTAGAGAATCGAAAGAGAGAGAATTCTTACCTCACACATTCAAAAGGCTCTCCTGATGTGTAGCCCACCACCATGCCATTGTGTGTGAGTAGGACATAACTTAGCATCCCTCTCCATTCCTTCTCATCCTTCCACTGAGCTTCCACCTCCTGTAAAAAGATCTCAGGGAAGGCTCCTCCTGAATACTTGGGCAACTCTTTTCCTCCTAGGCACCGAACTATGCACACCTTTGTTACCTTGGTCACCGACCCTCTCAACTTCATCCCATCAATTCATAAGTTCCCCATGTGCCCAATTGTCACATGCTAGACTAGTGGTGGTATCACTTACTGACTGAGCATCCTCAAACTGGATAACTCCATTAGTAGGATGTATTATCTCTGGGTCCCTGATTGAGCGCACATATATCCTATCCAGAACTTCTTCCCCCAAAGGTTCAATATAGGGTGTCGACTTCCCATCATCCGGGGTATAATGACCCACTCCTCCTTGTTTTCAAAGCTGATGTACCCTTTGTTGAACCGAAGGTCCACATTGTTCTTGTAACACCATGGGCACCCAAGTAGCGCTTTGGGAAATTGTCTACCTCGGCGAGTGCCAAGACTTTGAAGTCCCCAGTAAACTTAGCTCCCTGGATAGTAATAGTTGCATCCTTTAAGACACCGATGGGCATCACCTTAGTCTTGTTTTCCATATACAACACATTCGAAGATGGTTGTAATGCAGGTCTTCCCATCTGATGCCATGCATCCAAAGTTAGAACATTAACCTCTGCACCTGTGTCAATGAGGATATTACTAAGGAGCCATCCATCTACTAACTACATTCAACGTGATCTCCTTGTCATAGTCAAGGTTGTGAGGGGAAGGTTTGCATGTGAAGACCTACCTCTCGCGCTCTCCTCCTCAGCATGTGGTACCTTCTCTCTCAACCATGATCCTAGCAAGGGAATGATATTCTCTTGCCTTAGCATTTTACACACCTCCTTGACCTCATCCAGGTCATCCTTTGGCACCTCGACTCTCCTTCCTTGTTCCTCCCTCTGGATTGCTCCTTTAGACACTAGATTTCCCCTTGTAAACTCTGAATGACATCCATAGTGTCTTGATATACCTCCTTTTGATGCGTAGGGTCTAGATACTTTCCATGAACTACTTCCTCCCTTGAAACCAGGTTCTTTTGTCTTGGTATCTCTCTTTGTGCGCATGTGCAACTTCTTCCCTTGTTTTTACCAGACAAGGCTCCAACCTGCATCCCATGTTACAGGGCATCCACTGGGTGTCTTCCTTCTTAATACTAGACCATTGCAGTGCCCTTGTCTTTCGGTGTTTTTGATTCATGTGCTCAAACAATTCTAGGGCACTCCTCATACTTATGCTTCTTTCCACACCACAAGCACTACAATAGGTCTGGGCATTCACGTTTGTAATGATCTGTAGATCCACAGTTGAAATAGGTTCCATGTGGGAACTCAGTCCTTCCTCCTCCATGGTTACCATGACCATGAAATCCTCCTCAAAACCTCTTCCACGCGCCCCATCTGCGTGCTCCTCATAATGATGATCATCACCCTTGGAACTCTACGCAATGCTTTGAGTGCAGCACCCCCATGATCAATGGCCTCATGGATTTGATCAATGAGCCTACAATCCTTAGTATCATGGGTTGTAGAGGTGTAAATATTTATAGTAACAAGATACATTCTTCCAGGATTGCGTGTTGTAGCAAGGGGCACCTACTCGCATCATGGTCCCCATGAAAAATTTCACAATCTACTGCCATGGCGCATACTGTCCTCTGGGGGAAATTATCCTTAACGTGCCCCTCTACTTCACAATCTGTGCACCACAAACCACTGTGAGTCTCATGGGCTGAGTTCACAGACAAATTTTCCAACTACTTGGCCATAGCAGCAATCTGAGCCTCTAGGAATGGGCTAACACCAGTATCAACACTACCAATAGCCTCGGCGCGCGAGTAGCTTCGATGCCTCGCGTGGGTGCAGCTAAAAAGTTTTATGAGATAAGGCCCTTCTAAAAGGAGTGATCAACCCTCCAAAAACCACTTGAGCATGTTGTGAAGGGTGAATATCATATGATAATTTAGACAAGAGAGTTTTAAAGCATGCATCATACTCCTTACACACTCTCTGCCATTCCTTGTTGAATCTCCTTCAAAGCATTGATGCTCTTCTTGCTCAAACTTAGGAATGTGGAATTCTACCAAGAATGCATTCTTTAAAGTAGTATAGTCCACCACTTTTTTTGATGAGGTCATACTTCCTATACCAGTATGTGTGTGCCCTTGCGATGTGGTTGTAAAAACTACTAGCCTTCCGTTTTGGGTTGTGATACCCTTTGCATGCCATAAAGTAGTTCACACTTGTGAACATGTTCCAACATCCTCAATACCTCTATAATTGGGAAAATGTAGAGACATTTCAAAGAAAACTTGTGGGGGTGGTTGGGGCCCAAATCCTCTGAGCCAGAGCCTTGGTTTCCACTTGTGTTTCCTCCTGCACTTTGATCCACTAGTCCACCAGGTCCTGAACCACCAGATCCACCAGGCCCACTAGGTCCTGAACCACCAAGATCCACCAGACCCACCAGCTCCTATTCCTCCTGAACCACCAGACCCACCAGGTCCACTAGGTCCTGAACCACCAGATCCACCAGACCCACTAGGTCCTAAAGTGGTCGTGCTTGAGGGGGTCCCCATGTTCCATTTGAGCTTTGTGCACTATGGTCTGCGACAATGCCCCACTTCCAATAGTATACCCCATGCCACTCCCAGATGTGAGACCAAAAGCTTGTGTGTCTATACCTTTCCCAAAAATTCCTAACAATTTGGGTTGGTGTTTGCAGCCATAGAAGGCCCAAATGAGAAATTATACCTCATGGGTGTAGACCGATCACTTCCAATGTAACCAACTTTGGACCAAATATTTTCCCCCTGATCTGGAAAACCAAGCGCTAGGGTCCGGTCACTAGGTGGGCTCAGATGCGCATGCTAACGGTTCTTCTTTCTCTGCATGATGAACTCTCATCAAAAGCCAAGGGGTCTCTCTTACGTGCTTTGCCAAGATGGGGTCACACAGACTACTCAGGTTCCACGTCCTCTGCGTGAACCTCAAATCCTTCCCATAACATCTCTGCCACCATACATCCATCACACCTGTAACCTCGTTGTCTAGCAATCTCCCTTTCACATGCTTCACCATACTTGAGTTGTCTTTCCTCCCTATCCTTCTCCATCGCAACATCTACCATCTTCCTCCACCCTAGCTTCCTCACCCAGTGCTCAGAATGGTTTAGCCGGCCATTGGGAATGCCTCTAAACTCATGGTAACCATCAAGATCTTCATAGCCAGAGGGACAACACATAGAAATGATCCTCTGGGCTCCCATAGAAACTCAAACTCAGCAACCTCTGGACAAGAATATGTGGAAATGGCATACTCCAGAGTGTAGCTAGCCAATACTCCTTTCCACCAATGATCCACAGCATGGGTCCACATCAGATCTACATCCTGCACAGCCTCTGGTATTCTTCTTGGGTCCACACACACGATCCATAATGCCAACTTGATCTAGATGCATAGGTTGTGAGCCATTCATACAGTTCCACTGGGAAGCAGTAAAAAAAAGTCTCATACAGATCATGGTAGAGGTTCTCTTCTACCCATCTACGTGCATTAAACTCAGGTCCAGTGTTGAATCTCTAGTGAATTCATCCTCTGTGCTCTTAAACCATGATTTAACACTTTCCAAAGTTAACCGCTCTGTCATTACTCACTACACAGACCATGATGATGTTATAACTCCTACACTTTGAAAAGAGGTCCGGAAACCAAGAACCAAGATGTAGTCATTTTTACCCTTAACACAAAAGAAAGGAACCCCATGTGCATTGGCCTATCACCCAGTGAAAGTTGGGTGCTCACCCGAGGCACGCGTGGGTGCTTGAGTCTCTCTTTTATGTGAGTTTAGTGGGAAACATCATCTATGATTTGTGTTTAAAAGACTTTCAAATGGGTTTAGGACATACAAGAACCATAGAGCTCAGAATGGCCTCTAGATCCTTGCAGTCATTTCAGATAGAGTACTTAACAGAATCTATAATGTGTATCATATCAAAAAAAAACATACAAGCATCCATACTTAGCATAAAAGGAAAGAGAACTCATGAGAGAGAAGTATGCATCAAAATCATTGATATTCATGTATATATAATAGGTAACCTCATTACATCCATGGAGCCATTACAGTGTCACAGAGAAGTAGACCGCAGTCATGCATTACAACTGGACTTATGTAACTAAGCTACCAAAAAGAAAAATTACAATCCCCATGCCCGATACATCCTTTCCCAATGCGATTATCCAATAGTATTTCTGCGAGCTCCCCATTAAGAGTTCTTGCAGTATTTTTTTAGACTGACAACTCAGAGCTCTCACCCACTACTCTAAGTCTCTCCATGTTTACTCTGCGGGCAGCTTGTATTTATAGCTTTTTGTAGGCATGCTCCTTCTCATCCTCCCAGTGCCCTCGGATCATGCGATGCAGCAGTGTTGAATGTGGTCCTCCATGCTGAGCATGCTCCTCTTGTGCGCCTTTCTTTAAGGGACTTCCCACTTTATCGGCACACCAACCTCTATATGTCTGTAAGTATCAACACTTCAAAACAAATTCACCCTGCAAAATCCTGTAATCATAACTAATCCTTTTTTGGTAGCATCGTCGTGCTATGGAAACGATAGGGGCAGTTTGTCAGTGGGTAATCATTTTGCAACAACCAATGACGCTATTAGGAAGCAATATTGTGCGTCTATGGAAAATGTGGGAAAAAAATAGATGGTCTGTGAAGGCTCATACCATTAACACATTGCTTGTGGAATGGTTTGCATTGCATACGACTGCACTAGGTCTCAGACTCTGTTGTTATTCAAAATGTGGGAGGCCTGAGATGAGAAGACATGAATTCAAAAGGTGTTCGACATGTGGGTCTGTGAACTAGTGCTCCCGGGCATGCCAGGCTTTGAACTGGAAAACCAAGCACAAGTTTAATTGTACACCTGTGGAGAATTGGGACGAACGACAAGGCTCAGAAATTGTTGACCAAGATGCCGTAGACGAAGATGGGAATGCAGATGGACACAATGATGCATATTGATGACAACTAGAAAATCCCAATCCGCATGTGATTTGGGGGACTTTGTCTGCTCGCAAACTTCGCAGCTTTGTACTGAATTTATGAGCGGTGGGCGTTGTCATTAAACGTAGGAAGACGGGGCATGACCGACGAGGAATTATTGTAGTTCTAAGATGGATGTTGCTGTGGAATTATTAGAAGGAATGTGAGGTGGCATGCTACTGTATGAACGCGAGGCCATGCAATATAGCCTCACGAATTACTCGCTTTGATGAGGACTACCTGGATGTATCACCACTACATTCATCTTGTATGACGCATCCACTGCCATCACCTTCATTCTGTGCTTTGCTATTTTGAAGAATAATGGGTGATTCAGGGCAGCGTTGATGATTCTTATCAGATAGCTTTTCCCACTCTCAACCAAAACCCAGAATGTCTCTGCATTCATATTTCAAACAAGTAATGGTACCTAGGCATGATATTCCAAAGACTTGCGGCCACCAAATGACATAGAACAACCTACGTGGTGAGAGCAGCGCGAAGGAGTCATGGCTCGGTTGGCGACAGCTAAATAGAAAGGGTTCGCTATTCAACAAGGCCATAAGTCGGCTAGGAGGTGCCGAAAGCAATAAGCCATCTTGGATTTGCTATTGAATAGAATTACACATTTCCAATGCTTCAATTTTTAATTGAAAAATGCAATGGTGATGTCAATATAGCAAGTCCTAAGTTGTCAACATTGGAAGAAGTGAGAGTTGTGGACAGTTGTAGTTGAGGTGGAGTAGAGAGGTTGAAGACACCTAGGTCAGATAGATGTGCAAATTCTTTGTAGAGGCCACGTTGCAAGGCCGGCGATAGTGCAACCAAGTCTATAGAAGAGCCACTAAGGAAGCAGACTAGTGAGGAGTTGGAAAACCGTGGTGGTGACAGAAGAGATCAAATGTCAGAGCAGTAGCAACAAAGCCCACAGTGGTGGAAAATACTACCAACAAAACTACCGATGATCTTTGTTCGTATTCTCATTTCACATCTAAATTATGTTAAGAGAAATTCTAAAACAATTGTCCCATCGTTGTCAATCTCGCTCTGTTGGAGAAGGTGCCATGCCCTACCCTAATTCTTTAACATAAATATTTGATCATTTTGTTCGACAAGCTTTCTCACATATGAAATTGTGACGATGTGCAGGAATGTGTTTACCACAACTCTGTGAGGCTCACAAAACATGTTCAAGACGAATGATTTACGAGACTACTAAAACATATGCACTGCTCCATACTAACACCATACAAATAGTATCTTCTTCATTGTTTGTAGTTATAAGATTATATAATATATCTATCTACCAACCTCTACACTTTGTCGGTTTAGCTATGACAAGATTTTAACATCATTGCTTCTCTTGTTGTTATTAGTGCACAAGTTAGGTCTCAACTTACTCTTTAGTTTAGTATATCCTTGTTTTTCATTGTCAATGTGGTAATCCAATAAATTCATTTTAACATTTGAGAAAGTATTCAAGTTAGTGTGTTTATTTATAGTCAACGTGGAAAATAAAAGTCTTATCTCATCCAATAAGGGTCATTTTCCTTTACATGGTTAATCCTTGTATGTTTCACAAAGTAAGTCGTCATATATGTATAGTTAAAAAGTATTTCAAGGTCATTAAAAAGTTATTATCTTGGCAAAAGTTATTTTTGTGAGTCGATTTAAAGTGTCAAAAGCTAAATTAAAAAAATTGCCTTACGGATGCATTTTCGGTGTAACACGACGTCTGTAAAATAAATGATTTCACATTGTGGGGGAATACTAAACAATGTGGAAATCATTAAGCACAATGTCGAAAATAATAAGATTCATGTCTTCATCAATTGAGTAAACAACAACATTTACTAGAGGATGGAGGCAACAAAGGAAGCAGCTTCATTCAATGACCTCTCATCACCCACTAACAATGGGGCTGCACATCCTGCATAGTGGCACATTTTTATTTTTGGCTGCGTGTGTATGAATAAGAACAAAGTCCACTTATGTTTGCAATTCCATAATTATCTCTTGAAAGTGTTGTGATATGGCGTGGAAGGTGTGAGTTTGTAAATAATTGTATAAGAGGGCAACTAACTATAGTGATCCTCTCCGACCATGGAGGATTTTGCACACTTTGGATGTTTCCAAAATATCCCGAACTTATTCCTAACGGAAGAGCTTAGAGAAAACTTTCTATCAGATTTTGAATGGGTCAAAATGGACACTGTATGCTCTAGATGTCATCCGCGCAAGAACAAGAGTCAACAGGGTGAACTAAGGGCACAAGTGACGTAATGCCAAGGTACGTTGCAAAAATGAAAAGTGGAATAATGTGGCATTAAAAAGTACCAGGAAGCAAAAATAAACTATGGTTTTTATTTCGGTCTTCGATGGTAAAAAAAAGGGGTTTTTAACTAAGGGGTTCACTTTTATTTTGGAGGGGGACCCAACCGTCGTGAAATCCCAAGTAGCCCATCGACCTAAGTTACAAATCGAGATATTCGAGAGACGGATTCACCTACCGAGCCGGGAAAGCTCGTCACCGAGTTGGGTAGAGTGCAAGGGACCATGCTATGTACTTGAGATTGTAGGCGAGCCAACACATCATCGACTGCCAAGATTGGGCACTTCACATTCCAATGCTCGGTTGATCGACCGACACACAAAAACCTACCACCTCAACATACCAACTCGTCTCGCCAAACAAATCTCACTTGCCGACATGCCAACATTGGCATATTTGCGAGCCAACTCACCCATCGACCGAGCCAACACCGCCGGTTCACTATACATAGCCCACCGACTAGCCAACAATCAACACGTGGGGCAAAAGGAGTAGTGTGTGGCCCAAGCCACAAGAGATTGAAGGAGCACATGCAGATGTAATACAAATAATATTCGTTATTAAATTGATGCTATTACAATGGCTATTATATAGCCATGGAGGTAGGCAAACCGCATCCTACAAACTAGGAAACAAATAACTGTTTAATCAATTTACGGGTGAAACAAATTAACAACATATTATATTGTTATAACTATAAAACAATATAATATCTAAATACTAATTATTACATGAACTAATTACTAACATAATTATTCACATTACACTATTAATACTTGTGAACACTACTATTCTTTTACTAACATTCACCCCCTTAATGTGAACACGATAAAGAACTATGTTCAAGAAGTTGAATCACCTTCCTAAAGCACTACTTAGACTAGGTACAAACTCAATAGATTATCTCTTTACCCTCATAAAGGCGTAGGGTCGAGCCAAACTATGCAAGAATGCTCCCTACCTCATTGGGTTCCTGTGGAACTTTCCCTTCCTCCTTGGGTGCCCGAGATTCGAATCTCCAAGATCCGCAAGCTTGACACTAACTCGGACAACCATCTGTTGAGTCTACATAAAAATCTTCTCCTACTCCCCAAAAGTGAGTCTTCTGAAAACATGAATCTTCCCCAAAATTCTGGAAAGGGGTTTATTCAGCAAACCAACACACTGCAAACAAGAACTTTGAAATACACACCACAACAGAAAGTAAAACACAATCTAACAAATTGACACCACACAATTTGGCGCCCCCTGTCTATCATTGGTGACTAGTGAGAGGTCATTAATCGACCTCCAACCTCTGTTGCCTCCATCCTCCAGTAAGACTTAGTACAAGAAGTCTTCATAATTTTAGTTAGGTTCTTCATTCATTTGTTCACCTTCTGATTTTGAATCCTCTTCAACTATATTTGCCTCGTTTGTTTTGAGTTTTCCACTGAGAATATCTTTGGCTCAAACTTTGCAATATTTAGATATATGGCCTTTTTTCTTGCAATAGAAACATTCTAATTCCTCTTTGTTTTTAGAGAAATGTTTGTATTTATTTTTCACGTACATTGCAGTTTCCTCTTCAACATCTTCTTTAGTCCTTTTTTCTTCAGCTAGAAGAGCTGATATCATATCTTCCAATGAGTTGGAAGGCATCTGACCAAGAGTGAAAACAACATTACTATACTTGACAAACTATTCAACAAAATAGATTTTGCATCCTCATCATCTACTGGAGCTTTGAATTCTGCAAGTTGTCTTAGAAGAGATCTTAAATCATTGATGTGACTAGACATTTTATCTCCATCACTCATTTTGAGCTTGAACAACTGAAGTTTCAGAGAAAAATTTGCATTGATTGCTTTTGAGCCAAATAGTTTGCTCAAAGTATCCCACATTTCCTTTGAGGTTTTCTCTAGATCAACATAATGCAATTCAGAATCTAAAAGGGCAAGGCCAATAATGGCTTTGGCTTTATCATCCTTGTTTCCCATTCTGCCAATTTGGTTGGATCTAAAGGTGTTGGTTATTTTCCATCTACTATCCTCCAGATATTTTTATTCATCAACTGCATCTAGATCTTGACTTTCCATGTGTGAAAATTGAGACCATTGAATTTTTCCAATGGTATTTCCATTGTAAAAAAATACAAATGATACAACCTATTATTCACCTAGGCACAATTAAGATGAAACATAACAACAAGATAACTTCATAAAACGACTCAAAAATTAGACTCGATGGCATACTAACACAAAATGAAGACCTCAAATTTAATGAGACGACACCATTACATTAATAAAACAATAGAAATGACAATGGCAAATATTTACTTATTAACACAACAACTTTTGACATTTGACATATGAGAAATGTCTTTAAAATAAACAACCACCATATTGACTCATAAATTTACATAACTCTACATACTTAAATAAAACCAAAACTAAAACAAATTACTTAAAACCATGTATTAAGAGAAAAGTAAAACTAAAACCATGAATAAACCTAATACCACGAATTACAAATTGTGGTTTTGAACACCTTATCTCCAATAAAGCAATAACTTGAATGATGGTTTTGTGGAGGTTTTGGACAACGACATTGATGGAAGCGTTTCTCTCAAACTATAATCTAGGTTTGTCTGTAATTTTGACAGTATTTTAAATACATACAGAAATTCAAACCCATTAAAAATCACAGAGACCCAGATCATAAAAATAAAATTATGAAAATTTCTTATCACAATTATTTTAAAAAATAACAGCCTTGCGGCTATGGGAATTCAAGTAATGTAACCATACCCAACCAGAACGCACATATATTCCTTCTTCAATTAGCTACAAAAGTATTTCTTCACAAGTGCTATCAAGTATTCATGAAGCAATTTCTATGGTGGAGGGTAATGGTAGCTTTCCTTCAACTCGCACTTGAGTATTCTATCACATGGGAAAAATAAATCTGCAGTCTTCAAAAACAATACAGGCCGACACCAAAAGGAAAGGTCAGATCAAGTATGCTCTGGTACCAAATGAAGGAGCACGCGCAGATCTAATACAAATAATATTCGTTATTAAACTTCTGCTATTACAATGAATATTATATAGCCACGAGGTGGGAAAACTACCCGCTATAAACTAGGAAACAAATAATCCATTTAATCAATTTATAGGTGAAACAAATCAACAACATATTATATTGTTATAACTATAAAACCATATAATATCTAAATACTAATTATTACATGAACTAATGACTAACATAATTATTCACGTTACAATATTAATAATGTGAACACTATTATTATTTTCCTAACAGAGATACATGCGGGGCAACCTTATCAAGACTCAAAACAAACTAGCCCTCACGAAGGTGGGATTTTAATCCCATACATGGTAAATGTAACCGGTGGGTGGTTGGGGAGGCTTGAACCCCCAACCTTCCACATGCCAAAATAATGCATTGGTCGTTGTGCCAAACCACCCACTCAAACATATATATACGTGACTTGGGTTTTGTTGTAGCGAATGAAGATGACTGTGTAGTCACTATATCAAGGCAATTTTGTAAAAGTGAGATTTTGAGACACTTAAGAGCATTTTTAGGACTTGGTGTAAACTAGAAAGTTGTCCAAAATTCTGAGATGCTCCTCGTGCATATATTATTTTCCTATTTTGGAGTTTTCTTGATTTTGTTTTGAGGTGTGATGTTAGACCCTGAAATTGACTAAGTCTTGAGGTAGAGGAAGAGCACACACATGTAGGGAAAGTAAGGTAGAAAAGCACTCAAGGAAAGGCACACGAGAGAAAAAGTTAGCTCGTAGAAGCAGGAAAAGGTTTGGGGAATTATCCACATTTCTAAGGTGGCATCATAGGAAAAACATGTGAAGGCTCAAGTATGTTATGTTTGTGGAGCCTATTCTCATGTTAGAGTGTGGTACACCTTCTATGTGTTACACTCGGGTATTTTTACGGCGGTCCCACTTGCCGGTGAGTGGGTCAGGGGGGTTCGGGGTGAAGCCCCCAAAGCAAATTTTCATGGGTGGTTTATTAACCCATAGGTAATGGGTAACCGTTATGGGCTATTTTTGGCCCATGGTTTTTTCGGTACTCATTGTTTTGTAAAACCGCCTCTTCGGCTACCCATAGGTTTATGAGACGGTTTTGTTTTTGCCCATTGTTTGATACCCATGGTTTTGTAAAACTGCTTAATCAGTTGTTTATTTATATGGTCTTATGCTATATGATAGATAGACAAGCAAATGTATTACAGATGTGTTTTGAATTTGGGTGTGAATTCTGTAGAGTTTGTTGAGCATAGCTCCAAATGGATCTAGGTATTGTATTGAGAGAGTGGAGGCTTGTAATAAAATCTGAGCAAGTGATTCTTGGTGGACATAGCCCAAATTGGGTGAACCACGTTAAATACTATCTCTCTGTGTTGTGTTATTTATTCTACACTTTTATTTGAGATCTGTAATATTTTCTGCATATTAGTTTCTACTGTTGCGATTCTGTAAGGGATTATTCCGCATATTTTATCTCTTATTTCCTAACAATTGGTATCAGAGCCTGGTTTGGTTTGTTGAAGTGTTGAATCGCAGGGAAAGTTTTATCTTGAGTGGGAGCTATGGCAGATGATGGAAGATCTAGGGTTGATAAATTCAATGGGTAGAATTTCAGTCTTTGGAAGATGCAGATGGAAGATTACCTTTATCAGAAGGATCTTTATACTCCGTTGTCTAAGAAGGTGAAAAACCCTTGAGTATGACAGATGTGGAATGGGATTTGTTGGATCGAAGGCACTTGGAATGATCCGATGTGTCTTGCATCTTTGGTATTATTTAATGTTTCAAAGGAAAAGACTACAAAAGATCTAATGGATGCATTAGGGAAGTTGTATGAAAAACCCTCTGCCTCTAACAAGATATTTTTAATGAAAAAGTTGTTTATTATGAAGATGTCGAGAATAGTTCAAGAGCGAGATCATTTAAATGATTTCAATACTGGTTGTGAATATGTTAGCTTCGATTACAATAGAATTTGATGAAGAAGTTAGGACTTTAATAATTTTTGCTCTTTACCCGAAAGTTGGAATAGCTTGGTAATGGCGGTAAGCAACTCGGTTCAAATAACTCGAAGTTGAAGTTTGAGGATGTTGTAGGGGTGATTCTAAGTGAGGAAATGCGAAGAAAAAGCTCTGGGGAATCTTCTACTTCAAGGAATGCTTTGACAATGGAAACCAGAGGGAGACAAGAACAAAGGAAACCATGGAAAATCAAAAGATCGGGCAAGGTCAAAATCCAAGAGCAAGATTGTATGTTGGAACTGTGGAAAGTCTGGGCATATAAAGAAGGATTATTGGGAGCTTCGGGACAAGAAGAAATAACAAGAAGAAAACAAGGAGGCAAATGTGGCATAGGGTAATGTATGTTAGGATGCTTTGATTCTTTCTTTGCATAATATTACTTGAGTCTTGGGTTTTAGATTCAGGGGCTTCTTTTCATGCTACTCTACATAAGCATTATTTTGTTGATTATGTTCAAGGGGATTTTGGGCATGTTTTTCTTGGTGATGATGAGCCTTGCAGGTATAGTTGGAAAAGGTTCTTCGAGGTTAAGATGCGAGAATGGGAATACATGGCTATTGAAGGATGTCGGACATGTGCCTACATTAAGGAGAAATTTGATGTCGGCGGGGCAATTGGGAAGTGATGGTTGTATTGTGATATTTACAACTAACTCTTGGAAGGTTACCAAGGGTGCTCTTGTGGTGGCAAGAGGTAAGAAGGTTGGAACCTTGTATTTAAGCACCAATAGTACTAATGATTGTAATCTTGTGGCTTGAGATGCGATACAACATTATGGCACTATAGGCTCGGTCATATGAGCCATAAGGGCATGAACATCATAAAGAAGAATTTTCTTGGATATACGAAACAGTTTGGATTTCGTGAGAATTGCATATATGGGAAACAAAAGCGAGTAAGGTTTCTCAAGGTTGGACCTATGAAAAAGAGAAGTTAGAGCTGGTACATTTTGATGTGTGGGGGTCGGCTCGGTATCATCTCTTAGGGGTTCAAGTTATTATGTTAATTTTATTGATGATGTAACAAGGAAAGTTTGGGTTTATTGTATTAGAAACAAATCGATGTATTTGACACTTTTGTTAAATGGAAAACCTTGGTAGAGAATGAAACATGTCTTAAGCTAAAATGTCTCAAAGTCGGATAATGGAGGGAGTATTGCAGCAGTAATGAATTTAATGATTATTGTTCTAAGAATGGAATCATAGGAAAAGAGAGTTCCGGAACTCCACACGAGAAATGGGGTATCGAAAAGGATGAACATAACAATAATGGAACGTGCTAGGAGCATGAGGTTACATGCGGGAGGACTGCCTCTTTCTTTTTGGGCGATGGTGAGCACAAATATGTGCTTGATAAATAGAGGACCCTCAAGTGCCTTGGATGGAGGCATACCGAGGAGGCATGGTATGGTAAGAAAGTTGATTATTCATTTCTTAGAGTCTTTGAATGTGAGGTGTTTGTTCATATAGACAAGGATGATAGGACTAAGCTAGAGGCTAAATCAGAAAAATGTACTTTCATTGGTTATGGTGGTGATGACTTTGGGTTTAAATGTTGGAGTATTAAGGATAAGAAAATCATTCGGTCTAGGGATGTGGTCTTTAATGAGAAAGTCATGTATAAGCAACAATTGCAGGAAAACAGGGAAGAATATAAGAAAGAATATGCAGTGGTAGATGATCTTCCGGATGGGAAAGTGACCCATGAATCAGTTCAGGAACCTACTCAATAGGAACCCCAAAATCCTACAATGAGGAGGTCTTCTAGGGTAAGAAAAGAACTTGAACATTTTTCTCCTTCTCTTTATTATTTATTACTCATTGATAGTGGAGAGCCAGAGAGCTTTGATGAAGCAATGCAGGTAGATGCCAGTAAGAAGTGGGAGCAAGCCATGGATGAGGAGCATAAGTCTCTCATGGAGAACCAGACTTGGGATTTGGTGAAGCTACCGGAAGGCAAAAGAGCATTGCAGAACAAGTGGGTGTACAGAGTTAAAGATGAAGGAGGAAAGAAAAGATATAAGGCCCGGTTGGTGGTCAAGGGGTTTGCACAGAAACAAGGTATAGATTTTGATGAGATATTTTCTCTTGTAGTAAAAATGACTTCTATTAGAACTATTCTTGGAATAGTGGCAGCAGAAGACTTGCACTTAGAACAGTTAGATGTAAAGACTGCATTTCTCCATGGTGATTTGGAGGAGGAACTATATATGCAGCAACCAAAGGGCTATGAGGTCAAAGGTAAAGAGGAGATGGTGTGTAAATTGAAGAAGAGCTTGTATGGCTTGAAACAAGCTCCACGTCAATGGTATAAGAAGTTTGATAGCTTCATGATGGAGCAAGGTTATATTAGATGTCATTCTGACCATTGCGTGTATACAAAGAAATTTGAGGATGGAAGTTATATTATCTTATGTTTGTATGTTGATGACATGTTGGTTGCAAGTAAAAACATGCAGGAAATAAAAGTACTCAAGAAACAACTAAGTGAATCATTTGATATGAAGGATTTGGGGGTAGCTAGACAAATCCTTGGTATGAGGATATCTTGGGATAGGAAGGAATGGAAGTTGACTTTATCTCAGAAAGAGTACATTAAAAGGTATTGGACAGTTTAACATGCAGGGATGCTAAACCGGTTGGGACTCCTTTGGCAGGCCATTTTAAGTTATCAAAGGAGTAGTGTCCCAAGATAGAGCAAGAAAGAAACTAGATGTCCAAGGTACCTTACTCATCAGCAATTGGCAGTTTGATGTATGCTATGGTGTGCACTAGGCCTGATATTGCCCATGTAGTGGGAGCTGTGAGTAGATTTATGAGTGATCCAGGTAAAGAGCATTTGCAAGCAGTAAAGTGGATCCTTCGGTATTTGAGAGGGACCATGGGGACAGTTTTGTGCTATAGTGGATTAGACACCACTTTACGTGGTTATGTAGATTTAGACATGGCTGGAGATGTAGACAGCAGGAGGAGCATGACAGGTTATATTTATACTGTAGGTGGGACAATAGTGAGCTAGATTTCATGACTACAAAAGCTGGTGGCTTTGTCAACCACGGAGGCTGAGTATGTTGCTGCCACAGAGGCAAGCAAAGAGATGATTTGGTTACAACAATTGCTTGAGGAGTTGGGGCATAAGCAGGAGGAATGTAAGCTACATAGTGATAGTCAAAGTGCTATACACCTAGCTAAGAACTCTATTTTCCACTCCAGGATGAAGCATATATAGTTGAGATATCACTTCATCAGGACAACTTTGGAGGAAGATAAGTTGAAGTTGGAGAAGATTCATACCAGTCAGAATCCTGCAGACATGATGACCAAGGTGGTCACAAGGGATAAACTAAAGCTATGTTCAGCTTTGGTTGGCCTTCACGGATGATAGTGAAGGGTTGAGAAGCTTGCTCAGTGGAAATCAATCTCCAAGTGGGAGATTGTTATGTTTGTGGAGCCTATTTTCATGTTAGAGTGTGGTACACCTTCTATGTGTTACACTCGGGTATTTTTATGGCGGTCCCGCTTGCCGATGAGCGGGTCGGGGGGTTCGGGGCAAAGCCCCAAGCAAATTTTCATGGGTGGTTTATTAACCCATGGGTAATGGGTAACCGTTATGGGCTATTTTTGGGCCCATGGTTTTTTTGGTACTCATTGTTTTGTAAAACCACCTCTTCGGCTACCCATAGGTTTATGAGACGGTTTTGTTTTTGCCCATTGTTTGATACCCATGGTTTTGTAAAACCGCTTAATCAGATTAGACAAGCAAATGTATTACAGATGTGTTTTGAATTCGGGTGTGAATTCTGTAGAGTTTGTTGAGCATAGCTCCAAATGGATCTGGGTATTGTATTGAGAGATTGGAGGCTTGTAATAAAATCTGAGCAAGTGATTCTTGGTGGATGTAGCCCAAATTGGGTGAACCACATTAAATACTTGTCTCTCTGTGTTGTGTTATTTATTCTACACTTTTATTTGAGATTTGTAATATTTTCTGCATATTAGTTTCTACTGTTGCGATTCTGTAAGGGATTATTCCACATATTTTATCTCTTATTTCCTAACAGAGTATGTGTGATGAGTGTATAAGGTGCCAGCAAGTCTTGGAACTCAAGGAAAGAATATTCCATGAAGGGAATATTATAAAGGAGGATCATTATAGTTAGTGGAGGCTTTTGCAAGCTAGCATAACACTCGATCATGGAGGACCACATTTCCACCTGGCATGCGATCTACTCATGGGTGAAACTATGGTGGTGAAGGAAGGATCCAGATTCTATTTAAGGGAGTGCTTGGGTCTGAAATAAGAGAGGAGTGGAAGGATAATGAAGTGTTGAAAGAATGTTGTGGGATAAAGAGGGTTTAGAGGAAATGAAGTGCTACAAGAATGTTGCGTGATGTTGGGAGTTTCCATTGTTGTTGTAGGTTGTTGCTGTTGTTAGTGTTAGAGAGAGGCTAGGAAAGGATGATGCTATGCATGAATGTAGGCACTAGGTCTGAAACCAGAGCTGAGATGGAAGAACATAGCTAGGGTTCTCTGTGCATAGTAGTTTTGTAGGGTTGGGATGTTATTCCTTGATGTATATGGTCTGATATGACCATTTTTGATGTAATATGGCTACTGTAAACAATTATAATCAATATATGAGGCTTTGTTCCAAATATATATGTTTATAGACCAAACCCTAGTGTGTTTTCATGTTATTCATGGTTCGATATGATTCTATTATGTCGTTGTGATGTTTATGTTTATCTCATGGTGCATTTGTGCTTAGAACTAGTTCCACTACCTCTATATTAGATTATATGCATGTTTTGTTCTGCAAACCATTCCTCCATTAATGGTAAAACATTCTTACAAGGCTCACATAAAAGAGGGGTCGGTGCCCACGCATGCCTCAGGTGAGCACCCAACTTATGTTGGGTGATAGGTCGATGCGCTTGGGGTTAAAAGAGAGTTTAAAGGGTAGGAGTTTAAAGACTACACACAAAATTTGTTGTCAGAAGCAGAGAACTTAAGGGAAAATATTTTTCAAGTGCTTCTGGAAGGTGGAGGATGAATACCGAGCTTCGTCAAAGTCCTTCAAAGGTATGAAGACACAAAATTACAGGTTTTGGATATGTTATTATAAATTGTGAGTTTGATTGTACGTATAGTTTTGGAAATTTTAATGGATCGGTTCGAATGAACTTGGGGATGTAGGAAATTTCCGGACCTTGTAAACAACTCTGGTGTCATATTTCCTTTTGATTTTTTGATTTTATTTCTGCATTTAATCATTAATAATTAAATTCAGACAAGAAAATTTATCGATTTCGACATTTGCAAAAAATTGGTAAAATGGAAATCGAGCGGTTTGATAGAACAATGAATACTAATGATTTTGGCAATCATTAAATTTAGTTCGGGCTAATCTATAATCAGTTTTAATTCAGTTTTTGATCATTTTTAGATTCATTTAAATCATGAAAGCTGATAAATTTAAAAGATCTGTTGAAACAAGTAAAACAATAGGGGTCTATTATCATTTATAGATCAAGTTTTGGTATCGAGCATGTTTTCCTCGCTTGTAAACTTGTTATCTATGAAGCAAGTTTTGGTATCAAAACTTTTTGCATTCAATGGCTTGCTTTTGGTTTATGTGTGATATTAGTTTAATTTTCTAATCCCATCAGATTTGCAGACTTTGTGGTTTGATCTTCCATTTTACAGTTTGCAGTGTTTTGGAAGTACAAGTTGTTTGTAGGTAGCTATGGGTAAAGCCTTGAAAAGAGAAAGGATGGAAGAGCTTGAAAGTATCAACAAAAAATTCAGGATGAGAATGATTTCTTGAGATGCAAGCTCTATTCCCTTGAAGAAAAAATTGAACGTTTGAAATCAAAGCTGGAATCCAAGGATGAGCTCTTGATCGATTGCAGTGGTGAGCCGAAGAAGGATTTGTCTTCCACTTCAGATGTAGAAACCATGACAAATGAGTGCACTATAAGTTATTCACCATGTGATTCTTCTTTCTCCCTTTCAAATTAAGATTCACATAATTCTTTTGTTCATTTGAAAAACACATTAAAGACAATGGATCTAAGTTATTTCAAAATGGGATCTCGATAGAAGAGGCCTTGGTAAGAATGACCAAGGTATTACTAACCCAATACAAGTTGAGGATCTTCCTCATTTTGCAATTTTGGGTTATCCTAGTGTAGGAATGGATATTGGAGAGTTCTCCAAGAATGTTGAAGGGAGACAAGCTTCCAACAACCAAGTGAATACCCCACTAGTCATGCAGGAAGACTTAATGCAGAAAATGGTGATTCATCATCACAAGATGGATTTGGTAAGAAATCACATAGATGAGGTAATGAAATACCACCTCTTTCTTACACAACTTTGAATACAAAAAGATAAAATGTTGTAAAACTTATAATCCTCTCTTTCAGTATGAAAAATATGGCTATGATATTCTAGAAAATGTGGCATGCTTTTCCTTGCACTTTTTGTGGGTTAAGTAACCATTATGTTGCCAGTTGTTGGAAGAGAAGGAAATTGTTGAAGAATTTGATGCCTTTTTTCAAAAACAAGGTAGGTAAAAAGACCAATCTTGTAATTTAGAGGTGAGAAATCATAGACATGTTTCCTCATCCCGAGAAAAGGACAAGAGGATTTTTGTGCTCATTGGGCATCCGATTGAGCAGTGTTGAAAACTTCATCCATCACACCATTAGAGTAATGGTAAGACGAAGATGGAATACAAACATGTTATAAAGGTAAATGAAGTTTTTAATCCACCATCAATTGATGAGTCAACCTTGGATCAGGTAATAATTGAAAATGAAAATCCATTAAAATGGGTTGGAAAACAATTTTTTAATTATATGTTGCATAGCTGATGATTGTTGAATGACATGCAATAATTTAGAGCTTTTGGTTATGGGATTCTTGTTGTATGTTGCAAGGAAATATTTTCCCATGTTGTGTAGCTTTTGTAGACACTAAATCACACACTTTGGGTACATTTCTAGGTCTTAATCACATACTTGCATTCATATGATTCCTAAGCAAGAAAAGTACTAATTGACTACTATTTTTGGCCTCTTTTATTTATTTCTAGTTTTCTTCTTAGTATTACACACCCACTTCCTAGTTTGACCTTCATCACTTCAGTTTCTTTGAGTCTAGACACCAACACCTAGCTAGGATGCCAATTTCCAGCCCCGTTCCCCTATGGGCACCCCCGACCTCTTTGTATCTTACTCACCTCTTTTGGGCCTCTTTTAGCTGTTGGGAATCTTGATTTCTTATGGGTCGGCCTTTTAGTGGTTAATTATGAAATTCAAACAAGATAATCATATAAATACAATGCTATGTGATCATAATAAGGGACCAAGCTCTAAGCATATATTACTATCACCTAAGGTTGCATCCAAAGGCATTTCAAGAGCATCAAAACATCCATCTAACTTCATTCAAGGGACAAGGGACTGCATTCTTTTGCATACACTTCATAGGAGGGGAAGTTCATTTTGACATCCACACATCTACTTACATTGCTACATCTAGCTATTTCTCACTATTCAGTGCATCTTGCACAAGAGCCACCTAGGGCACAATTCTACACACACACACGTATAACTACATGGAGTCTAAAATGTAGTGCAAAGGCTGCCCGATCATAAATTCACTTTTTCGGGTGACCATCGGGGTCAATCCGACTCCCCATTTGCATCTTTTTTTCTTTTTTAAGATTTGATGTGTTTTGGAGTTTTGCAAAAGGTCATTTGTTTTGTAGGTTATAGGTGAATTCTCAGGGGAATAGTGTGACACATAGCAACAAAAATGAAGGAAAGTGATATAGAAGTTACACAAAAGAAATAAATTTCCAACCATTTGTACAAATCACATGCACCTACTGAAGGTCTCTAAGACCTAGGTACCCTTGACCTAATCCAGCACCCTGGCTTTAGACATATTCGAAACTCGCATAATTTTCTCGGGTTTGTTTCATGCGATAATTTTCTCCTCATGTTTATCAATTTTTCAGTTTGGCATAGTCCAAGATTAATTTTGAAATTAGTTAAGTCTCTTATTCCATCTCTTACACTTAGGGTTTTATATTTTTATAGCTTATTGCTTAGGTCAAATATGTACTTTATTGCTATATCATTACATTGTGACTATGTAATTAAGGTTTCACAAATTATTATATTTGTTAAATCATTTGGTGAACCCATCGCTCAATTCCAACCTTCTTTCTAGGGTTTTATTCTTATGCCCATCACCCGTAGTGGTCATTTTAGTCTTTTGAGCATCTCGAGCTTCCTCCATCTTCTTGTAGGGTTTCTAAATCAATGGCTGAAATCGATAATCCATTCACTAACTCTCAACAAGTTCCTCTCAAAAACATTGAAGCATATGATAGTGAGCACTCATATCATGAAGACATAAACGTTAATAAAAAAAATTAGTCAAGCTCACTAATTTTCGTCAAGCTTTGCGTGACAATCCAACCCATCTTCCACATATTTTTCATGCTTTGATTGCTGCTAAAAACTCTCATGATGCTGCTTTGACACCCTCGCTTGTCGGTTCATCCTCTACCGCCATGGCTTCTACCCAACCCCTTAATATTATTGCTTCCATTCCCACTAGTACCACTCCCATCATTCAACCTAATGTTTCTAATGCACAACTTGACGCTTCTTCAAATATGTCTGATTTAACTTCTTTATATCATGATTTACAAACTCAAATTTGTCAACTTCAATTGGCCACTCCTTGTGTATCCCCATCTCCTGATTCCACTTTACTCCTTCACACTCATTTTTCAAGTGCCATCTTCACTTACCATATTCCTCCAAATTTATCACTCCTAAGATGCCCATTTTTAAAGGCCATGATGACCCTCAAGAGAATCTCTAAGAATTTCATGTAGCATGTCTAGATTATGCATATGATCACACTTAACTCACAAAGCTCTTTCTTAGAAGTCTTTAAGATTATGCAATGCGTTGGTTCTACAATCTATCTACCCACTCGGTAACATATTTTACGCATTTAACGAGATGCTTTTCTCACTCATTTCTCTATTAATATTGGCTCTAAGATATCCTTTGGTCAACTCATGCAAATTAAATAAGGATCTAATGGGCATCTAGCAAATTATGTCATCTGCTATAAGAACAACTTAGCTAAGATGTCTAATGTACTTGTAGACTCTGAACTTCAAGATTTATTTGTCCAAATTCTATTACCACCTCTCTAGGAGAGTGTCATCTTCAAGACATCTCCATCATTTGATCATTTATTTCATACTCTTAAGCTACGTGAAACTATCTATGGGTAAGCTTAAGTATCATGAGAAGGATTCATCTTCTATGCGATTTCAAAGTAAATCCTCTTTCAATCCATCTACAAACTTTATGAAGCTAAATCTATTGTGAACATTGTCTCTAATCTTGAAAAGCTTCAATGGAAACCACCTAAGTGTACATTTACTAAATTTCCTTGTCCTCCGCATATTCTATTGCCACAAATCCTCAAGAGAAATCTTATTACACTTCCTCCTCCACTCAATCTAGACCCATATCGTCCTAAAGGTCACAATTACAATGAAAATTTTAGATGTGATTATCATCAATGCATTAGGCATTCTATAGATTGATGTTTCAAACTTCAGAATCTTATTCAAGATCTTATCGATAATAATGTAATTGAGCTTTCGAGCCTATGGAATCTACGCTACCAATGAAAATTACAAGCTCAAGATCTTCAAAATTTGTCTTCCTAAACATGACAAGAAAGCTACCGATTCTTCAACCAATCATACATATTGTCCAAGGCCTCCTCCATCGAGGGATCTTGATTTTATAGTTGCTCAAGTTGATGCATCTCCATTATTCATTGCATTCTCTTACTACGACTATCATGACACATTATCCTTTGACACATTACATATTAATGCTTCTATTGGGAATCGTGCTATCAATAATACACTTATTGATCCATTGATTTGTATGTATGTGTACTCTATTACACTTATTGTTGCTATTGGCTATCCACTATTGCATATTTCATATCCGGTTCCTAAATATTATGGTTATGTCAAGCTCCCATTTATAGTTGGTCCTCTCACCATGCTTGTGCCTTTCCTTGTGACACATAACAAGGAATATAACACATCATATGAGATGTAAACATGCTATCCAAGACCATCAAATGCTACTACAACATGAAAAATGACCAAACTCATCTCAAACCTCCATGACAAGCTTTTAGCCCTTAAGGCCAAAATCGGTAGTGCTACTTTGAAGACCTATATCTTTCATTTTCTCCACTAAATCAACCTAAAAATTTTCCCCGTCCATTTATTTCACCTCCTAAGGATTTTGGAACAATTTACTTTTCATCTTGGAATTTCCATATCAGCCCAAACCGTAATTTTCCATAAAATGAGGTTTTTCTCTCTCTTCCTAAAATAGATGGAACACCAAACCACCACCAAAATGAGAATTGAGAAATCATCTAAAACCCTCATGTATCAATTTTTCTTTCCAAAATCATTTGGAGACATTACAATGCAAATCTCCCAAGTCTCTTTAGAAGGAGGCTTTCACTAGGGTTTAAAAGCAACTTGAAATCTTAATGATTGTTCATAAAATTATGACGATCAATTCAATCCATTATTTTTGCAAAATGATCTTATCTCAATGTAAAAATTCCTTCAAAGTGATGAGCATAGTTTATACTTGCACTTTAATTATATTATGTTTGTTAGTCCAGGGTGGTGTCCATGGTTGTTTGCAACAAAGGGAACATTCAAAATCATTCTCGATACCCATTTAATAACATGATTAACTAAATATTATACTGACTATAGACACTAAAATTAGGTCACATTACCCTTTGGTCCCTTGACCAATAAACACCCTTTATTACATTTATCTAGCCATAACCCCCTTCACCCCACTAATATTAATTTAATTTAATTAATTCATTATCCTCACTATATTTATTATTTAAATATCTTATTTAAATAATATCCACACATACAATTCACTTAGACACCTCACCAAGCCAACTCAACCTAAGACCTATTCTTAGTAAGTTGCCATAACTAACTAAGACTTACCCAAACCCTAAAAATCAATGCCTATATTCCCTCTAACCACATTCCCACATGCTCATAAGAAGCTCCCAGTCTAATCCATGGGATAATAACATGAGATCCAAGGAAATCAAGAGGATCACCCTAGTTTAGTAAACCTAGGAAATCCCACCTTGACCGATGCCGGTTACCCCTAACCATCGCCGGTTAAGCTGGACCACCATCGGTTACCCTTTTAACCCCTAAACTACCTTATTCTCAAGGTTGGAAAACATTGGGAGAAGGTTGACAAGTAAGAACACATTTGAAAGAGATAACGCATCTTCATAGAGAAAATTCCAGATAAAACCTCGCATATAAGGAAGGAGATTGAGCATATTCTCTTGCACAACCATCCCAACCATGATCTAATCTATCCAAGCAAAGAGGAGTGTACATGTAGCCCATGTAGAAGATTTTCTTTAGTTGGTGATCACTTGCAGCCTTCAAACCCTCATCAACACCTCCATCCCTCACACACGATATTCAGGACTAGAATCCAAGTAAGTATAACATCATACTTTCCTGGTTTATTTCATTTCATCATCATTTTATCATCCATTGTTTATCTTGCCCCCTATTGACCTTCTCCAACATTTTCACCTCCATATACCCATTAAAACCTCACCAAAGCCTACTCCAGTAACCCAATATTTCACCCCGACTCACCAAAGTCCTTTGTGCAATCACAAAGGAGACCAAAAGCTTGTTCTGTGATATTTCCAGATCTCACAGTAACCGACACCGGTCACACCTAACCGCCGTCGGTCACCCCTGACCAACATCGGTCTCGTATTTTCCCAATGACCCCAACAGAGACCTACCCACCTAATTTCACCTCACCCTCATTCACCTGTGATCTACTCGAGACCTCTATTAGACCTACAGAGACCCATAACCAATCATTTGACCTTTGGATTCTATTCTAGCTTAGCCTGTTAGATTAGATCTATTTCTTATTGTGTTTTAAGTGAGATACCTAAATCATTTTAAATAACAATAGGATTTAATTTGTTTATGGCATTAAATTGTTTAAAACAGTGGACTGACATCCATCTAGGAAGTATCACACTTCTCGGATCTAGCATATGCTAGGCAGTTCACTGTTCATATTGTTTAATCCCTTATGGTTGTCTCTTCATTACAGGTAGTTCCTCCTAGCCAAAAGGAAGCTCTCACGATCAGTTATGGATCTAGAAGTCATACGCACACAACAACCCATCAACCAACATTTGAACAGGTATTCCTCCTACGCTGCTTACTTACCTATCTGCTTTTCGTTAACACTTCAAATAAACGATCTAAGAATCAGGTGAAACATTTTGGCATGCTGGTGGGACCCATCTAGGGTTCCTTACATTTCATTCATTCCTAGGAAAAAATTGTGTGTTTGTTTCCCTTTTGAAAATTGTACAAATTAATTTTCTTCCTTGGTAACCCACCTCTTCTTTCTATTTGCTCTAAAGGAAACTTTTCTTTTGGTGTAATTAAAAAGAACCATTTCTTCATGTTTTTGCATTATAGTGAAAGAGCATCCCTCTTCCTCTTCATCTTATTGTGTCATCCAATTTCACATTTTCGATTTGGGTTTAAAAATAAGTGCATTCCATTCTAATTTATTGCATTAGCTCACATTAATTGAGGGCAACCTATACGCTGGAAGTCATGCCCAACTGATGGTTGACAAATGAATCATAGAAAAGCACTTCTATCCTTTTCTCTTTCTCTGAGTCTTACCAAACCTCACAAAAATTCAAAATACATACATTCTTAAACAACATCCTACCTAGAAGAAGCTGTAGGTGATCACATGATCACGACACAGTGGGCACCCAGCTCGCTGCTCTATCGAGTCATACTTCAGAGTGAAGCCCGCCCCCACCATAACATACCTAAAACCTCACCTTTTAGATCTCCTTCTTTGTAGGAAGCCATCCTCACCAAAAAATCTATTTCACAATTCATGTGTCAGTCCTTAAATAGCATAAGCTAAACAAACATAATAGAAAAGGCACTCCTAGGATCACATTTTCTTAGTGTTTCTGCTTGGCTTGCATTTTGAGGTGAGAGATCACATTCATCATTTTTTTGTTCATCCTTGAAAACTCCTCATCACAATTGGTGTATTCCGGCTTCACCTAAGTGTGCCTGGGCCATATCATCATCATTCTCAGAATTCTAGGTTTGATTCTACATCAGATTTTAATTCACAACCAATTTCTTTCATCACTATTTCAATTTCACAGTAACCGTCATTGGTTACCTCTTCCCGCCATTGGTTATACCAAATCGACGTCAGTTCCAGGTCCTTTTGCTAACCTATTGAAAAGGACATTTTACTTCACTTTCTTCCACTTTTCATAGTCCCTGTCACTGTCATTATTCCCATTGACATTTTAAACATCTTTAGATTTGGCATACCTGTCAAATTTTACCTTCTGCCTTGTTGTTCACTCACTGTCCATTTTCTACAATAACTGGCAGTGGTTACCCCTGACTGGCGTCAGTTTGCCCTAACCGACATCAGTTATCCTATTTCACATTCTAGCCACCATTTGGCACTTAATCCACTTTTGGTGACCAGATTCACCTGTTCTTGCTGTTCTCTGTGTCATTTACAGAGAAGCAACCCTACCTAATCAGTACTGGTTCACATGGTGCTGACCTAAAGACAAGAAAGTGCACTCATATTTCACACCAGTTGTCAACCACTCCCACCTAGTCCTTCACCACCTTCCATTTTATCACCAACCATAAATCGGACGCGGTTCAGGTCCTTTTGCTAACCTATTGAAAAGGACATTTTACTTCACTTTCTTCCACTTTTCATAGTCCCCTCCACTTTGCATTATTCCCATTGACATTTTAAACATCTTGATTTGGCATACTGTCAAAATTTTACCTTCCCTTGTTGTTCACTCACTTTGTCCATTTTTCTACAATAATCGGCGGTGGTTACCCCCGATTGGCGTCTGTCATGCGCCTAACCAAAGCATCGCTTATCCTATTTCACATTCCACCACCATTTGCACTTAATCCACTTTTGGTGACCAGATTCACCTGTTCTTTGCTTTTCATTCTTTGTGTCATTTACAGAGAAGCAACCCTACTACCTAATCGATCTTGGTTGACATGGTGCTGACCTAAAGACAAGAAAGTGCACTCATATTTCACACCAGTTATCAACCACTCCCACCTAGTCCTTCACCACCTTCCATTTTATCACCAACCATGGATCCCATCCAGCCTATTACTATCGCTATCGAGATGAGGAGTTTGCACGACTCCTTGACCAAGAACCCTGTCGCCTTGCAGTTTTACCTTTCCCACTCATCCACTCGAGATTCCTCCGCCGATTGATATACAACATGCCCATATCTATCCCCCGACTCTCGCACCCACTCCCGCATCGGCCCCATCTGGCTCCATGCTGCCCGCATCTACCTTACCCCCAGTCATTTTGCAGTTAGGTCCTATACCCACTATGACTACCATGTCTGCTACCTCTGTGGCACCCGTTACATCCACCGTACCCTCGACAACTACCCCAAACACAACCTCATCCACCCCTAATGTCTCACACATACCCAGTAGCTACATTACCACCTCCAGTGTCGGTGACCCCTACCCCATTTCAGAACATGGTTCTTTCCATTCCACAATCGTTAGCCCCTATTGCCACTAGGGTTACCACGACCCTTCCACCCCCATATACATACTATCAACAACCTCCCATTTCATCCATTATACATTCCGGGTACGTACCCCCTGTTTCACTACCCTCTTCTCCACCACCCTACATGGCAGCCCCATACATTGGAGTGCCACCCCTGTTATATGCCCAAAACCAACCTTCTCACACTATAGGAGGCATCCATTCATCACAACCCACCAATGACCTAATTAAATTGATGTTAAACAAGATGCAAACATTAGAGGCATCATTTTCGGCCCCATGCAACACTCTCACCTATGACGATATTTGCAACGAGCCTATTCACCCATCAATTCCTATCCGTTTCATACCTGTGCATTGGAAAATTCCTAAATTCAATCATTTCATGATGATTCCTTGCTTTTAAGAACCTTTCCCATGTCCCTCACTAGACCTGCATTAGATTGGTATAGTGGGTTACCTAAACACTCTATATTCTCATTCAATCAGGTAGCCCAAGCCTTATTGGATCATTTCTCTATCAACATCATCAAGAAGGTCACCCTGATCGATCTATATTCCACATGTCAGTATGAGGATGAATCTATCGTAGATTTTGTCACTTCTTTGGCAGCTTGACCTAATCAATCAACTCACCTTCCAACTTCCACAAAATGAACTCATCAAGCTCTTCTCACGGGCTTGCGCTAGACATATTTCACTGACCTTGTAGGTCCAAATCTTCTGAACATTCGATGAGGCATTCACTATGGCATGAAATTTAGAGATTCGGGCCATCGAAGAGAAGAAAATCCAATTACGCAATAAGAATTCAACATTCAAGTTGAATGATACCTCTTCTTCTTCCAAACCACAAACCAATTATTCAAAAGCTAAGGGCACCGCTAATGCAATGGTACTCAAGGCCGGCCCAACTCATCCATCAAATCAGCTACACCCTCATCTAATCTCTCACCTGTCTAGACTTTTCAATTTAGACAAGAGTAGCAAAAATATACCCCAATTGGGGAACCTTACTCTTTTGTCTTAGAAAAGCTTATCAAAGTTGGAGCCATCACCCTTCCACCTATAAAACCACACACTAGTTTTGACCCTACTCACCCCATGCCCGCATGGTATAAAGAACATGATTTCTGTAACTATCATCAAGTAAAGGGTCATAGTGACGGCAATTGCATCACTTTCAAAAATATTGTCCAAGAAATGCTCGAGAAAGGTGAGTTAATTATGGATAATCCCAACACCACCCCCAACCAAAATCTACAAATCTTCAAAAAACCATTTCCCAACCATGCCCCTTCATCCAATCAAACCGGTAAGACATCAACGCACGATACTCATACCCATGAGGTTCACGCTATCTTTAATGAGGTACCCGCCGCCTCCCAATTACCCCATATTCCATCCATAGAGGAGATCCTAGCCTGAAATCCTCTTGCCACATTGGAACTAACCTCCCCTATTCCTTCACCAACATAGGAACACCTTTCATCTCCTTCATCACCAACGGAGGGGTCTTCTGCTAACATTAAGCCTATATCACCCCGGCTTCACCACTTAGAGAACCTTTACCTACAGTACCTCCTCCACCCATAGAGGAGCACCCATTATCTCCTCCACCCATAGAGGAGCACCCATTGCCTCCTCCACCCATAGAGGAGCACCCATCTGTTCCTCCACTTATAGAGGAGCTCCCATCATCTCCTCCACCTATCATAGACCCAGTTGAGATACCTTTGCCTCTTGGCGAGCATTCTCCATTAGCTACCTAGAATCCCGTAGACCTACTTTCGGCTCTCTTACCCATGGAAGCTGAAGCTAGCCAATTCCCCATCTCTAAGACACATTTTACGGGAATTGCCATTAGGTCCTCACCAACTCCACCTACTGGACATGTTGTTCTCATGTTTGGCTGATCATTTAGATTATGTGGATAGGGCTTTACTATGGGGGTGCCTCTTACTCCCCGTCTCAACACAGATGCAAAGATCCCTCACTGATACCTCCACTATCTACCCAAACACATTTCGACCAATCAAACCAAACACAACCACCTCTGTTGCAACACCTTCCACGATACCTGTTAGAACTCAAACCACACCCTTACCCATAACCCAACCTACATCTAAACCCAAATCCATACCTACAATATCTTCCTCAACTAAACCTATTACCACTTTAGGGGTCACCCGACCACCAACCTTACTCATCCACCTATTAAACTAGATTTAGCTACATCCTCCAACGTCAATACCACACCTACTTCGACACCCAAACCAAAGAACCAAACCCATCGACCTCATACTACACCTGCGCTTGTCCCATCTATCTTAAGACCTCAACTGCCCAACATGGTCAAGTAACCTCCATCCATCTATAAACCAATAACACAACAACCCGGTCCTTCCTCACAAACCTCTAACCTACCCAGGCACACAACACAACTTACACCCGCACCTATAGTCTCTTTACCACTAATACCTCCAATACCCTTAGCTATTGCTTCACTACCCACTACACTTCAGTCATTGTCCCTCACACCCCAAGCACGACCCACGTCGCCTACTTTCAAAGCATCCTTGTTATTCCCGTGCGTAACTCACCCTCTTCCTCCATCTTATTTTCCTTCTAGACCTCATACACCCACATAACCTTTACCTAAGAAGGTGTAACCCAACAACAAAACCCCACTACCCCACAATAAGGTAGTCAAAACAATCACACACCATCCTACCCATCCATCTACTGTACCCTACCCAAACAAACACTACCGATACTTAAAACCACACCGCACCTACACCCATAGCTCAACCCATTCCTACTCTTCCAAAAATAGTTCCTCAACAATCAACCACACCTACACCCAAACCCATGTTCACTTCCCATTGTGATCCACTAGCAAGGTCCTATGCCAAAATTTTAACCAACCTCCTCGAGACTTCTATTATCACATTATCGCCACTCCGACCTTATGACCCCCTCAAACCCAAGCCAAAAGGATTTGATGATACTCAAATTTACACATACCATTGTGTGCCAAGGCACGATGTGGAGAACTGCAAGGCCTTGAAAATTGTCCTTATCCAATTGTGTCCACCAGAAACCAACTTTGATGATGATGACCTTCTTGACGAGGATCCTGCTTCACCGACACCCATTCCCACACTTCCCACTCAACAACCACAACCTCCATCCTCACAAATCTTATAGCCACCCCCAAGATTTGTAATTAAAATGGTTCGCATAAGGGAAATTACCATGCCACCACCCTAATGTCGTTGCACCCAGCTCACCTCACAAGGATTTTCTCCTCCAGTAGGTTTTTTCCCTTCATGTCGTTATACCACTCATCCTACACCTTCTCCATTTGCCAACTCCCCTCAAATCAACATGATACATGTCACTACACATGCATAGAAGGGCAAAGAAAAGGCAATCGACCCATCAACCAATCCTATACCCAACATACAATCTGCACCCATACCTAAAATAACCATCTGGGCCCCACATACCCCATTTCTAATGGCGTCACACATCGCACCATGCTCAAACAATTACACCAATCTCCCCTCAAAATGTCCTTATACGACCTCATCTAAACCTCGAAATCCCATCATCAAGCTCTCATGGAGGTTCTTCAATCTATTGAGGTTTTACCCAATAATGCTACACCCGTAGCCTCCATTATCACACCCCATCATGTAGCCTCTCTCACCAAATTACCACCTTCATCTTCACCCCACCTTGTTCACCAAGTGGCCTCCCTTAGCTTTTTAGAGGAAGAGATCGTGCCACACCAAAACGATGACCCAAATCCAGCCCTTTTCATCTCCATCCACATTGATGACATACGGGTATGTTGTGTGATGATTGATGGAGGCACTAGCATTAACATCCCTTTATCCCATACATTTTCTCAAATGCGCATACCTGACAATTTCATGCATAAACATCTGGTCATGTTGCATTCATTCAACGATGCTATCACCTCCACTCTAGGTACTATCATCCTCCACATTCACATGGGTGCCCGCACTATTCTAGAATTGTTTTACATTTTGGAGGGGGAATTCCAATATAACTTGTTGCTTGGTAGACCCTAGATCCATGTCATGGGTTTTGTTCCTTCCACTTTAGATTGTTGTGTAAAGTTTGAACATGAAGGACACAACTATACCATTCCAGCTGACCCATCACCTTTTAAAACATGCAACATGCTTTATCGACCTAATGATGTGCTCATACATATCAAGCCATCTACCTCCACGACCACTACCACTTCACCTACACCTCCACCTACTAGTACATGCCACTGTTGCTTTCTACCACACATACCTCCTCCATGCCTACCACTACTACAACCTCCATAACGGCTGACCCATTAACTTCCCAATCTGTTAACTCCACCTCCACATTGACCTCTGACACATCATCCATTCCAGCTACCTACATACCAACCACTAATCCCTTGGAAGGTGTTTTTCAACGCCTCACTCTGGGGAGTACCACGCCTATATAGTATCAACACATTCCTTACTCTGTAGGAGTATGGAAGCCTTCACCAACACCCTCGCTATGATCACCATATAGGAGAACACCTCCTTTATGGTCCTCCTCATCTTCATACTAGTCTCACCTATGGGGGACTTGATACTACCACTTACACACCTGAACCACCATCACAAACCCACCCATTTTCCACTGACTTCCAATCACTTACCAATCACCGTTTCACCCACACCTTCCTACACCACTTTGTGCATGGAAGGGTTTTGGTTTTGGCTTTTATGAGCAAGGCCACCATACCGTTATTCCATGTACTACCCACAAACATAACGACCGTAGTGGTATCGGCTTCCCCAACCTCCTACCAAACAGGCCCGCATTGAACTCATTAAGGACCCTAGCCCTTCTCCACCTTCATCTTCATCACCACCTTCACCCGCTCCACCTTCATCATCACCCTCGTAGGCGGAGTTGATGGATCTTGAATCTATGCCTCCTAACTTTTTTTTTTTTTTTCATAAACACTATTTCATTGGGGCCTTTGACTTATCAACGCGAAGGTGAGGCCCCTTCCACTCTTCCATTCCTATATCCTGAAATGATCGATGATGACACACCTATAATTAATGTCATTCAATGTCAGGATGATGAATCCATACTCACCTACCTTGGTGCAGAAGACTCATATATTCATCGGTCACTACCCTTTGAGATGCAAACCATATTGAATGAATCGACTATCGAGATCAATATTCATACTTAGGACGACCCGCACATCCTAAATATCAAACAATCTTTAGATGTTGTTGAACAAGAAGCCATCACTTATTTTCTCTGAGATCATAACCACACTTTCACTTGGTCTTACGCAGACATGCCCGATATTGACCCCACCATAGTGGTCCACAATATCGTAACCATTCCCGATGCCAAACCTATCAAACAAAAGCTGAGGAAAATACACCCTCACATTTCTCTTCTCGTCAAAGAAGAACTTTAGCACCTTATTTCCATGTCCATCTTACCCATTGATTATCCTCGTTGGATTTCTAACATTGTCCATGTTACTAAAGCAACAGGGGGACTCTACATTTGCACGGACTTCCATGACCTCAACCTAGCCTTCCTAAAAGATGACTTTCCCTTGCCCGGTATTGATCAATTGGTTGACCTCACCACTGGTCATGAGATGTTATCACTCATGGATGGCTTCTCGGGTTATAACCAAATTTTGATTGTCCCTAGAGATCAACACAAGACCACATTCATCACCCCTTGGGGAACTTCTGCTATCGAGTCATGCCTTTTGGCCTTAAAAACGTTGGTGCCACATATCAACATGCTATGACTTACATCTTCCATGATATCATGCATCACATATTAGAAGATTACGTGGATGATCTCTTGGCCAAATCTAAATGTCGCTCCGAGCACCTCACCATCCTCAAAACCATCTTTGACCGCCTCATTAAATATTGTGTCTGCCTTCAACCTAAGAAGTGTGTCTTCATGGTTCTCTCAGGAATGCTCCTGGGATTTATTGTTTCCCTCCGTGGTATAGAAGTTGACCTTGCTAAAGTCAAGGCCATCCTCGAAATGCCTCCACCTACTAACCTTCGCCAACTCTATAGCCTGCAAGGTAAATTATAGTCCATTCACCATTTCATTTCACAATTATCAAATCGGTGTCAACCATTCCATCATTTGCTCGGAAGGATGTCTTTCTTTAACTTGGGATGATGATTGTCACAAAGCTTTTGAGGCCCTAAAACAATACCTTCTACAACCACCCGTACTCATTCCACCTAAAGATGATCAACCTTTTTACCTATACATATCCACTACTAATCATTCCTTGGGAGCCATGCTCGCTCATCGTGATGAATAACATAGGGAGCAGGTGGTTTATTACATAAGCCATACTCTTTTGGACTATGAAACCCGATACAACCATCCTACAAACTTTGCTTAGCCTTAGTTTTCGTTGCTCTGCAACCATTACCTACTCAACCACAAAACCTATGTTGTGACTAACACCGATCCCTTATACTTCATGCACGCCAAAACTTATCAAAATTAGCGTGTCGCGTGATGGCTTATTCTTTTAGCTGATCTTGACCTTGAATTCATCATCAAAAGTCCATCAAGGGCCAAGCTATCACCGACCAATTGGCTGACGCACCTATTTCGGGGATCAACCTCTAATTTTGACTTTCCAAATGAGTTAATTGCTACCCTTTCCTGGATGAACCCCTTACTAAATGACACTCTTCTTTGATGGTGCCAAGTGTCGGCGTGGGGCGGCTGGTATTATCCTCATTCCTCTTGATGAAGAACCCATGCCTTTGTATTTCAAACTAGAATTTGATGCACCAACAATATTATCGAGTATGAAGCACTCGTACTAGGTCTCTAAGCCACCTACACCCTAGATGTCAAATCAATAAACATCTTTGGTGATTGAGAATTGGTCATAAACCAAGTCAATGGTATGTACCAATGTCATAACGAGATACTTCAAAAGTATAAACAACATGTTGACATACTTTTGACCACCTTTGATCATTACACCCTTCAAACCATCCCACGTTCAACCAACAAATTTGCAGATACCATACCATGGCTTGCTTAGCTTCCCAAATACCCGCTTCCCCACCGATTCCAAAATCTTTGTCACCGTATAACACCTCCATTCACCTTCTTATTTACCTCACGATGTTTACTCAATCGGAACCAACACCCTGACCTTAGTGACCTTTGGTATAAACAATACTTCACTACCTTTCTCTCTCCATATTACCTCCTGATCTCACTTGTAATAGACAACGTGCCTTCCTTAAAAAGGTCTCTCGTTACGTCATTCTAGGGGACTCCTCTATAAGTGCGACTTTGATGGTATTCTCTTACGATGCCTCACAAGTTCTGAAATTCCTTATACCATTAAGGAGGTTCATGATGGCATATGTGGAGGTCACTTTAGTGGCCTTGCTATTGCTAAGCGTATTCTTCACCTAGGCTATTACTGGCCGACCCTTAACCATGATTATTGCGACTATGTCAAACATTGTGTAAAATTCCAACAACATTCTAACCTTCATCATACACCCAGTCATGCCTTACAGGTCACTCGTGACCTTTGGCCCTTCTCTCAATGGGGTTTGGATCTTGTTAGAGAAATCAATCCCCATTCTTCCCAACGCCATCAATGGATCATAACTGCTACCAAATACTACACAAAATGGGTGGAAGCCATACCACTCATCTCCATGAAAGTTGAGAAAATATGTGAGTTCATTAACCATCACATCATTTTCTCGCTTTGGTGTCCCTCATCGCCTCATCACTGATAATGGAAAACAATTCAAAAACAAAACATTGCAAAAACTTTGCAACGCCTTTGGCATTCAGCTTAGTTTCTCATCACCTTATTACCTACAAACCAATGGCCAAGCTGAATCCACTAACAAAACCCTCAACAAAATTCTCATGAAAGTGGTTGACGATACTGGGAAGGATTGGCATATGCACATTCCTTTTTCCCTGTGGGCATACCACACTAGTATTCGCACTTCCACTGCGGCCACACCCTTTTCTCTGGTCTATGGTACAGAGGTTGTTCTACCTCTCAAATTCCAGATCCCCTCACTCTACATTTCTCTCCATGACATGCTCACTGATGATGAATTTCATCAGGACCACTTAGCACAACTAGAGTTATTAGATGAATGTCATCTTAACACTCTGGATCACCTTCAAGTTTACCAAAAATGTATCAAACGTGCTTATGAAAAACGTGTTCATGAATGAACCTTCCAAGTCGGTGACCTTGTCTTGAAATAAAATCAACATGTAACCAAAGCAGAAAAAAATTAAATGGGGAAAATTTTCTCCTAATTGGCTTGGACCATACATCGTAACTCATACCTATGGATCAGGTGCCTATCATTTATCTTCACTTGATGGTAAACCTGAACCTGAGCCCCTTAACGCATTACATCTTCGACCATTCTATTGTTGAATCGTCGTCCTACCTCACCCTTTGTCTCTTTATAGGCTCGTCCCTTGAGCACTATCCACTCCATACACCTCCTAATGATTAAACAAGAATCATGTGAGTACCCATCACTTGTTATCTCCTCTTGAATATGTGTACCATGGTGCTACACATAGCATGATTCTCATGGATACTTTTCGTCTACCTTTAGATGAGATCCCATGGTCATTCCACCTTTCCTTTTTAACAAGATTCCTATCCTCCACCTTGGTCTTGTCCATGACTTCAAAGACCTCACATGGGACCAAACTCCTTAAGTCAAAATTCTAATAAAAAGATGACTCCCTCAAAAGGACATCTTCCTCTTGACAAATTGTTGCTATAAATAGACTGCTCCCTCGAAGGACAACTATGTGAAGTTAAAAAAAAATTAGAGAAACTGAAGCTTCCCACATCGATCAGCTTCACAAAGACCTCAAATAATACCATATTATTTATCCCATATAGACTTCCCGCATCGATCAGTCTATTAAAACAAAAAACCTTTTAGTCATGGACTTGCCCATTATGACCTAGGACCCCTTGCCCAAAGGCCTTGTTACTCAAAACATATAAAATTAACTACCTTTCACCCTCCTTACCATTTCCACTCTCATTTCCTCAATTGCCTCAAGGGACATCTTGGAATTTAGACATTTGGTGATCTGTGACTACTTTCATCGTAGAGAAGTCAATCGTGTAATGTCTTTAGGGTCTTATGTTCATCACCTCTTCGAGGTATGATCTACTGGTATGATCCTACCCAATCAGGTGGCTTTATTGCCCCCTCTTATCTTTTAACCATCTTTGTTTACATTTTGATTACCTTATATAGGACTTGGTCCTCAACGCTTACCTTCAGGGTAATCCTCCTCTTTTGCCATAATCACCTTCACCTACATCATTTTACCTATAATCTACCCACACCTATTAAACCTAAACCCATAACATGCCAAAAACCTACCAACTCATTTTCATATTCTTCCCTAGGTCATGGGAGAACTATATTGGCCTCGAGGGCCCTTTTCGCTTGGGACTATGTAGGTAGCACTCGAGGGCATGGGGTCCTTGGAGGTTAGCTCAGCCATTCTCTAACCTAAAAAATTCCTCAACCATGCCTCACTCACCATTTACATCACATTTCACTTAGTTCCCCTTTTCTAACAAAATTGGAAATTAAGCCACATACATAACAAGTTGCTTCCCATAGCATACATTTATTACACCTACCATCTCTCTATCATCACTATGCATAGATTATACAACATTTCATATATGACCCATATTATCATTCATTGCCTAAAAATACTGAATCACAACTTCACTTACTTTCAACTCAACCATGCCTAACCAAACCTAACTCAACCATGCCTACCAACCTGACTCGATCCATGCCTAAACCAACCTAACTCAACCATGCCTACAACCTAACTCGATCCATGCCTAAACCAACCTAACTCAACCATGCCTATAACCTAACTCGATCCATGCCTATAACCTGACTCGATCCATGCCTAAACCAACCTAACTCCATCATGCCTAACTCACCTAATTTCAATCCACATTAAAGTAATAAATCCATATCTCATCTAACACAAGCCATAAACCAATGTCTCATAAACACATCAAAAACTCAAATAATACCATGTATCTCATCATATAAATCAATAAATGTGTATCTCAATATACATGTCTATCTCATCATGTCTATCATCTCAAAAATGTCGGCACGTAGGCCGATATATAATACAAAATGTCATCGGCACGCAGGTTGGTCTCATATATACAAAAGAATGAATCAATACAAAATATCTTCAGCATGTAGGCTGGTATATGCTCAAAATATACAAAATCACTCATACATCCTCACTGTCTTTGGCACGCAGCCGACATATATATAAAAAATCACTAGTATACATCAAAAATTAGGTGACTACATATCAGGCATCTCACTAGATGTCCTCCATCTCTATGTCACATGTACCCTCAACCTCTTGTGTCCTTCTTTGGCACCTCACCTAGCACTGGTCACCATGTGCTGGTGGCCTCACCTTGATCGGGCCTCGAGCTTGCTAACCTCTGTGCTCTCCACACTTTGTGCATCATGTGGATCTCCTCCTCTCATTGGATGCTTGTTGCACCATGTACTCTCCATAAGATAGGAAGTCTATCCTAGCTGCCATGAGCTGGTCCTGATAATATCTCACCTCACCTAGGGCATCCCGTAACCTAGATACAAGCACGGTCTGTGGTGGTCCCATATGTCTCGGCCCCTGTACCTTCCTTGTAGACCTGCCTATAGCAACTTGCCTGCGTCAACCTGTGAACTGAGACCTACTCCCTATGCCTGTGGTGGTGCCCCCTACCCCTATGCCTATATCGGGGCCTGTAAGGCACCAATCTATGCTCAAAATTTGTGGCCAATTGGCCCTGTAAACCTGCCACCTAAGCCAATAAGGCTGCCACCTGACCATCTCTATCTCCATCTCCTCCATCTCCTCCATCCTCTCCCTCTCGCCATCTAGGCCTATAGACTGGTCACCTGTACTCATAGCTTTGCTACCTCTACCTTAGATCCCTCCAGTTGTGTCTGCAGTATACCTATCTGGGTAATCAGTGTCGCTACCTACCCCTGTAGGGTGTCTCTCTACACTGTAATGGTAGCTAGGTCTAGCTACCCCGGTCTAGGTGGTATGGCTCGTAACTGAGCCGCCCACCACTACCTGTACCTGTCTGTACATCTGGCGTCATCTATCCACCGATCCACTGGCTCCTCCTCCTCCCTTGTAGGCATTGTAGGTTGTGGTAGAGGTAGAGGCCTCTCCACATCATCTCTCCGATACTGTGGGAAAGACGGTGGAATGTCTGTACAAGCCTAAATTGCCATCGGACCCTATCTACCGGGATCATCTCATCCTCCCCGACACAACGACCTTGTATCCACCTCTCTAGCTAGAGCTTAGCTAGCTCCTCATGCATGTGCCTATATGAGGGGAATCCCACATATGGCCTCCAGATAATGTCCACTCAGACACCCTCCAACAAATTTTGAAAATGGGCCACATCATGCATCGGCCTATCCAATCTCCACTCTCTAACAACCAACACCCATCTCCTATATCCCACCCACATAGATCTCGTGGGAAGGCATCTACTCGGGCATCCCTATAGGTCGAACATAGACTATGTGCTCGTAAGCCCAACAAAGTGCAGTATAAATGTACAACACAAAGCTAAACTGTACTGACCACCCATATGCCCACAACTCTCAATATAATTGCACCAATAATGTTGGTGCCCAGGAAAACCAGGTCTCCTCTATCATCATATCATGGAGCACCCCCATTAGTGATTGGGAAAGTGTCCACCCTCTGCATCTGGTAGTGCATAGTAACACACTGCCTCCATCAATAGAACCACTAGCCTTGTCTCATCCGGATGGGCTAGGTACATCTCTCCATAGCTCAAACTGGCACTATGGAATCTTAGATCCACCGCCCCCTCACCAAAAACTATCCCAATCAGCTCCTTTGAGGCCTTAGAGGAGATAGAGTAAACCTAGGCACCCAATATGGGTAATCAGAAAATCAAAAACACATCCTCCAGGGTGATAGTCATCTCACCCGTCGGAAGGTGGAACGTGTTAGTCACAGAGTCCCATCTATTGATGAGCATGACCATCAAGCTGGGCTACCAAACAACATGTCGGTAGCATCAAATCCCACTCAAGCCCACTACCTCCACATGCTACAGCTCCAAAGGGGTCACTAAGCCGCACAATGTCACCAGTAGAGGTAGAACCCTGTCCCGCATGTGTAACTACGCTCTCCCCTGCATCCAATCCAAGCACGACATTAATCCACATTTACCATGACCATATTCACCAATTATCATTACCCTCCACCCTATTTTTACCCTACCCATCTCAACTACCTAACCTACATCACTTTTGCACCCTTGTGCCTAAAAGCTCCGACCGGTACCGGTTTATTCTAACCGACTTCAGTCACCTTTAAACCGGCATCGGTCACCTGTTTGGTGACCGATACCAGTTCTACCCAACCGATGTCGCCAAGCTTAACCGACATCGATCACCAATCATTGTCGCGGAAAATTCCGTGACTTCCCAAACCCCTTTTTTAAAACTCTCCCACCTGTCCCTTTTACCCCACCTACAATGACCTACACTACCCCAGGACCTCTACCCACCCCACCTATACAATTTACTACCCTCCCCCTCTTTTTCCCATTATTCTCCCCATACCCACATTTTTCTTTTTTCCCACCCACAAAAACAAAAACCACAAAACCATGACCAATAACAATAACCAAAACCTCTCATCTATCTAATCACCAATATAGAGTTAGGCACTTACCTCGTCGTGCTTTGTCACCGTCTCGATGGCACATCTCGATCGCTATACTGGTGGCCCGCCCAATCCCTCTCTGGCCTCTTCCATCACCGACTAGCTCCTGCAACCTTTGACCAATCAAATCTCTCACCCTGATCTCATGGACCCGCTCACCAACCCAACCCTCATCAAATCACACTATTAGCTCATTGTCCTGTTTCCTTCGGACACTTTTCCCTCTCTTTTTTTCGTTTCTTCACTTTGTAAATAATAAATGAAAAATAAAAACATGGATTATTTGTTTTTATAACCAACCCAACCTAACCGACATCGGTTACCATTGACTGGCATTGGTCGCGTGCCCTACCTAACCGTCATCGGTTTTCCTATACCGACGTCGGTTATCCATGACCGCCATTAGTCACCCTCACCTACACATTGCCCTTACTTTTCCCTTTTACCCCACCCTTTACCCTGATCCTTTACCCCATCCAACCTTTACCCAACCCATTACCTTACCTTTCTTGACCTCATCACTTCCTACCTCCATTTGTCCTCCTTTGGGGACTTCTTATTCTTTTATCCCTACCTTGGCACATGCCGACACTAAAATTTTCCTCCGTAATTTCTATTTCATTAATGTATGTATTAGGAATAGGATGTTGTTAAGTATAATTAGTAGTAGCGTCCGATAGAAGATAACGGCGCTGCCAGATCTACGCCGCCAATAATGTGGAGTACGGAGATGATCAAAGTACAATAGAATGTTGTAAAAAGTAAATATTTGTCGTAAGTGGTCCAAAGAATGTTAAAATGTCAAAGTTTGGGTAATTAGAGAAGTAGGGTCTACATGATTAGGAATTAGAAATATTATATTGGTAATAAGGACAAGGAGTGAGGTCATAAATATTTTGTGTATTTTATTTGTAAAAAGTCTAAAAATGTGGAACCCATGTAAAATGATAAGGTTTATCTTATCTTAAAAGATAAGCTTACATGTACGATAAGAGTTAAGGTATGGAATATGATTCATCGAGTGGATTTCTTATCCTATCTTAGAGATAAGATGGATAAGCTTGAAGTTCTATAAATAGAGAGGCCACCCCCCTCATTTAGCATAGAAGGAAGTAGTGAGAAATATTGTAGGAAGTGTGCGAAGGAAGCCATCAATTTAAAGGTGTGTTGAAGAAGCCATTAAGAGGTGTAATTGTAAAGTTTCTCCCATAGTCTTGGTGAAAGGCAAGTGAAGTCAATAACACTCAAGTACCTCATGGGTGAGATTGTATGAGCTTTCATGTTAATATTATAATTTACTTTGATATTTCAGATTTGTCATCATTCCGTCTTATCATAGTCGATGGTATTCTTATGTTATGTTGTTGTTTTGTTTCCAGTTATTACATCCACCAAACTAAAGGCATGTGCATTAGTAAATAATCATAGCACGAGGAGTTCTGGTGAAGAATTATCATAGTGCCGGATTGGTGATGACAGGCCTTACCCATGCCGTGACCTAGATATTTGGACCTAGACCATTGCTAGTGACCTTTGACCTCATGTGTTTACTATACCTTGCGACACTGTTACCTATGTTGATTGACTTGATGACCTTACCTATCCTATTTCCATGACCGTTTATCTTGACCCTACCTTTGGTGTACTGTAACATACCTAAATGTTCATGCACCTAACCTATGTTGTGTTTTCCGACCATATCCTATACCTTGGATACCAAATTCACTTCAACCTTGTTTGGATAAACCTATCAACCTTAGACGATGTAGAGTTTGCCTGCTCTTCAACCCAATAGTGTGTCGTAGTTTATACGTGTGCATGCATTTGACTGTATTGCTACCTTTGACCCTGACCCATTACCTAGATTTCCTGAGTAGACCTTTCACCCTTTTTTCCCCATGCCCACCTTCCTTTTCCTCACATATTCCTTTTATCAAACCACTCACCGCTTCAGCCTTCGCCTCGTCAGTTCCTAGTTTGAGGGGGATCACCTTCACCCACACATGGGGCAACCACATCTTATTTTTGTTAGCGTTTCTTACCAATACAAGCTATGCAAAAAGGTAAAAATGTAGACACTAAAATTAGGTCACACTACTCTTTGGTCCCTTGACCAATAAACACCCTTTATTACATTTACCTAGCCATAACCCCCTTCACCCCACTAATATTAATTTAATTAAATTAATTCATTATCCTCACTATATTTATTATTTAAATATCTTATTTAAATAATATCCACACATATAGTTCACTTAGACACCTCACCAAGCCAACTCAACCTAAGACCTATTCTTAGTAAGTTGCCATAACTAACTAAGACTTACCCAAACCCTAAAAATCAATGCCTACATTCCCTCTAACCACATTCCCGCATGCTCACAAGAAGCTCCTAGTCTAACCTATGGGATAATGACATGAGATCCAAGGAAAACAATAGGATCACCCTAGTTTAGTAAACCTATGAAATCCCTCCTTGATCGACGCCAGTTACCCCTAACCGTCACCGGTTAAGCCGAACCACCATCGGTTACCCTTTTAACCCCTAAACTACATTATTCTCAAGGTTGAAAAACATTGGGAGAAGGTTGAAAAGAAAGAACACATTTCAAAGAGATAATGCATCTTCAAAGAGAAAATTCCGGTGAAAACTTGCATGCAAGGAAGGAGATTGAGCATCTTGTCTGCGCACAACCATCCCAACCATGATTTGATATATCCAAGCAAAGAGGAGAGTACATGTAGCCCATGCGAAATATTTTCTTGATTGGTGATCCTTTTTGAACTTTCTCGCCACTTTTTGGGCACTTTATAGCCATTTTATCTTCTTATCTTTTTGATGGTCATACATTTCAGAGTTAATTATAAAATTAGATCGAGAGAACCCTATAAACATAAATTTATGAGACCATAATGAGGTACCAAGCACTAGTCACTACTATCATCCACCTAGCGTTGCATTCATCTAAGAAATTTGGAGATCATTTCCATTCACTTAGCTCCATCACAAAGGAGAAGGCTGGTTCATATGCATCACACAAACATAGGAGGGTATTTCTATTTTATTCCATCCACCATTCTACTACATTTTTACACTTATTTATTACTCACTACTTCATAAAGTGTGACTGGAACAAGAACACCTAGGGCATATAATGCACACACTCACTAGAACTACATTTGGGTATGAAATGTAGTGCAACGCTTAGTTACTAAGCCCACTATTGTGGTAGCTGAGGTAAGTCTGACCCATTCATTTGCATTTTTAGGGTTTTGATACTTCTTGTGGTCTCTTACAAGTCTTTCTTTCATCTTGGATTATTAGCAACACTGGTGTAGTGCAGTGAATCTGATGTGACACATAGTGAGGGTTTCGACCACCTTCGAACTGTGAAACTCAAGTCTAGACCTATTACACAAACTAGGGCACCCAGAGGCACTCCGAGTCCCTTCCAAGTGCTCCAGTCCCGGAGAATCAATCCAAATCCATCCTTTTCGGGGCCTCTGTACATTCATTCCTACTTCCAAATTATTCTATTTATTCTATAACATAGTCCAATGAGCTCCTCTAATCAACTAAATCACTTCCATACTTATATTACATACTAGGGTTTCTTATTTCATTAAATTAGTTGAATGGGTTATTTTTCTATTTGTTTATCGCATTCATTTACTGTATTTACATGTCGTTCTAGATCAGATTAACTACACATATCCCCATTTATTTAATCATTTTGATGACCTTGAAGTTTCAACACTTCCTTTTGACCATGTCATCTCCTTATCAAGTTATGGCTCAATCTTCTTATCCTAACTTTGCACATACTAAGGTCTCAAGCATAGTTACTACTACTGTTGATTTCATGCACGTGCACACCCAAAATCCTCCTTGCTTTGTCACACCTAGCATTGATCCATCCATCAATGTAGTTACTACTCATCATACTCATCATAATCCTCCTATGATTTCCACCCACATCTATCCCTCCACCCATTTCTCCAATAACTCCTTTCACTACTTATAAGGGATATGCCATCACTAAACAACTTAAAAATACACTCGCTAAGATATCTCTTTATGAATTGTTGTGTAATGCACTAGATTTTCGTAACATGCTAGAAGCTTCCCTTTGTGCCATTCATATTGAAAGTGATAATTCCATAGTGGCCTTTGCACATCTCATACAATCTCTTCGTAATTTACCACATGCTATATCTTTCATTGATGAGGATCATCACCTTTTGCTAAAAATCATCCATGTGCTCCTTTGCTCATTACTGCCATTATTAGCACTACTTACATTAAACAAGTCCTCATTGATAATGGATCAACCGTCAATTTATGCGTTCATTCTCTTTTAAAGAAATTAGGTATTAACGATAATTTAATTTCTAAGAATTCTACCCTCATTCGTGGTTATGATTCTACCACTTGCTCATGCCTCGGGACTATCTCATTACATATTCGTGTTTGGCCTATGATTTTTCTCACTCGAGTTATATGTTATCAATGCCTCCTTTCAGTTTAATCTCTTATTAGGTAGGCCTTGGATTCACGCAATGCACACAGTTCCATCTACTTTTCATCAATGTGTTAAGTTCTTACATGATGGCTATGAACATACTATCACCGTTGATCTAGAGCCATTCAAATATTGTCACATAGATCCCATTACTTCTATGCCCATACCACCTTCGCAATGTATTCCATATAGTAGCCTTGACATATATGACATTGGTCAATATAGCACTTCACAATATGCTACTACCATTATAAACACTCTAGTTATCTCTACTCACACTACAACTATTATTTCACCTACGGTATCAACTCTTATTAATGTCCCTTCTCCACCCATCGCAATACCCTCTATTACTCCATCTACGGTGCCACCTACCAAGTATTATTGATAGTGTGATATAACTTGATGATGCTCACAATGATGGTTTTGAGGATTCTGATGACGAAGTTTACACTATCAAACTTACGAATGAAGCATTAGGATAACTCGATTTTACTCCTCTTGGCATAGACGACTCTTATTTTCAAGAAACCTTTGTGGCCGATGGCCTAGGTGAATATAGATTTAAGACCCCTCCCTCTACTAATGTTATGGTACTATACCGGGGGTTTGTAAATAGTGTAGATGTTATTTCATCTTCTCCTCCATAGGTTGTAGCTCCACTGCCTCCTTTTACATGCACACTATTTATCAACATGTCCTTTTGGAAACACATCCCTATTGATTCTACTTTCTTAGACACTATTTGTACATGTGACAATTTGGTTAGGTTTGGCATGACACTTAATGACATCTTACCACCTCTCCATTCACCACATCTTTATCATGGCTATTTTCACATTACGATAACTTATGGCTTGTGTGTCTTTCATTTGACAGTCTTTGTTGTGCATACCCCTCATGCCTCTCCACTCACACTTGGACAATCCTGGCTTGACTATATTGGTGGTACAATAGATGCTCATCACTCTTTGCTTACATTTCCTATGCCTTTTGGAAATATTTATATTCATAATGATTCTTCTCCTACTTATGCTCCAAATATCTCTCGTTGGCATGCTCATGGTTTTCCATTGATTGCCTTTATTGATGAAGAATATGCAATGAATGTGTACACACTCCATCGCAATGGGTCCCTATATGACCCTCCTCACTCTATAGCTTATCAAGTTTCGATGCTACCTTACCCAGGTCGGTTTGATCATGACAATGATGATCTCCTTGATAACGGTGCATAGTCATCTTCTCTATCATACACTTGGAGGGCACTACATCTAATACAACCCCCACTCATCACATTAGCATTAGCACATCTCTCATCTTGGCATTATCATTCATTCACATCTTTATATAGTATTACATCATCCTTTTAGTATTTACGCACACCTCATCTTAACATCATCTCATCTTGCATAATCATAAATATGTTATAGTGTCATCATTACCCAATGCCACACTCTTTTGCTTTGGTTCACACTTAACTGTTGAGGGATTACTACACATAAACCCCACACACTACACTATAGGTATTACACACTACATCTATTCATACATCTCTCATCATACATCATACATACTATATTTTGACCTTTGCGCATCTATACATCTTACATCATACATCTTGCATTTAGAATACATCATTTTGATTATTTTCACATTTACATATCATACATACACATCATACTAGTCTTCATCATACATATACAACACTTTCATGGTCTACGAGGCTAGAATTTTACACACTACATTACATGCATCTTACACTCATTATTATATATCGTACATTACATATTATACATCGTACATCGCATCTCACATTACATATACATCATACATTACATGTTATACTCATCCCATGGTTATATATTAGCATCACACATATTGCATTGTCTTGTATGCGCTACACTCACTACCCTATGACACACTTTAGTTCCTCGATCCATACTTGACTACCAAGGGTTTATAAATCAAATGGACCTTACATTCATCCTATGTTTATCATTCAAACTTTCATCATGCAAAATTTCTGGGATATTGACATATGCTATAGGCTAAATCATCACTTACACTATTCGTCTTTTAGTGGTATACACTTTAGGCTATATCAACAATCCTTACTCTATTCATCTTGTAGTGATACATGATTTAGGATAAATCATCACTCATACATTAATTTTGACATATTATACGCTTCAGCTCTAAGGTTCATGCACATCTCTTCTATATGTCACATATCATCATCACTATGCATACATACTCATCAACGCGCTAGACACAACACACACTATTTGACCATTTCTCGATGACACACTCTCATTTACAGTTCATTCTTGACTACTGAGGGAAAAAAATGAACCTCACTACATACATTTCCATTCACTCGGGGGGCATGCGGCTCCTATCACTCCATTTTACATTCCATTCCATCCATCCACAATATACTGCATATTATGGTTGCTTTTACTATTACTTACTTTTTTCTCGGTTCATGATCGTTTCATTACACATGCTAGTTATATTACTTATATGTCATTTATCTATACCATCCACACATGTGTGTTCACATATTTTTCTAGTTGTGATCACAGATATAGGTCTCTTACATGCAACATGGATGCTTGCCTTCTACCCTTCCTACACTGGTCGCTAGGGGCATCCACATTTGTCTCTTCTAGGTGCTATTGTTTCATTTCATACTTAACACTTTACATTATTTGGTTATACAAGATTTTGACATACTAGTTATCTTTCTAACATTCTAATGAGTGCTTCATGTGCACCATTTTTTTTTAGGATTATTTGCTTCCATACTTATTTGTTTCATTGCTTGTATATTATTTTCCCTTGTTTGCGGGCCTCACACTATGTTTGGTGTGCACACTTGTTTGTTTGTATGCAGCCATGAAGTCCTTACATGTCTTGTGACATCATGAGTGATGTCCCATGTTTGCATCCCACTTTGTGCAACTTACTTGTCTTCTTGCATGTTTACATTACTTTTCTTAGTATCTTACACAATGTTTGTGTAGATTACACACTATCTTATACATGCATGCTTGTTTGTACTAACACTTGTCTTTAACTATCCTTCTTGTTTGTGCACGCCTTGGTTTCTACTAAGCACATTCCCTTCCCCTGCAGGGAAGAGTTTTAGATTTTATGGGTTGGTCTTATTTGGGGCTGCATTCTCATATCGGCAACATCGAATGTGGCCTCGAAGAGGGGGGCATCATTTGGGGTTTTACATACTACACAACACATTTACACTGGTTCAGTTCAATGCACTTTCCACCCTTGGCATTGTGGGTTACATACAACAAGTGGGTTCAAACTAGTCTATGAACCCTATACACAATGGATTTTACAGGACATGGTAGTCCTTAGCATTCTAGGAAGTAGTTACAGGTTGGAGGATACAACAGAATTCCTCCCTACACTTCTTTATCCAGTGGCATCGAATCGTCCAAAAAACCGGGACATACAAAAATATCTTCACACACATTCAGGGAAGTAGTTACAAGTTAGAGGATACAAAAGGATTCCTCCCTACACTTCTTTGGCCTATGGAGTTGGATTGCCCAAAATCCTCGACAATACAGGATATCCTTCTACACTCTCTTTCTTGACATGAATCATGTTGACTCGGATATGGTGGAGATCTGGATGGTAGGAGGAACACTACTAGATATATTTTCACAATGAGGTGAGATGGTAGTTAGCTAGATTTCAAGATTGCGAGAATGTTGTGGATTTGTCTACTACAAAGGCAAAGTATGTTGTGGACATAGAGGCTAGCAAGGAAATGATATGGATGATCAAGTTTATGGAAGATTTGGGAAAGGAGCAAGATGATTGCAAATTGTTTAGTGACAATCGAATGTAATTCATTTGGCAAAGAAATCAACATTTCATTTAAGAATGAAACACATTCGAGTTGAGGTATAACTTCATATGGAAGGTATTAGAGGACGGAAACCAAACTAGAGAAGATTCATACGAGGAAAAACCTACGGATATGCTAATGAATCCATTAGCAAAGGATAAATTTGAGCTACACTCCACTTCTGTTGGTATTCAAGTTTGAGACTTGAAGAGGAAGAAATAAAGCTAAGGAAGGATCCAAGAATGACGTTATACAGGTATAATGCAGTAATTAATCTTCAAGTGGGAGATTGTTGAGTTGTGGAGCTCAATTACTTCAGATTAGCATGTAATATAAAACTTGCAAGAAAATACAATAACTCGACATCAGTTATGGAGGGACCAACATCAGTCACCTATGACCGACATCGGTCAGAAAAGGAGTAACCGACGTCATTTAGGGCTAACTAACATTAGTTACCATGCGGGAGTGTTTTATTTAACTCTTAGGAATTAGATCTAATTTTAGCATTAAAGAAGATCTATTAATTGTAATTACATGGCTAAGTGCCCTAAGTTTGTATATGCCTATATAAGCATGAAATATAGGGTTTAGAAGTGTGTGTTAATGATTATTATGAGAATAATTGTGAGAGAGAGAATTCTTGGAGAAGAAGCAAAAGCTTAAGAGAAAGAAAGTACTGTACATCTGAGAGGTGTGGAAGATTGTAAATCTTTAATTGTATATCTTGTGAAAGCTTTAGATAATATATTGGCTTGTTTCTTGGTGGATGTAGCCCACACTTTGGGTGAACCACGTTAAATCGGCCTTGATTTATATCTCCTATTTTATATATTTCTTCTAGTAGAATATCCATTTTTATTTGCATGTATGATTAGATTTGATATATTATCTCATACAACCTTGTTCTAACCCCAACAGATCAGTGCATATGTTCCATTTATATTTTTCATTTGTGTACTTTACATTTACATACTTATACACATGCCTTTTATATTACGTTTTTACACATACATACATATTTTACTACTTGATCATTTTCTCCTTGCAGGTCTGACCATATGAGAAACAAGTAGTCAAATGGGGAGCAAAAATAACAAAAATGATGAAGACGTCAACAACATTTCATGGAAGCACACACCATACTAACCATGTAGGTACATCACACACATCGACAGCTACACACGTGTTTTCGCCCTAGGTTCACTCTCATCACTTTTTTCTACTTTTTCATCTTTATTTTCCACGCTCCATCATCTTTTTTTCATTCCACATTTTTTCTAGTCCTTTGGCACGTATTCCAATAAAATATTCATGGACATCTAGTACACATTTCTATTTAATTTATCTTACCAAGATTTCTTCTCACCAACATAAAGTGGGGGAAAATGTAGACACAAAATCATGTACTTTAGACATTATTTAGTCATGGTCTCATATTACTATTTAGAAGGTTTTGAGGGAAGAAAGTACTAATTAACCCTCATATTCTAGCCATCTTATTTTATTTTCTTTCATCAATCCTGACCTCTTGCACTGCATGCCCATCAACTTTCATAGTTTTGCATCATTTTAGATTTAATTTGGGTGTCCAAGCTAGTATTGGGTTGCCCATGGGTGCCCTGGTCCCACCAAGGGCACCCCAATCCTTTTGAACTTTCCCGCCACTTTTTGGGCACTTTCTAGTCATTTCAGCTTCTTATCTTTTTGGTGGTCATCCATTTCAGGGTTAATTATGAAATTAGATCAAGAGAACCCTATAAATATAAAGTTATGAGACCATAATGAGGGACCAAGCACTAGTCACTACTATCATCCACCTAGGGTTGCATTCATCTAAGGAATTTGGAGATCATTTACATTCACTTAGCTCCATCACAAAGGACAAGGTTGGTTCATCTGCATCACACAAACATAGGAGGGTATTTCTATTATATTCCATCCACCATTCTACTACATTTTTACATCTAGTTATTGCTCACTACTTCACAAAGTACACTGACACAAGATCACCTAGGGCACATGATTCACACACACACCAGAACTACATTTGGGTCTGAAATGTAGTGCAATGCTCAGTTAGTAAGCTAACTATTGTAGCGATCGAGGTCATTATGACCCATTTCTTTGCATTTTAAAAGTTTTTGATACTTCTTGTGGTCTCTTGTAGGTCTTTCTTTCATCTTGGATTATTAATGACACTTTGATGCGGTCAACAAATATAATGTGACACAAAGGGAGGGTTTCAGACCACTTGCTAAACCTGTGAAACTTAAGTCCGAACTGTTCCATAGACTAGGCACCCATTTTATAGATCGAGCACCCACAGGTGCCCCAATCTCTTTCCAAGCACTTCATCTAGAGAATCGGTTTAGATCCATCCTTTTTGGGGCCTCTCGTATAGTGCTTACAAATTATTCTATTTATTCTACGACACATTCCAACGATATCCTCTAATCAGCTAAGTCACTTCCGTACTTCTCTTACATATTAAGGTTTCTTCTTTCATTAGATTAGTTGTTTGGGTGATTTTCCATATTTGTTTATTGCATTCATTTACTGTATTTACATGCCATTCTATATCAGATTAACTACACATATCCCCCATTTTAGTTAGTCATTAACTACAGATGAGGCCCGTAATTGACTCCTTTGAGATAGTCAATTGATGATAGAAGATATTGTAGATCCTGAATTGATTCCTTATAATCATGATGATCATAAGTCCATAAGTTTTTGTCTGCATCACATCTTCAAGAAACTGAAGTTAAGTTAGGATTGCATGGCCCTCATAATATGCATGAAGGTTGAGGTGGTAGTTCACGTTTCTTGATCATGTCATTGTGTTGAATGATGTACTAGCTATATCACTCATAGTTCAGCCATATGATCCATTTATCTCTTTTGCACAAGTCCCTCATTGTAGGTGAGTCTGGATTAGTGATCTAGATGAATCCTGCACTCAGTGGCGAGTCCTGCACTAATGCAAAGGTGAGTCATGCGCCGGTGCATAAACAAGTCCTGCGCTAGTATGTAGTTAGCTCCTATGATGAATTAACATATGCTTTCCCAAATACATTTTTAATACTCATAAATGTTCATTCAATCCATATTTGAATAAGCAATAACAATAATATGTACAACATTTCCTTCCAAAACATAGTAAAGTATTAATTATAAAATGTCAATATTATACATAGTGTAAAATGATACCAAAATAACACAGGGTTTTACATGGGATAAAACATGGAAAAATAGGGGTTCATCACCCCCACACTTAAGATCTAGTAGGTCCTCCTACTACCTATTCAATTATTCAACTATCCTTGAACAATTGTACTCATTGGAAAAGGTTTGCCAAGTCTCATCTAATTCAGTGTTACAAAACCCAAATAACTTAATGACCGACTTCCTCCAAGTGATATAATTGTCCTCTAGCTAATCAACTATGGAATTCCATCATGGTACTAGGGAAATGACTAATGGAGGCCTATACCTCATTCCAATCCACTACTCTTGCATTTCTAGAATGATCTTATAGAGATCCTTGGCCATTTTCAATGACCAACAAAGGTTAGTGGTGAAATCACCTCCTCCTTCTTGTAATGCTCTGCAAGTAACTTATACCTTAATTGACAGAAATGAAATTAAAATTGAACATTGGGAGTGATTTCTCCCTAAAAATATTCACATAAGTTCTCATAATTTATTTGTAGTGATCCACCAACTGCAAGCAATATACCCGAGATCTAATTCTATTGAAAAAATAGATAGGGACAAGACGATCATGCCTCATTAAGAGGCCTATATTAGATTCTGTTTGAACATATGTTCCTCTTTTTTCCCTCCATTTAGATTGATGCCTTAAGGTAGAGATGAATGCTCACAGTTGGACCTCTCCCACATAAAAATTGATTGGAATTTCAATCTACTTAGGGAGAAGAAACTTGTGAACATAAAATTCACAGAGTAAATTCTTGGCAACATCATTTCCTGTTGTGTATGCACCAAAAAATTTTTTGTCATCATCAAATTCTATATCTTGCATAGAACTAACTTGAGAAATCTTCCATTTTAGAAATTGCTCCTTCAAAAATAGTGCATAAAAATTAGATTGGGGTTTATATGATAGATGTTGATCATATAAGCGTGGACATTAAGCACATTATCCTTGAGTATCTGGTTCTCTTCCTTTATAGTCTTGTTCTCATCATCAATTCCTCTGATCCTATAACATTCCTCCATCCATTTAACCATTCCTTTCAAGACAATAATTTAAGGGAACACAATTTTTTTTTGAGTTTTTGCTCTTTAGTGACCATAAGCTATGTTTCTTACCTATTCTCTTGAAAAATTGCAAGGGATGCATTAAGATCACCTTTATTGGTTTGTAGGGAATGAAGTTGTTATTTTTCCTCCAAGGCATGTTGGAGTTGAAGAGTTGCCTCTTCTTGCTGCTCTATAGTCTAATGTAACTGTTGGATTTTCTAAATTTTCTTAGCCTCCACCTAATAGAAACCGGACTCCCGAGCTTCAAGGAGGAGTTGTAGATGTGTGATTCTCCCTTGAGCTATTTGTAGTTCAAACTAAATTTTAGAAAGAGACAATACTTGTGGCATAATTATGTCAGAGTCGGGGAGAACTAGGTTCTCCTTCTAGCATAGGTGTCTTACCTTTGTCCATAATGGGGGAGTCAATAGTAGTGGTTGGGGTTTGGTCAATTTATTTCTCAGAAATAGGAACTGAGGGTGATACAAATTGAGGAGGAGACATAGGTGGTGTCTTAAGTAGGGTTTGCATAATTGCAATGACTTCCTGTTCTTCTTGAGTAGGAACATTTTCTGTGGGGTCTCATTGAGGGTCTTCTCATGTCTAGCTATTCTAGGGAATTTCTTAGGTCACTAAGAAGTGGAAGGTTCAGGCAGTGTAGAACTAATTCAAACTTTAGGCTACACTTCTTCTGAAATTTCATCCACTTCTTAAGGCCATGCCTTTTCTTAACAAACTGATGTTTGCAAATCAAATGTATCAAGCCCTAAAATTTCAAGTAAGAGGAACCCTAAAAAAATTTCTTAGTTCTAGAGGAGACATAATCAAACATGAATCAAGGAAAATTTATTTTGTTCTAGGGTTTAACTTGGCCATGGTGAAGGTGGATAAGAATTCTCAAAACATGACCCAAAACTATTTCGTATTGGCCCTCACAGGTAAAATATCTGATTATCCATTTAGCTATGTCAACCCAAGGCTCAAGGAGGGTACTTATTTTAATACCCTTTTCCTTTCCCTTATTGTCCACAACCAGTTCTAATTTTTTTCTTTTTCCCACTAAAAATATTTTAATAATTTCATAATACAATGTTATATTATTAACTGATTTACCCTCTTCTGGTATCCCTGAAAGATGACTAATTATAGTGGGACTAAATGGAATTTTCTTACATCTTATAGTAGAATACCCATCCTCCATGTTTTTGTGAATTCCTCTTTCCTTTTTGTCTTAAACTATTCATATGCAAGCAAAAAATCAAGTCATACCGCCTTTTCAAAGATTTACATTTCCCTTACATCAGCTAATAGCTCTGCTGAATTTATTGGTTCATGCCTAAGTTTAAACCCCATGACTGGTGTGTAGAACAAGTATTTGGAAAATAAAGCACACATACTAGAAATATAATGTTGCAGAGATGGAAATAAGCACAGGAATGGAACGGGTAGTAGCGCAGAGTGTAATGGTGGAATTAGGAAAAAGATAGGGGAGACAAAACGGTTTCAAATAAAACAAAATGAATTGGGAAATGTTTTAACAAATCCCAAGGTGATAATTATAATGCTTCGGGTACATGTGGTGAAATATGAAGGTGGATGGAGGATTTTTTGGGATATATGAAATGTGGGAAGACATTGGGAATGGTGAAGGTAATCAATTTCCAAGAGTACAATAATGAACATTTCATGAATTAAACATTGCAACATTTAAGAAGGGAACAATTGCACATACCTTATTAATTTATCTTGTCACATCTTTGGCCATCATTTTGATGTTGCTTTGATCCTCCCTCCAAGCATCATTCTTCATTTATTACTGCATGATTCAAGGGTGGTGACCACCATTGCTAGTTTTCAACCACTTGCATTTTTTAGAAGCAGTGGCCGCCATCACTGGTTTTCAGCCAATGCCTCAGAGGATGATGGCTGCCATTTCTAGTTTTCAGTCATCTCATCTTTATTATTGCTAAAAAATAACTCACTTCTCGAGTTAAATTGGAAAAAGAATTTTTTCCAAACAAGTCGAGCTGAATCTTTGTGAAACATCGTCTGAAATTCTTCTCTGGATGCTTAATCTATGTCCATTAACCAACATCACTTTCTTCTCACCATCAATGGGAATAAATTGAGCTATTCTATTGTTTAATACCTCTTCAATTTGATATGGGGTCATCCATATTGTCTCTGATTTCCCTTGAAATCCTTGAATTTTGAATCAAATAATAGATCCCAATATCCTTTATAGAATTTATTTGTCTTAATGTATTTGTCATGCCATACTTGTCTCGATGTTGGATGATTTCAGTCTGATGCAATGCTTTTAGTATGATCTCATCTAACTCATTTAGTTATATAATCCTTTCTTGTTTTCCTTTGATAATTTAATTCCCACTTTAGCAATTGTTCTAAAGGTTTGAATTTAAAATTCTATAGGAATAATGAGATTCTTCATATAAATTTTTTTATAAGGAGTAAATCATGTGGTTGTTTTCCAAGTAGTATTGTAGGCCTATACTACTTCGTAGTAGTTTTGAACACAATTTTTGCTTAAGATATCCACTATTTTTGTTAGGATATTCTCTAACTCTCAATTAGCAACCTGCGCACTTGACGATTAAAATGTGGATGATATGGTGATGATTTCTTGTGCTTTAGCCGGTATGTTTCCACAAAGGAAATGATTACACCGAACATGAACGTGGTCCTTGGTCAGAAGCAATGTATCTCAAAGTGCCCTAGATATCCGAAGATATGTTCATATAAAAAATATACAATTTTCTCATCTCTTGCATAGTGCAATGCTTACACCTCATCTCATTTGGTGACATTGTATGTAGAAACCAGAAAGTACTCCTTCCCTTGAGAGGTTGGGTCAATTGGTCTAGTGAAATCCATTCCCCACTTCTCAAATGGTTCCAAAACAACTTGAGGTTAGAGTGGAATCTAAGATGTAAATGTTGGCTTCCCCATCCTTTGGCACCAATCACATCTCCACACGTTCTTTTGACATCCTTAAACAAGGAAGGCCAATAATAACCAGTTCTTAAAACTTTATGAATGCTCCTCCAATTGAATAATGCCCACTGATGGCTCATCATGACATGCCCTAAGTATGTCAAATACTTCATCTTCGGTACACACCTACGTAAAGCATGGTCAAGTCCACATTTAAAAATAATTCCTTTTAAACATGTATATATCACACTTCAATTTCTTTCTTTACTTTTGTGTGAAAAAGGTTGGGAACTTCCCTGTAGCCAAGTAGTTAGCTACATCATCTTACCAAATTTCTTAGTTCCTATTCAAATTAATGATCTATTAATGAAAGAAAATAACAACTCGAATATGGATGGCTTATGGTACCTTGTGATGAGATGAGAGAAGGTGGGCGCAAAAGATGAGAACCTCCTTGTTGCAAGTTGGATGATGTGCACAAAAAGAACACTATAAGAAAAATGGATTAGTAGATATATGGAGGGTTTCCCGATTAAGTCGGTTCCAAGAAACATGAACTTTCTTGGATGGATATCAACCCTCTTGTAGACAATATGGAATATGAAACATGATAATGGATCTGATAAAAGCATGCAATATCGATACAAAATCTGAGAAGTAGATCTAAGATATCAAAAGAAGATCTGAAAAAAATTGAAAAAACAAAGCAAACCTAACATGAGTTGATGGTAACCTAAGCCTATAGTATGCTAATAGACGATGACTAGGGTTGGATAAGGAAGATCTATACCAAAGATAGATCTGCAAGCTCTTGTATGGATGGATCTGGAATGAACTACACTTGCAAACAAATCTGGACTAGATATAGAGACCTACAAAATAGAATGGACCTAAAAATGGGTGAAACGTTGTAAGGAAATTAAGTAAAGTGATGACTAGGGATATGTAAATAGAGATGGGTCGATGGAGACTAGGGAGAATCGACACCAACAAGGGAATGAAAAAATAGATCTAGAATGACATAATGTAAGAAAGGGAAGATTTGAGTGACAGAGGTGAACTGAAACCAAAACAAATATTATTGAAGGCATGATGACATAAACAAGTTGGATGATGGGATGAGTTGATGGTGTTCGGTATAAATTGACAAAGAATGAAACTAGTTAGGTACATATGAAAGTGGAATGACTGAAATGGAGACACAGAGACAAGACTAAAGACTCAAACAAAGTGAGGAAAAGTCCTTGAAGATACCTAGACTTGCAAAAGATATTAGTGGAAAAATATGCAACAATATGATAATGGAAGAAAATGATATAACAAAGTAAGAGAAATCTCCCTAGATCACCAAAGTAGATGCACAAAATCTCTAAGAAGACTCCAAGATGTGTAGGATAGCTACAGAAGTACTCAATGATGAAAACAACATCACAAGATAGCCTAAAAATCACAATGTTGTATCCTTGAGAAAGGAGGGGAAATGACATATTTATAGGGTCAACAATGACCTGAATGTGTCACCGCCGATTATGGTGAGCTATCCATTAGGGCGAAGTGGGATGCTTCTAGATGGAGGAAAAGAGGCAAAAATGAAGCGAGATTAGGGTTTTAGAGTGTTTAGGTGGGTTAGGGTTGCATAGAAAGGATAATAGGGTAGGTGGGAGGTTAGAATGAGTAAATAAAGGGCTTAGGTAAATTATTAAATGAGGACCTAGGGATAGAAAATTAGGGAATTTTAGGGATGAGAAATGAGAGACTTAGGGATGTGAAATGAATTAGGTGGATATTAATGATGATTAGGGATAATTAAAATGATTTAGGGAAATTAAACATAATGAGATGAGGATTAGAAGTAATTAGGGATAATTAATTAATAAAATGAATAATGCATGATTAAAGGTGGAAAATGGGAATTAATGGGGTAATTGAAATGGAGAGGGAAAATTAAATTTAAATGGATGGCCCAGATGAACAAGAGCGAACACGGGGTGAAGGGGAGGAACGATACCAAAAATTGGTATCTACATTTTTCCCTTTTGATGAGTGGTTTGCTTTGGCAAGCCATGAGGTAAAAATGAGAAGGATGAATGATGATTGATTAGGTGCTCTCCTCAAATTTGGGATGGAGGAGAAGAAGTAAGTTGATCATGAGTTTGAAAGAGATAGATGATAGAAGAAATGAAGAAATTAGAAAGAAGGGATAAGATATCCCATACGTTGATTTGAACAAAAAGTAAAAGATGTCGGTGATTCATATTGGTATGGTATCCTAGTAGGTGTTGTCATTGATGAAAAACCACATTAATGAAAAATTTCGTGTGGATGTCATGATGATGTTATGGATGCTAACATACTGGTTCAGATGTTTATTAGTTTCTACAATGAGATTCATTGATGCATGCTTACTCTAACATGCCTATATAGGTGCGTAAGAGGTATAGCTTATCGGTGAGAGAACCTTGGATTCTTGGGAAGCATGTTGGCATGATTAATAGCATGATTTGAGGGTGCTTGAGCACTCATAGTAGTGGAATAGTGAAGATACATGTTGATCTCTATGTTAGAAGGTGTTCATTGGGAGCAAGTATAACAACTTGGAGGTGTGAAAAAGTGTATTGGAGACATTTGAAATCATTGATGCATGATATAAGGTGAATCATGGCATATGAGGTATGTTTTGGTCATTTTCGAGGTTTCATGTTGAGTTATTGCATTATTTCAGTTGACCCTAGTTGTTATTATGAGGATCTAACATGTAAACATAAGTAATTCTTAATGACTAGAGAAATTGAGAAATGGAATTGACATTATGATTATTGGATATGTTAGAGGGATGAGTGATTATGCTCTTATAAAAATTTCAGGTTCCCATGTTGTTATTTTTTCCAAATATGACTGATTTTGTAAGACAGGTCAAAAAACAGGTGAAAATCAAGCTTGAATTTGAACTTCTGATGCTCATTGTGAATAGTGTAATTTGCATGGGAACTTGTGGATTTTAGGGATGATTATAAGGTGAGTTTATAAGTTTTCACAAAAATAATGAGGTCATTTTATTGTCACATTTTTATGAACGAATGTTAAGAAGGTAAAGAGGTCTAAAACCCTAGTTAAACCCTAACTAGGAGCAATTGACAGAAAGTGAAGTGTTGTGACCAATTTTTGATTGATTAATCAAAAGTGATGATTGGATGTTGTAGATTACTCCTCAAGATTTCCATAAATGTATGGTTTAGGTCATGGTGATATGCGGGCCCCACTTAAAAATAGAAGTTTCTAAAGAAGAAGAAGGTTTTAGGACAAGTCCAAAGGAGTAAGATAAAAAATTGGTGGTACATAATGATTAGAATTTTTCATAATTTACATGGAGATTTCAAGACATGTTCATGCAGTTTCATGATTTTTTGAGGTCTAAACAAGTTGACTGTCAAAGGGCAGTTTTGGGGTCTCAAATAGCAAGGTCTAGTAAAATGGTCATAACTTGAGCTACAAGTGGAATTTTGAGATGATTAAATTTGTGTTGGAAAGTATATTCAGATATATTTCCATTGATATATGGATATCCTCATTATGAGGTAATTTTATAGGGTTTATAGGTCATTCTTTGAGAAATAATATTTTTGGAAGTTCAAGACAACATCTATTTTGGTGAAAGTTTGATGTTATTTGAAGCATGATATGGATTAGGTGATGCTTCCTATCACCTATAAAGTGAAGATGAATGAAATTTGAATAAAATAAATCCATTTTTAGGTCTTGAAAGTATGTATAAATGAATTTCAGCTAACCTTTGGAAACAGATCTTTTGGCAAGTTGAAATGGTGAAGGTAAATGTTGTTGTGGTTTGAACTGAAGGATGTTTCATGAATTATAAATTTATTGGAAGTGTTATACATTTTCTTAAATTTATTTTTAGTGGTCACATGGCATGTTTTGGTTGTGTAGAAGTGATATGGTGATCAGATGAAGTTTTCGGGTGTCTTTGAAGGGTGCATGAAACAACTGTTTTGAGAATTATAAAGGGAACTGGGCCCAATAAATGAAATAATTTGATTGGTTGATATTAATTTAGAAAATGTATGAATTTTTATGATATTTTATTCATATGTAAAGGGTTTTTGGTCATGAAAAATTATGGTACTAATGTTAGGGAATTTTTAAGATTGTGCCCATGGGGTTTTGAGCCATTTTTGGCACATATAATGAGGTTTTTGGCTAGGCCAACCTAATTGGGTCACTTATGACTATTGTATTTAAAATTTTAAATTTTTTCTTGATGTATGGATTGAACCAAATGGAGGGAAAATGTTTTTCCTAATTTTGAAATGTGGAGAAGCATGTAAAAGCAAGTTTTTGGGTGCTTTTTCAAACTAGTTGAGTATGTGCAAGGTGAGAGACCTAGGGAAAGTTTATTTGAAGTTGTATGAGAATTAATTGATATTATATCAGATGTGTTATAGGTTGAGGAAGATCATAAATCATGTGTGTAAGATTTTGAAGCATTGAGAAGTGAAGAAAGAGCTAGATTGTGCAAGTTGAAGACCTAGGGTTTGAGCAAGGGTTTGGAAGAGTTTGGAGCTGAATATTTGGATCACTATCAGCTGTGGTATAAAAATATTTTCAATGGTCATACTTCATCAAAATCTTGTGTGATGATTCATATTCATGCAAGTCTCTTGTTGTGTGTAATATCAACAAGGGTTTAGGGGTTGGTGTTCCTTGTGGGGTTGGTGCCTCACTAAAGAAATCTCTTATGATGTGTAATATTCACTTGAGTATTTTTGTGTGTAATATCAACAAAGTTTTCAATGGTTTTTCTTCCCCTTGAGGGTTTCCCACTTATATATTGTGTTTTGTGTTTTCTCTCTATTCATGGTTTATAACATGTATGGTATTTGATTGTGTGCACACATTAATGGATGGTTAAGTGATTATGTGTTTTGAATAAGTAATATAAAATATGATTTGAATTTTTATAAGGAATGATTCACCCCCCTCTCAGTCCATTGTGCTTCCAACAATTGGTATCAAAGCAGGTCCTTTTGGAGAAGTTTAACAACTTGAAAGGAGATCTTGAAGCACAAAATGGAAAGTGTTAGAGTTACAGAAAGACACCAATGTTTGATGGAACAAACTATGATTTTTGGAGTGTAAGGATGAGGACATATATTATGTCACAAGGATTTGATGTTTGGAAGATTGTGGTAGATGGATATACTCCTCCTGCCACTCCTATTACCGATAAAGTAGACAAGGATGCATATGAACACAATTCTAAGGCCTTTAATGCTATCATTCAAGGCCTTGAGAATTTGAGTTGGGAAAGGTAATGTACTGCAAATTAGAAAAGGAAGCATGAGATAAATTACAAGTCCTATATGAAGGTGAATCAAAGGTAATAATTGCTAAACTTCAAACCTTTAGAAATCAATTTGAATCTCTTAAGATGAATGATGAAGATTCCATTGCTGCATATCTACTTAGGGTTGAAAAAATTGTCAATAACATGAAAGGATTAGGAGAATAAGTAAAAGAAGAAGTGGTTGTTTAAAAGGTTCTAAGGTCACTAACTCCAAAATTTGATTCCAAAGTATCTGCCATAGAAGAAGCAAAAGATTTGACTACTTTGAAGATGGATGATTTGCATGGTACTTTGACTGCTTATGAGATGAGAATAGGTGATCCCAAACCAACCAAGAAAGAGGTTGCATTCAAATCTAAAATGAATACTAAAAGCAAGAAAGTGAAGGATGATGAAGCTACTCTTGAGATTGAAGATGAAGAGCTCTTTGCTATGATGGCTAGAAGATTGAAACTTGGATCTGGTAGGTACAAAGGTAAGCTTCCTTACAAATGTTTCAAATGTGGTAAGATAGGACATTTTTCTATTAATTTTCCTCATAAGAATAAGAAGGAAGATCATGATGAACATGAACATGATAGTGATCATGACAACAAGCACAAAAAATATGATAAGAGAAAGAAAAGCTTTAAGAATTTTGATTACAAAAAGGATAAAAATAGTTTTTATACAAATGAAAATGATGAACTATCTGATGCTAGTAGTGGAGTTTCAGATTTTGAATCTGAATTAGATTGTGAGAACATTGGAAATGAGGCCTTATTCATGACTAAAGAATCCATGAGGTCTTCTAATGATGAATCTTATTTGTTAGGAGATTTTATTTCAGGTTATTGCAGCTATTCTATTGAAGATGATGAGGAAGATAAAGTTGATTTTAAAGGCATTCAAGAGAAGTTAAAACATGCTGAGAAAGAAAATAAAAATCTGAGTTTACAGATCAAGGAATATGGGAATCAATTTCATGAGCTAGAAGAACAGTATGTGTTTGAATCTTCTAAGCAAAGTGAGTCAATCAAATTTCTAGAAGAAAAGGTAAAGTATCTTGTTTCAAATTTTCAAGATAAAGAGAGTTTGTGTTCAAAATATGAAGAGGATATAGAGTTTCTAAGGGTTGAGCTACTAAATGCTAGCAAGAAGACTATGTCCTTTCAGAAGTTTGAGAAAAGTGTAAAATACCTAGATGACCTACTTGGCAAAAAAAGAGCAACAGATGATAGGACTGGCTTGGGCTTCAAAGAGGAGTCTAAAGGAAAGGAAGTGAAGCAAGACATTAGTTCAAGAAAAGAATCAGGTGAACCTATCACCAAGGAAGAGAAGAAGGTGATACTCATGAAGGAAAATGTGAAACCAAAGCCTATTAGGCAACCTAATGCATCAAGGTATGAAAAATATTTCAATGGTTATTGTTTTACATGCAATGGATTTGGTCATAGGGAAAAGGAGTGTAGAAGGTATGTTATAAAGGCTCATCCATGGAAGGATAGTAGAAGTGAGTAAGATAAAAGTGTAGTATGCTACAATTGCCATAAGAAAGGTCATGTTGCTAGACATTGCTTGAATAATCCACCTAGACAAGTTGAGAGCTACACGAGGAAGGATTCAGTGGTGTGTTACAGTTGTAATAGAGCTGGTCATGTTGCAAAGAACTTCTACTATGGTCTATCAAGGTATAATCAAAGAGTTCAAGGACCTAGAGTGTAAACCTATAGAGTTAAGAGACCTAGAATGCAATAAGATTTCCTGGAAGAACTTGGGAACCTAGGAGAGAGAATAATGTATCCTCAACTATATATGTTGGTGGAATAAGAAGTGAATCTCAGTTCTTAGAGAAGAGAAGGGAAGATAATGGTGTTTTGCAAGTACCCAAGAAGGCTTAGGACCTCTTCAAGACCTTCTTTTAGGTTTCCTTAGATCAAGTATACCTTCACTATGCTTCTTGAAGGTATACCATTGCAAATGAAGCATCTAGGTGAGGGGGAGAAGTCTATGTCATTGTGTGTCATCTCTACAAGGTCAAGGTATGTTAATGTTTTCTCCTCATAATCTTGTTTTGGTTTATGATTTTAGTTCTTGTGCAAATATCTTGTCAAATTGTCTTGTGTCTCTATGTTTTGCTTACAAGTTATTTGTGTGGTCTGTGCATGAGTTCTCAAAATATGAAATTCTTCAATGATTAGTGTTGAGTGGTTAGGTATCATCTTGACATGTTTCTTTATGAGTTTGAATGGTTAAGTGGTCTTGAACATCATGATCATGTCATTTATGTCTTAATATGGTCAGTATTATATCACTAAGTCTGTGATGGTCTTCACTGTCATTTCTAAGTCATAAGATATTTATGAGAATATTTCATGGGCTATAAGTGGTCTTGAAATATGTGAAATAGTGTCATTGCATTAAAACGTGTCTAGCATTCATAATAAGTGTGTAGTCAGTCCTTAGAGGTCATCATGTCTATGTCAGGACTATGAAGGTTTTTGTGCTACTCTAATGCATTCCTTAGGCTTCTACATCAATCTAACAAGATGGAGTATCATAATGAATATGATGAAAGTGATCAAATGCCAACTTGATCAGTACTTATGGAGTAAAGGGATCACAGTGACTAAATTTTCTCAAAATCAAGTTTCTACAAGCAAGATGGAGTGCTACAAGTATGAGATATGGGTATTCATAATTGATAATCAGTTGAGGAGGTCTTATTTATGTTTGAAGATGTTGCAGGAGATTTTATTAGTTTTGAGAAGAAAGAGAAACTTATATAAAAAAATGCTACTTCATTTTCCTTGACTAGGTTTTTATAGTCCATAAAAGTGGTAAGTGGGGAAACTCAATTTTGAAGGCTAAAATGATGAAATCTTTGTCTAAAATTTTGGAAAAATAATATAGGTTCATGGGGCTAGAGGAGGTATAATCTTTAAGCTTTAGGTATGTATAATGTTAGAGTAGGTATTTATCTTAGCTTATCTTCACCTAGGTACTTTATTTACCTTTATTGTATTTATCCTCACCCACTTATGTCGGTGGATATTTCTTTTTATTTATTTAAATATTAGAGGAATATTATCTAGTTGTTAGGTATAGTTATTTCCTTGTTCTATGGTATTGACTAGTTATTTCCTTGATCTGTGGTATTTGATTAGATCCTTGTAGTCTAGTTCTCTCCTAAATCTATGGTCTTGACTATTTCTTTGCTTTATTTATGGCTTGATCTACGACCTTGACTGGTTCTTAGATTTTTATTCCTTACCTATATAAGAAAGGCTCATTCTCATTGTATTTCATTGAGTTCTATAATAATATATGGTATTGCTACTCATTTGTTGCAAAGGTTTTGGTAAAGTTATTCGCAAATTGATTTCATCTTATTGATCATGGTGTTTGATTAGCATCCGAGTTCTGGCTTAATGTACGATCTAGTTATCATTCCTTTTATGGTATCAGAGTAGGAGATTTCTATTGACATCCATCTGTAAGTTTATTTTGTAAATAAATTATTTGTATATTCATATATTTTGGATTTGTTTGTATTTTGTTACTACTTGTTTTTATGCAAAATCGAGCCTTCCATTGGATTCCAACTAAGATTGATGTTAACTCGACCATTTTTGGAGTCAGTCACTTTTCAAGTTTTTTTGTTATTATAGAGGTCTAGATCGTTGCTTTGAGGTCAGACAGAGAGGAACGAAACCCAACAATTATTTTTCTGGGTTTTGTTGGGTTTCTCGATATTTACATTGGTTTTTTTATTTCCATTGAAATCCTTAGCCCCTGGTCATATGGTATGGTCAAGCCCCTTTCATTTTATTTATGTGGTTAGTGGCAACTAAAATAAATAGTAGATCATAATATTGAAAAGCTTGTATCTTTTGATTGGTAACTCGGTTTTGAGTGTCGTTTTTCAAAAGTGTTTGTTTTTTGTGATCTTTCCATTGGAAATATTTATTTTAAGAATTACACTATAATTATAAAGTGCCATATTGTAACATGCACTCATTATAAAGTGCCAAAATTTGAGGGGGCTCTTGTTGCATTGCTTGGTTCTTGCATTTCTTTTGGTGATTTTTTGAGGATGGTGTCTTTATCTACTTCTACATTAGATCATGTTGATCCATTAACAACACATAATTACCACACATGGAAACCAAAAATGGAAACAATAATTAAGCAGAAAGGATTATGGGCTTTAACTTCTTCAAAACAACCAGTGTTCACTAGAGAATATGAGAAATTTTAGTACCAATGCAAATTTGATGAGTGTATGGGTTTGATAGGAACTTATGTAAGTGATAGTATTTTGTTTCATTTAGAAAAATGTGACTCTCATTTCAAACTATGGGAGAAATTTGAGGATTTATTTAGTAAGGTGGATCATATGAGAGCCATGCAACTTGAAATTGAGATTAAATCTCTTAATCTTGAAGATTTTCCAACATTATAGACTATCTTACCAAGTTCAAACATATTTTGACACAGTTGAAGGGAAGTGGAAGAGATAAGAAAGATGAAGAGTGTGTTTACTTGATCTATCCAAGTTGAGAGTACCATTTCAAATATTTTCTTCTACATTTTTCTCTAGCATGGATGCCTTATGTGACACATTCAAAATACCTAATTTAGAAACATTTTATGAAAGATTTACTAGGAATAATCCAAATTGTCTCACTTTAAGTCTTCCATCTCTCAAAAGGAATTAGTTGCATCTAATCCTAAAGGAAAGGAAAAACCAAAAATTAAAATGAAATCCACCCCTTCTCCATCTCAAAGTGCTCCTAAACCCAAAGAAAATAACTCTAAACCCAAGGAGTCTTCTAAATCCAAGAATAATTCTAGCTTTTCATGCTCTTTTTGTGGGGGTAGTGGTCATGAAGAACTTTGGTATTATAATAAAATGCAAGCCTTAGATGATGAAATTAAGAAACAAAAAAATCTATCTCCACTCCACCTCCTTCTAATCAACATGGCAAAGCACTTAATGTTGTTGGGAGATCTTAGTCACCATTTGTAGACAATTGGGTTATAGATTATTGTGCTTCTCATCACATGAATTCTTCCAAGGAGTCTTTTGTTTCTCTAGGTTGAATTTTACTTCCAAAATTGAGGTTGGAGATTCTTCCTTTCTTTGTATTGAGGGAAAAGGTGATATACACCTTGATGGTGATAGTATCAAAGACACAATGTATGTTCCTAACATTACCAAAATTTGCTTTATGTTTATCAAAATTTTCATTATTGTCAAGGAAAAACAATGACTTTTACACCACATGGGGTAGAAGTACAAAATTTGTTGGAGCCTCATTCACATGTTGTTGAAGGTAGTGTTGATCATAATTCTATACTATATCACTTTGAGGGTTTTGATGATACTTCCTCTATAGTGACATGATTGGTTTCTAATGCAGATTAAGATAGTAAACTTTGACATGAAATATTTAGATATCTCAATTACAAATATTTGAAGGAGTTGAGCACTCATGGTATGGTAGATGGTATTCCTAGAGCTTCTTGTCTTGAGGGAGTTTACTCTGGCTGTGCATTAGGGAAACAACACCAAGATTCATTTACTAAGAATTTGTCCAAGAGAGTTTCTTCACCACTTGAGCTTGTGCATAGTGACTTGATGGTTTTTCCTACCCCCTCTTTCAATGGAGCTAAGTATACACTTTTATTTATTGATAATTTCTCGAGGTGTACTTGGGTTTATTTTCTCAAGTAAAAAAGTGATGTTTTTCACACTTCAAAGTCTTCAAGGATTTGGTCGAGAAACAATCTTCTAGTTACATAAAGAACCTTCACACTGATAATGGGGGAGTACTTCAGCAATGAGTTTTCTGATTTTTTGACAACTCAAGGCATTATTCACTAGCATTATGTTCCTCATACTCCACAACAAATGGCTTAGTAGAATGAAAGAATAGAAATTTAAAGGAAATGAATAGTTGTATGATGCATTCTAGAGATTTACCTCCTATCTCCTGGGCAGAAGTAGTTAATTGTGCTAATTACATTTAGAATCACACATCACATAGAGCACTTGAGCATTTAACTCCGAGGAATCTTGGTCCAACACTAAGCCGGATGTCTCATTTTTTTGAGTCTTTGGGAACCATGCTTGGGCCTTTGTGCCAAAGAAGAAAAGGAAAGCTTTAGATAAGAAGAGCAAATATTTGATCTTTGTAGGGTATTGTGAGGACATGAGAGCTTATCAAATTTTAGATCTTGATGCTCATGATGTTCATTTTTGAAAACATATTTAGTTTGATGAGTGCTTCACTCCTCATGATTCTTCATATTCTTCCATGCTTCCTTCTTTATCATCTCATCTTGAGGATATTTTCTTTGAGGAGGTTGATGAGGAGGTTATAGATGTTGTTGAGGATCCTATTCCCACTGATGTTGTCACTATGCTTAAGTGGGCTTGTACTACAGTTTATGAGGCAACACCTTTCATACAAGATCTTCCACCCACTAGGAATCATCACACACATTCTACAAGTTCTAGAATTTTGTGTCAAGAAGTTTTTGAGGATCCACAATCCTTTTCAAAGGCTCATGGGATACATGAGTGGGATGATGTGATGAAAGCTAAGTATTCTTCTTTGATGAAGAATCATACTTGGGATTTGGTATCTCTTCCTAAAGGAAGAAATATGGTTAGGTGTAAGTGGGTATACCAAACCAAATACACAGTTGATGGGTCCATTAACAAGTATAAGGCTCATATTGTTGTAAAGGTTTTTCACAAGTTGAAGGTATTGATTACTTTGATACTTTTGCACCTATTTCCAAGATGGATTTTGTACGCCTTGTACTTGTTATTGCTACATCACAGGGGTGGCTTGTATACTAGATGGATGTGAAGAGTGCCTTCTTACATGGATATTTACAAGAGGAAATATACATGGAGCAACCTGTTGGATTTGTTTAGGATTCTTCTCTTGTTTGTAGGCTCCAAAGGTCTCTCTACGGTCTCAAACAAGCCCCTCAAGCTTGGTATGAGAAGATGGATTCTTTTCTTCTATCTACTGGTTTTGTTCATTGCCACTCTAATCATACAATGTATCTCTAACATGTTGGTGAGGATATTGTGATACTTGTATTATATGTTGATGATCTATTAATTATGAGCAGCTCTTTTTCCCACATTCAGAGTATTTAGAAGGCTCTTTCTACACAGTTTGACATAACAGATCTTGGGTTATTGCATTATTTCCTTGGTTTGCAGATTTCTCAGACAAATTCAAGGATTCATTTGAGTCGAAAAAAATGTACACCCATGATCTTCTTCAACACTTTGATATGGCTGATTGCAAGCGAAGTCCATATCCTTTTTAGTTTGGGGTTACTCTTACTTCCACATGTACCACACCACTTTGTGATCCTACATTGTATATATAGTTTGTTGGAGTCTTATGTACTTGACCCATACTCACCCTAATATTTAATTTGTAGTGGGGCATGTATCTCGGTTTACACATTCTCCTCACAGTATTCACTGACAGGAATGTAAAAGGATTTCTTTCTATTTATAGGGAACTTACCACTTTGGCCTACACTACTTTAGGGGTTCTACTCAGTTGTTTAGATATACAGATTCATATTGGGCAGGTTCTATTGATGACAAACGTTCCACTTCTGACTATCTTTTTTTCTTGGTTCTTCTTTAATTACTTGGGCATGCAAAAAGCAACATGATATTGCACTTTCATCTTTAGAGGCAGAGTACAAGGCAATAATTACAGTGAGTCAGAAGATTCTCTAGCTTCGATACTTATTATCAGATTTTGATTCCCATAAGATTCACCGAATGTACTTTGGTGTGACAACCAAAGTGCAATTCACATTTCTCGCAACCCAGTTGAGCACTAGTGGACCAAGCATATTGAGATACACATACACTTCATTCATCAACACATTCAGGATGGATTTATTTTCTTGGAGTACATTCTAACTCAAAGATTAGGTTGCGTGCATCTTTACGAAGCCTTTTGCATCACCTCGCTACCTTGAGTTACGTGGCATGCTTGGGGTTTCGAAGTTGTTCTTGGGGGTGTTCGTGAGAACATCTTCCTTCTTCTTGTTCCTCTTTCCTTCTATTCTGATTCTTTCCTTATTTTGGTTAGAGATTTCTTCATGGATATATTGTACATGAGTACCTCATCATCGAGCCCTAGTTTCCGGGATGCATACTATGGACATACCACTTCTATTTTGGCCCCTATCTTCACTTAAGGGGGTGTTAGAGTAGGTATTTACCTTATCTCATGTTCACCTAGGTACTTTATTTACCTTTATTGTATTTTATTTAGATATTAGGGGGATATTATCTAGTTGTTAGGTATAGTTCTTTCCTTGATCTATGGTATTGACTAGATCCTTGATGTCTAGTTCTCTCCTAAATCTATGGTCTTGACTAGTTCTTTCCTTGATTTATGGATTGATCTATGACCTTGACTAGTTCTTAGATTGTTATTCCTTGCCTATATAAGCAAGGCCCATTCTCATTGTATTTCATTGAGTTCCATAATATATGATATTTATACTCATTTATTTGCAAAGGTTTTGGTAAAGTTATTTTGGTGAATTTATTTCGTCTTATTGATCATGGTGTTTGATTAGCATCCGAGTTCCCGGCTAGGTACGATCTGGTTATCATTCCTTTTATATACATCTCCAAATATGCATGCAAGAGTTAGAATGTTAGTTCACATTGTGCACTGAGATAGGAGGGTTTAGTGTGTAAAACCCTAGCGCTTGGATTTATCAAGGCTTGTCGAGAAATTAATTATGTAGTTTCATTATAAATGAATGCTAAAAATGGTATATGAAGTGTTCTTCATGGTGAGGTTTAGTTGTGATGAAGGCCTGACTGTGTTTTACTATGTTGTATGTTAAAAGTACCTAATACTGTATAGTGATAGAGAGGTTAGTTCTTGGGGTAATTTTGATGATGTATCTTCATTTGTTATTTTTTTTAGCTCTGTAATGCTCTTGTATTGTTTCAAGATGGTTGGGAGTGCACTTAAAGCTGTCTTCAAGTTGATATGAGCCAGTGAAGGGTTTCTTAGTACTCCATGAGGATGAATGAAGACTTACAATTCTAAGAGAGGTAGAGCTCGGTTGTCTCGGAGGTATGATGTGATATTCAATTCTTAATCTCATCATGAATAGGTATGCTCATTCATCCTTTAGTGGTTTACAATAAGATGGTGAAAGAAGAAAGGTCCATGCTTGTCAATTCCTATAAACCGTGTTATTTCCTAAAAAATTGACACCTACAGGGCTTGTAGCTCATATTTTTGCATAATATCAGTAGCATTGAAGTATTAAGATGGTTTTTAGTTCTTTGCATGGGATTTCTTTAATGTGTATATGGAATAGTTCGGTCACGAGTAAATGGAGCTAGTTTGGGCCAACTAGATGATTCTTAACCTCCTAATGAAGAAAGAGACAATGATATTGTACCCTGAGACAATGTTTTGAATGGTCTAGTGGTGTAATTTTGCTTCTAAGGATAGGGGAGTATGAGTTAGCCCTCAATGCAAGTTATTGCAGGTGTTTAGGTGTCTCAAGACATGGTTTTCCCCTCAAAATGGTGTTGTGATGTTAATATGATGATCTCAGTCTTCTAACTATGATTGAAGATGTTGTTGTAGCAAGAAATCATGTTGCTCTTGGTGTATGTATGTTAATCATAGCAGGGGGAGTACTTGTTTGTTCAACCAAGGGAGTGAAATGTTGGCTAGCCAAGGTGAGAAAATGGTGATTTCTTCTTGTTCATGCTTGTAAAGGTATGTAATGACTTATCTCAGTTGGAAATGATCTGTTAAAGACTGAAAATGGTGTTTAGGATTGTGTGAAAGTTGCAAAGATGATTTCTTGTCATGGTAAGAAGGTGAGTCTCACAAATTTGTGTTTAGGAGCTAGAAGTAGTGGCATTAATCCCAGAGGGAGTGCATTTTGCATGGGTCTAAGCATGGTTGACCTGTAGATGGAGTTGAACATTGTCAATATTACACTGGGAAGTCTATTATGGTCTTATAGTATGCTCTTAAGTATGGAAGCAAGAATATGTCTTTTTTTGTCATGATTTAGGCCTAAAATTGATGGCTCATGGTCAAGATTGATGGAGAAATGATGAGGTAAGGTTTTTCATGACATTTTTGGCATGCTAAGGGTGATGCCACCCCTGTCCCATGACTGCTACAATACCATTAAGGAGCTCAAAATAGGGGTATAGAAGAAATTTGATGTTTTTGCTTGCCTAGAGGATGAAAAATGAATTTTTCTCCTAAGAAGGTGATTTTTTTTTTTTCATGGTATACTGACACTTTTCAAATGATGGAAGTGTTTTCCAAATAGGTTAACTGGTCAAAAGGGTAATTTTGGAGTCTCAAATAGTAGGGTCCAGATAAAATGGCAACTTGAGCTAAAGGTGGAATTGTGAGATGATTCAATCTGTGTTGGAATGTAGATTCAGATATATTTCCATTTTTATATGGCTTGAATCATGACGAGGTCATTTGAAATGGTTTTTAGGTCATTCTTCTAGCAATAATATTTTTGGAAGTTCAAGACAATATTTGTTTTGGTGCAAGTTTTATGTTATTTGAAACATACTATAGATTGGGTGATGCTTACTATTTCTTGGAAAGTGAAGAGGGATGAATTTGGAATCCAATTAATCCATTTGGAGGTATTTAATTTATGTAGAAATTATTTTATGAGCTAACCTTTGGAAACAATTTTTTTGGCAGATTGATCTAGTGAAGGAAAATGTTGTTGTGGTTTGAATTGAAGGATGTTTCATAATTTATAAATTGATTAGAAGTGTTCTAAAGGTTATGAAATTTATTTTTAGTGGTCACATGTAATTTTTTGGTTGAGTATAAGTTATATGGTAATCGATAAAGTTTTTCAGGGTGCTAAAGGGTTCGAAATAATCTTTTTTGAGAATTATAAAGGGAACTGGCCCCATAAATGAAATAATTTGATTTGTTGATGTTAATTGTGACCATTTATAAATGTTGTATGATATTTTAGTCATATGTAAAAGGTTTTGGGTCATGAAAAAGGATGGTACTAATGTTATGGCATTTTTAAGATTGTGCACATGGGGTTTTGAGCCATTTTTGGCACATGTAATGAGGTTTTTGTCTAGGCCAATGTAATTGAGTCACTTGTGACTATTTATTTAAAATTTGAAATTTTTCATTGATGTATGGGTCGAACCAAATGGAGGGAAAAGGTTGGGCCTAAGTTTGAAAGGTGGAGAAGCATATAAAAGCATGTTTTTGGGTGCTTTTCCAAACTAGTTGAGTGTGTGCAAGGTGAATGACATAGGTCAAGTTGATTTACAAGTTTATGAGAATGAATTGATATCATATCAGATGTGTTATAGGTTGAGGAAGATCAGAAAGCATGTGTGCAATATTTTGAAGCATTGAGAAGTGAAGAAAGATCTAGATTATGCAAGTTAAAGACCTAGGGTTTGAGCAAGGGTTTGGAAGAGTTTGGAGTTGAATATTTGGATCAATATCAGCTGCAGTATTAGCATAGTTTAAGTTTTCATACTACATCAAAATCTTGTGTGATGAGTTATATTCATGCAAGTCTCTTGTTATGTGTAATATCAACAAGGGTTTAGGGTTGATGCTCCTTGTGGGGTTGGTGCCTCACTAAAGAAATACATTGTGATGTGCAATATTCACTTGAGTCTTTTTATGTGTAATATCAGAAAAAAATTTAGTTGGTTTTCTTCCCCTTAAGGGTTCCCACTTATATCTGGTGTTTTGTGTTGTCTCTCTTGCTCATGGTTTATAACATGTATGGTATTTGATTATGTGCACACATTAATGGATGGTTGCATGATTATATGTTTTGAATAAGTAATATGAAATTTGAATGTGAGAATGTTGGGACAAGATTCACAATAATAGGATGAGGGGTGGGATCAATAATAATGTGTCCGAGGAGGGACGAAAGCTAACATAATTAAAAGATGCCCTAAGATGGAAGACAAGAGAACGATAAAGGTGGAAGAAAAGATAATTTGGAAAGGAAGGATGATTAGGAGCAGTGAAAAGAAGGTTGTAAAAAGGTCAAGGTTGGGTCGGTGGTGACCAAAGTGGGTCACGGAGACCAACTCTAAATGATGTCGACCTAAAGAGAATCGACGATGACTCTCGTCGGCAAGCTATATAATCCTAAAAGTTTACCTAAAGAGCTCATTCACACATGAACAAGTGACAATTAAGAGCTTGCAGGATATAAAATAGATTGATATATTGGGAGAAATGGAGTTCGAGAGAAGCGGAAGGAATTTCTGAGGACACGAAGAATGGTGAGTACCGAAACCCTAGCTTGTTTATGCATTTTTGTGTTTTTCTTTTTCTTTTTCTTTTGCATTTTTTCACATTTGTTGCCTAATGCCGGGGGTGGTGAGTGACGAATGAGCATAGTTTCCATTGATCGTACCTAAAAGGGTGATGACTAGACCTTAGGCACATCGACCCGACCTAGGCCAAAGATCAACCGAGGGTAGGAAAAAAAGAAAAATTTAATTTTTGAATGAGATTGATGAGGAGATGTGTAATTGTTGTATGGTTTACTGATTTTATAGGCATGAGAGATGTTTTACCTTGGAGATAGAGTCTATATTTTATATGATTAGATCTATGGGGATATGGTAGATGTCGAGTGGGATCACTTAGTGACATTGATTAGGTAGATTCGACACTACTAGCAGATTCCACAAGATGTAGGATTGATCATAGAATTGGTGGAGAGATGGGATGTGCGCATATGCATATTTTGGTTATGGAAAGGGGGACGATAGTGACCCTAGAGGATGTACACTGCATCCTTAGACTACTTATTTAGGGAGAGTAGGATATCCCCATTACGGTGGATACCAGATTGGCAACATTGACACAACTATTTGGAGTCAATTCCCACCATATTAGTTTTACTTCAAGGAATTATCTTATGATATGAGATATGACCACGAGGATGCATTAAGCTGATTGATTTATTTATTAATGATGGCCATATCATGTTATGCACTTCCTAATTTAGGGGTACAATATTTCCATGGACATTAGCAGGGTCTTGGCTGATATTGTAGAGCACATGACAATCTATTTTTGGGGACTATCCTATTGGCACAAGTTTATCATGAGCTATCTAGATATCTGGCAGGAGGAGGACATGGTTAGATGTTGGATTCCTCCTACACTATTGGGCCTATGATAACATAGCAATTATTATACTTCTAGGTCTACCATGGATGACAGGAGACCACATTGAGCTGACAGTGGGATTCTTGCGATGACAAGTTGACCAAGCTCATGGGAATAAGAGGGAGAGGGATGTCACATGGTATAGGGACATACTAAGAGATCTCAAGATAGAGAATATCAAATGAAGGCCATACTATAATTTCCATGCATGGCCTAGGGTAGATGTAGAGCTATTAGGCACAAGGAGGAATCAATGGGTACAAGGCGGAGGCCAGATATGGTTAAGGCCATCTATTTTGACAAAGTCTGGAGGCATTTTGGAGTGATCTAGATAGTCCCCAAAGATCCCATAGTATACACCTGAGATGATTTTGAGAGGGATTTTCCAAGTCCACAAATGATCGATCCATTAGAGGAGGTAAGAGAGCCATGGGATGAGGATGATGATGTGGGATTTGGCAAGGGATTCATTGATTGGATGAATGGTACATGGGAAATATGGGTAGTAATTGAGGGAGATGATGATGGAGATGAGGAGGAGGAGATGGTGATGGCGGAGGATATAACTCCTTAAGGAGAGATGGGGAGGCGGATGAGATTGCACAAGTGCGGGTGAAGTGCGATCTAACCCAACTTGAGAGAGACACTACTCGATAAGAGCAAGAGGCTACACACTTTGGGATGCCTTAACTCTTTGACATGAAAGATACCATGCTACTCGCTTAGAGGGATAGATATAGGTGGTAATGAGAGGCATATAGATTGAGATTTGGGGATTTTTTTCCCATATTATTAGTATATTTGGCCAACATGAAGCCGGTTGCATCACGGGGGACATGAGGTACTATGAGAGGTCCACTAGGATAATACCATTGAGCTTGTATGTAGTGTTGGATGCGGGCGAGGTACTATGAGAGGATAGTGATGAACAAGTTACTAAGGAATTTGAGATACATGGAGTACCCGACAACATGATGAGTAGGAGGAGGTAACACAACACAATCGGGAGTAATTTGAGCGTAACATAGCCGGAGCAAGGGGAAAGCCACAAGGGAGTTGATGATGCCCATGGATTGATCCAGGCCCTCGCTACATGAGGAGATGGATTGAAATTATCGAATGTGTACTTTATAGATATGGATAATGTATTTGTGTTACGAGAGGAATCTTAGAGGTCTACTAATGTAGTTTGGACACACACACACACACACACACACACACACACACACACACACACACACACACACACGAGGACCGGAATCATGATGTGTTAGAGATTTTTTATGATTGATGATGATATGGATTTTGTGTGACTTATTGCATATGATTGGATACATATGTGAGTTGATTATGGATTTGTATGTTAACTTGTGGTATGATTGTGATTTAGATGTTGATGGCATGATGGAATAATAATTATTAATGCTGATAATTATGGTTGTAAACTTGATAGATGTGCTAGATGTACTTTCATTAAATGATTATGGATTAGACTAGAGATGGGATATTGTCAATTTTGTTGAGTGTGATGTTGTTCTATACTTAGATGTTATGATGTGTGAATGCATGTAATAAAAATGACACCTAACTAAGGTGTGATGGTTATGGAATGATTGTGATGTTAGTGATTGATGCAAGGAAAAAGACAAGATATGCCTTCCAATACTATATGTGGTTTGTGATATATTACCATGATTAGATAAAACGGGACCTAACAGGGATACATCCCAAAAGAAAATTTAAATGACATGTGATCATAGAAAAGAGTGCATGAAGAAACAATGTTTTGAACTAGATGGGAGGTAAACAAGAAGGGAACCACTTAAAGTAATGCACTTGCATCGAATAACAGATAACCAACAATAGTTAGTTATTCCATGGATCATATGGGAAAATATGGAAAGTGAACTCATAAACCTATGGTCGACATGGTAAAGGGGATTTAGATGTGACTTGTACGTAGGAACTAGGTTCTCCATAGGTGGATTTCCCTAGGTCTATGCCCAACCTCTGGGTAGGGGAGAATAAAACTAATCAATACAGAAAGTTTTTGAGAGAGAAAGCTGATCGATGTGGGAAGCTTTCCAAGGATGTTGATGAGATAAAAGGTTGATCAATGTGGGAAGCATTCACTGTCATGATGTAAAGAGAGTATCCATCCTTTGCGGGAGTGGTCTACTTTATAATTTTTATGACTTTTATGGAATGACCGACATGATATACATGATAGTCGTCCTTCAAAGGATCGGTCTATATATTTAAATTTTTATTCTTCTTCTTCTTTGACATGAATAACTATCCTTCGAGGGAATGTTCTATTTTTATAAGCGTGGAAGATTTGGGATAGCTAGGTAGGCCACATAGGAGGGGACAATGAATGTACAAGTGACACCCTTGGACCCTTAGCATGGTTTTAATAGGTAAACAAGAGGGTGATGGATGTAATGATTGTAGAGTTCTCACCAAGAAGGAAGAACATATCCATAAGGAATATGCTATGGGTAGAGTCGTGGTGCCCATATTTAAGGTCATGACTAGGAAAGTGATGGTAGACCACACAATTCTAGATCATTATGATGAGAGATGGAAATGGATAATGATGGATGGATGATCATGGAAAAAACTAAGTTCTCATTGGTAGATATACTAACAATAAAATGGTCGTAAGTGCAATGTATTAAGGGGTTTTGGTTCTATTTTACCATCTAGGGAAGGCAAGCAATAGGCCCTAGACCATATAATATTTTAGAATAATGATATCAATATGCAATTATAATAGCTTCGCCACTTCGAGGGGAACCTCCAAACCATATAATAAGACTCAAATGCGCAAATGATAATGAACTACTACCAAAATCCCATATATATACTATTCATATGTTATGGCCATCACCTAGGATGACCTATTAAGCATGAGAAAGTATAAATGATATGGTAAGCCATAAGTCGGCTACTCATATCCTAATACAAGCAATAGGTTAAGGGCGTAACATGCCCTTCCCCTTTAAACCAACGTTGTCCTCAACGTTGAATAATCCTAGATGTTACTACAGAAAACCTTCATCCTCCCAGGTTACATCTTATATGCTCAGATTCTTCCACTTGATCAGATATTCCTTAATGTCTCTGGTTCTCAACCTCTTAGTACATGTTTGTAGAATCTTCTCTAGCTCCAAAATGATTCTTCCTTCCTCATCAAGTTCTGGTAACTCTTTCTGGGCTTCAAATTTCTGTCCAATAACCTTCTCTAGGCATGAAACATGGAATACTGGGTGTATGTGTGAAGATGGAGGCAACTCTAGTTTATAAGCAACACTGCCAATTTTCTATAGAACCTAATAAGGGCCATAGTATTTAGGAGCAAGTTTGTTGTCATTTTTCTGTTGCTTTAGAGACATTTGTTTGTAAGGTTGGAGATGTATAAAAACCCAGTCACCAATTTCACTATGTCTTTCACTACGATGTTGATCTACTTGTTTTTTCATCATGTTTTTTGCTAATGCTAAATTCTCCTTCAAACTAGCCAAAACTTGTTGTTGATGTTGAATGTGTTCCTCAACATCTCTGAACTTAGTTTGCACCCTTAAGGAGGAAGTGATAGAAGGAGGATGGTAACCATATAATGCTAAAAATGGGGTCATTTGAGAAGAGGTATGAAAATATGTGTTATACCACCATTTTGTAAGTGGTATCCATTTAATCCAACTGTCACTGCTTATCTGATACAAAACAACGTAGATACCCCTCTAAGCATTTGTTGACCACTTCCATTTTCCCATCAGTTTGAGGATGATAAGATGAATTGTGAGCTAGCTGAGTACCCAAACATGAAAATAATTCTGTCCAAAAATTACTTGTGAAAATAGGATCACGATCACTTACAATTATCTTTGGGGTTCCATGTAGCCTTTGAACTGTCTCCAAAAAAAAAGTTGTGACTGTACTAGCTGTAAATGGATGTGATAGGGCACAAAAATGGGCATATTTTGTGAGCCTATCCACAATCACGAAAATAACATTCTTACCCTCTAAACAAGGCAATCCGGTGATGAAATCCATGGAGACCTCCTCCCATCTCTAGCTAGGAATTGGTAAGGGTTGCAACAGACCTGGTGTCTTAATTGTTTCCCCTTTGTTCTGTTGGCACACTAAACACTCTGATACAAAATTTTTTACATCCCCCTTGAGTCCTTCCCAAAATAATTCTCTTTTTATTCTATGATATGTCTTCAAAAACCCAAAGTGTCCTCCAACAGGCGAGGCATGTAGCTCTGCAAGAATCTTATGCTTCAACTCAGAATCTTTACTCAAGTATAACATGTCCTTGTACCATAGGGCATTACCTTTCCACTCAAATTTGTTAGATTTCATAGATCCTTGCTTGATATTTTGTATTAGAGATTGTGTATCCTTGTCTTGATCCCATTCCAATCTTGCTTCATCCACCCAATTGGCCATCAACATGGACATTCCACATAGTAAGGCATCTACGGATGTATCCCTTCTGACAACACATCAGCTACTACATTTTCTTTACCCTCTTTGTATATGATTTCAAAATCATAACCCAACATTTTATTTACCCACTTTTTTGTTCCTCAGATGATGACATTTGCTCCAAAAAGTATTTGAGACTATCATGATCAATTTTTACCTTGAAGTGTCTACCCATGAGATAGGGCCTCCATTACTTGACCGCATGAAGAATAGCCATCATTTCTTTCTCATAGATAGGTTTGAGCATATATTTTCCTTTGAATTGGTGACTCTCAAATGCAATTGGTCTTCCTTCTTACATTAGAACTATTCCTAATCCTGATCTTGAAGCGTCACATTCAACAATGAAGGTTTTTGAGAAGTTGGGAGTAGCCAAAACTGAGGTGCTACATAAGGCTTCCTTCAGATGCTCAAAGGATTTAGTGGCTAAGTCTGATCCAATGGAAGGCATTATTCTTTAGCAATGTAGTGAGTGGGGTTGCTATTCTACCATATCCCCACACAAATCTTCTGTAATACCCTCTTAGTCCTAGGAACCCACAAATATTTTTGAGAGTTTTGGGCCTTGGCCATTCCACCATAGCTTTAATCTTCTGAGGATCAACTTTGATGCCTTCATGGGATACAATGTGACCCAAGTACTCTACCTCTTGTACACAAAAAGAACATTTAGATGGATTTGCATAGAGAGGATGTTTCTCCAAAACTTCTAACACTTTATTTACATGTTGCAAGTGTTCTTCCCATGTCTTACTTCAAATCAATATGTCATCAAAGAAAACTAATACAAATTTCCTTAAAAATCACACGAAAATAGTGTTCATCAAGATTTGAAAGGTTGAAGGTGCATTTGTAAGACCAAAAGGAATTACCAAAAACTCATAATGGCCCTCATGAGTCCTGAAAGCTGTTTTATGAACATCTTCCTCTTTTATTCTAATTTGATGGTACCCCAAACGAAGATATAATTTTGTGAAATAAATAGCACCATGAAATTCATCAAGTAAATCATCAATTACTGGAATAAGAAACTTATCTTTGATGGTGTACTTGTTGAGTTCTCGTAATGGACACATCCTCCATGTTTCATCCTCCTTACATACCATGATACATGCCTTCAACATTTCTGAACCATTTTCTCAATCTCACTTTTACGGGAATATGGGTAATCTGTGTATGGTCCGACGTTAGGTGTTTGGCTCTCTAGAATCAACCGAATGGCATGATCATGATCCCTAACTTGTGGTAGTACCTTTGGAATTGAATTAAAATTAGATGAGTGAGAATCAACAATCTTCTCAAGATCGGTGGCATTGAAGACTCTATATTTTGTACTTCATGGAAAATAACTTTGCTATAAATCCATCTACCATCTACTCCTTTTAAAGAGAACCTTTTACATCGATGAGAGATAATAATATGTGGAGACTTAGCTACCATCCCATTCAATTGTATTGTCCTTCCATCTTAATGAAATGACATGAACAATTCTTGGAAATTAATCTCTATAGTACCTAAGGTTGTGAGTCATTGGACACCTAAAACAATATCTGCCCCTCACATAGAAATAGAAAACATAGGTGAGTATAACATGTAGTCTCCCATGGAAATCTTGATACTATGGCACTTTCCAATGCACTTGACTATCCCACCATCTGCAATCATAACTTGCATTTCTGGAGCTAGGTAAATAAAAAAATTGAGGTGGGTAGCTAACTTACTATTTATGAAGTTATGAGTACTCCTCGAGTCAATCAACACTTTGTCACCTTCCATTTTTGAGATAGCCAATAACCTTGATTGTTTAAGGAGTACTAATACCTAATAATGCATGGCAAGAAATTGTAGGTTAGCGATCCTCTACTTCCTCTTCTCTTGGTTCCTTAGCCTCTCCTATAATTTCAGCATCCTCATTACCTCCATCAATATAGAACAACTTATTCTTAGCACATTTGTGTCCCAATCCATATTTTCTATCATAGTTAAAACATAATCTTTTTCTCTCTTTTCTTCCATTTGTTGAGGAGTCAGTCTAATTAGCCTAGAAAATGAAGGGGAAGAGATACTACGGTCTTTAGTGTTAATGAAAGGTGGCCTCCTACTACAAAGAACTTTTTCCTCTGCTCGACGTGCCATGATAATAGAATCAGAAATCTTGAGTGGATTAAACATACGTACCTCATGCTCGATGTGGTCCTTAAGACCCCCAAGAAATAGGTCATTCAGATTCTCTTCTGGTATATTCTCCACCCTTAAGGATAGGTTCTGGAATTGATGCACATAATCTTTGAATGATCTTGTTTGTCGTAACTTTTCTAATTGACTAAAGTAGTTCTCTGAAACACTGGAACTATAGTGCAATTATAACTCCTCGGTAAAAATTGTCCAAGTGACATTGAGACCATTCTTCTGCCTCTGAGCACATAACCATCGATACCAAATGAATTGGTCTGGTTCAAGATACAGGGATGCCAATGTCACCTTTTGTCTTGATGGTGTTTGATGTAGCTCAAAGAAGTTCTCCATTTGATTTATCCAATTCAGGGGATCTTTACCATCAAATTTGTGCATATCCACTTTCAACATCATGTTCCATGGTTGTGAATAAGTTAGATTCTGATTGGGTTGGAAAAGTGATCCAACATGGTTATTTTGTCCATGATTTTGAACTGAAGATCCTCCTTGGTTGATATGGGATGGATTTGGGCCATATTTTTTACCCTTTACATGTTGCATGATATCATCCAACCAATGATTGATTTGGGCTATGTCTCCTTTAGAGGCAATCTCAGATTGTACATTTCACATCTCATACTCAAGTTGGCTCACCTTATGATCAACTGAAGTAAACCCTAGTGATGAGGAATCTATATTTACCCCTTCTGAATCCATCTCTTCAAGCATTATCCCATCTTTATCTGAGGTTTTACCCAGAGTAACTAGATTCTTTTTACTCTTGTGGAAGGCCTTGCCATGATATCAAACCTTAGGGTTTAGGGTTTTGATACAAATTAGGCCAAACAGGAAAAAACACGAAAAATATTAATACTATTTTTTTCGAGCTTTCCGAAAATGTAAAGAACTTGAAAAAATTCCACAATTTGCACCCTAGGGAGTGATTTTATGAAAAACCCTAAATTTGTAATAACTTGTGCAAAATAAATTTAAAAAGTCTGAAATTTTCAGGAACCTTACTTGAAATGTTTCAAAACTCTAGTAAAACTATCTTCCACCAATTCACTCTGGTTCAAAATATATTGTGGAAACAAAAAATTAGGGTTTTTGCCCTAATTTTTGCCTAGATCATAGCTCTAATACCACTTGTAATGAAATTACTAGTATAATTCAGATTATGAGTAGCAATATAACACCAAATAACACAATATTTTAGAATAATGATCTCAATATATAATTATAATATCTTCGCCACTTCAAGGGGGCAACCTCCAAACCATATAATAAGACTCAAATGCTTAAATGATAATGAACTACTACCTATAATCCCCTATATATACTATTCATATGTTATGGCCATCACCCATGCCAACCTATTAAGCATGAGAAAGTATAAATAATATAATAAAATGATATGGTAAGCCACAAGTCAGCTACTCATATTCTACTACAAGCAATAGGTTAAGGGTGTAACATACTTATACGTAATAATGTAAGGTCTAATCCAGTTGGGAGAAAACTTTCCATCCTTTCTAGAGTTTTGATGTTTTGATTTTATTTAAGGAAAAGGTCACCTATGTTAAAGTCATATTCTTTAAGATGTTTATTAAATGCTCATTTGATGACATGATGATGTTCAAGAGTGAGAAGGTGGCCTTCATATAACTACTCAAGTTGTCTGCTAGATGTTCTTGGTGATAATATTCATCAGAGATAAAGTCACAAAGATAAACATGCAAAGAATCAATTTGAACTTAAGGAAGAATGGCCTCAAAGTCATAAATGAGAGAGAAAGGAGTATCACCTGTGGAAGTGTGGATGCTAGTCCTATAAGCCCAAAGAGTGAATGGAATATTAAGGTGTCAATCATGACTTAATTTATCAATAGTCTTGGTGAGAATGTTATGAATATTTTTGTTAGTGGCTTCATGTTGACCATTAGCTTGAGGATAATATGGAGAAGAAAAGTTAAGCTTGATGTTGAAGGATGCACAAAGTTTCTTGACATCTTTATTTTTAAAGGACTTTCTGTTGTTTGTGACAATTTTCTGAGGGACATCAAAGTGACAAATAATGTGCTAATAAATAAAGTTAATGATTTGATTAGCCGTAGTTGATGTAAGTGGAATAGATTCCACCCACTAGGTGAAATATTTGGTAGCAATGATGATATAATGATGAAGTTGAGAAGAACATGGGTTGATGAGATCAAGCCCCCAGTATGAAAAGGGCCAAAGATCTTGAGCCGGTTATAAGGACTGTCTAAGAATGCGGATGAGATTGGAATGCTGCTGGAATTTGAAACATTTCTTAACATATTAACAATAATCATGATTGAGCGAGGGCCAATAGTAACCCATGTGAAGGGCACGTTTAAAACCGCCAAAACACTAAAATTTCCCCGACATATACCATCATGGACCTCTTAGATAACGAGGGTGGATTCATGAGACTTAAGGAAACGAAGAAAAATTCCATCAAAGCCACATTTATAAAGGATGCTGCCAAGGATGACATAGTGGTTAACACGTTGAAGAAAGGACCTCCTACCATTTTTGGACAAGTCAGAGGGAATGATGGATTGAGATAGATAATCAAATATTTGAGAATACCAAAGGTCGCGAAGATTAGTGTCAACATGGTTGACACGAGGGAGTTCATGAACATGGGTGGGTTGATCCTCGATAGCGGACAACAACAAAAGTTGAGACTCTTCGATTGTCTAAGAAATGAGAGAAGCCATAGTGTCTGCGAATCGATGAGATGAACGATGGACAATTTGAATTGTGTAGAATTCAAATGCCCATAGGAGGAATTCAATGATATCCTTATACTTTTGCAAGACCTCATTTTTACATCGATATACACCTTTGACTTGATTAACGACATGTTGAGAGTCCGAATAGATGTCAAGGATCTGGACACCAAGAAAGATTGTAGTTTTGAGACCTAAGATGAGAGCTTCATACTCGGCCATGTTATTTATGCACTCAAAGTTAAGCTTGTTTGCAATGGGGATAGGAGTATCCCAAGGAGAAATGATGATAACACCAATGCCTCCCCTTGCTAACACTTAGAACCATTAAATAAGATATTCATCTTAAGTGGATGGAATTCATGCTCGAAGTTAAAGATAGACTCATCAGGGAAGTGCTCATGAGGAAGATGATTATATTGAAGAGGGGCATTGGCTAGCTGGTTAGCAATAGCTTAGCCCTTAATCAAATTTTGAGAGATGAAATCTAGGTCAAACTCATTCATGAGCATGATCCATCAAGGGATGCGATCATTATGATACGGATTAGATTGCATGGTTTTAAAAAGGTGAAAATTGATGACAACATAAGTTTTGTGGTTAAGAAGATAATGACAAAGCTTCGAGGTAGCGAATAAAAGAGTGCAACAGAACTTTTAAACTTCAGTGTATTGAGTCTCATAATCATGAAGAGTGACACTAATATAGTAAATGGACTACTTGCGACCTCACTCATAACGATATGCCAACATAGCTCTTAGAACATGATTAGAGGTGGAGACATAAAGATAGAAGGTCTCCCCTTGCGTGGAGGTGTAAGCACTAATGGGAATAAGAGTTTGATTAAGATTATCAAAGGACTTTTGGAAATTATGATCCCAATTGAAATCAATATCTTTGTGAAGAAGATGGTGAAAAGGTTGGAAACGATTAGAGAAGCTGTGAGATGAAGCAATGAATGGAATGAAGATGACCTTGAAGACTGCGAAGCTACTTCAAGTTTGAGGGAGAAGGCATCTTGAGGATAGCCTTGATCTTGGCGGGTCAAACTCGATACTTTGGATAAAAATGATGAAACCAAATAGCTTACCTATTAAGACTCCAAATATGCATTTGGATGGATTGAGACGTGTTAGAATTTGAGGATTCTAATAAATACGGATTTAATCAACTTACATATTACATAATTTTACAATAAATATTACATTATAACATAAGTAAATAAAGAAATAATTATAGGAAATAAATAACACAGGTGACACAATATTTATAGTGGAAAACCTCAATAGGGTAAAAACCACTTTGAAAATAACCTTTTACTTCAAAGAACTTATTTTACATCTAGTAAGATCACCTCCTCCTTTGAAACCCTATTTACTAAGGGTAAAACCAAATCACTTGATTTGCATATCTTTGATATATTTCCCGAATATATCAAATAATGACTTAAAGTATTTTTTATGTAAGGTAATCGGGTATGTCTCCCGACCCACCTTCTCAACCTAAAATGGTTGACGCATACACGTAGGTTTATAATATTTAATATTAGAAATATAATAATTTCATGATATTAAATATTTAACTTAAAGTATATACCTAGGTTAACATATTTAATAATAGAAATATAAATATTTCGTATTATTAAATATTAACCTATATATTAGTGATGGACCCATATACATTAAGGGTGGGCTAGACCACTTAATCTTTATGTTCCAACACTCCCCTTAATGTTAAGTGGGATAACATAATATTTGTCAATAGATTACCTACCTGTGGTATGCTACTTAATTTAAAATCCTTAAACCATAAAGGTTTTAGGCTAGCATATCATTTGAAAGAATTATAACACCTTCATCATACTCAATTTACCTTTTGGTACAAAAAGATTTAGAATCCCAAAGATTATCCCATGATCAATGGCTAAGTATGATTTGTGAGTTTTAAATGTTTCACACTTCTCATAAAAAGTTATTGAACCCAAGTGTATAGGAGCATTTTATAACCAAGGACCTCCTTAACAATATGCTTGTACTGGATGTTTACCAGTAAACTCAATAGCACTAAAGAGTTTACTGAAGACCGCCTTTAATATCTTTCTACACTTCTTTCTAAAAAATAAGCCGAGGAGGTATACATGCCCGAAGGTCTTTTTACACTTACTCGAAGGTCTTTTTTTACACTTTCCCAAAGGTATTTTACAAATTCCTAAAGGTCTTTTTACAAAAACCAAGTTCCATTAGGAGGTAACATTGTCATGCACACTCCCCCTCAATAGAAAATCTGATAATCCAATATTTTCATGAAAGTGACAAAACTTTTCAACACTTAGGGACTTTGTGAAGATGTCAACAACATGTTCTTCAATCAACATGAACTCGAGATTTATCTCGTCACTTTACACATTTTCACGGGTGAAGCATATATGTATCTCAATGTTCTTCATCCTCTGATGTTAAACTAGATTCTTAATCAAGAGTAATACAACTCTCACCACCACATAGAAAAGAAATACTTCCTTTAGCTTCCATGTGTATCTCTACCAATAGTCGTTGTAACCATATGGATTTTGTACTTTTCCATTGTACTTCTTTGCTTTAGTAGAAGAAATGGATACTGTTGATTGTATTTGTTGTTCTAAGTAATGGTTCCTACACCAAAAACTTGAACACATATCTAGTATATTTTATAACACAACATTAGTATGGTTAGAATCACAAAATCCATATAAGATAGCATTTTCATTCTTATTATAATACAACCCATAATTGATTGTTCCTTTCAAATATCTAAAATTTTTTTACAAGATTCTAATGATCTCTAAAAAAGGTTCTTGCATAAACCTTGAAGTAATTCCTACTTTGTATAGAAAATATTTGATCTAGTTATAGTTAGATAAATCAAACTATCAACTAACAACGTATATAAAATAAGATCAACATTTTTCATATGTAGATTTAGGATCAATATTTATTCCAACTTCCATTGAAGTAGAAAATGGTTTACAATCAATCATAAGAAATTTTTCAATACAATAGTTGCATATTGTATTTTGAAAAATGATAATATAATAAAATACAATCATACAAATAACATGATGTGAAAGACTGACTCAGTCATTTCAAAGTACTTGTTCAATTTCTCTTTAATCCTATGAATTAAATCAATTGTCACGAGACATAAGCAAATCATCAACATATATACATATAATGATAATATGTGAGCCTTATTGCTTAATAAATATATCATTGTTAGAAGAAAAATTAACAAAAATAACAATTTAAAAAGGAAATAATTTTTACATACCAAGCTCTAAGATCTTATTTTAAACCATACAAGGATATCTCAACTTACAAACATACTTTCTTTACTGCAGTTTCTTCAAATCCTTTAGGTTGAAACATGTAAAATTCTTCTTTTGAATCACAATTCAAAAAATATTTTTCTTATCCATTTGGTAGATTTCCCACCCAAATTGAGTGGCAATTGCAAATAAGGCCCTAACAGTACTCATTTTAGCTACAGGAAATGTCTCAACATAATCAATACCAGGTTTCTAAGTGAAACCTCTAGCAACAAGTCTAGTTTTATGTTTGTTAATATTACCGTCAACATTATATTTTACTTTGTATATCCACCTAGACCCTACAATACTTCACGACTCAGGTTCATACAAAGTAATTAATGCATGGTACATATGATGGCTTCTAGTCATTTTCCTAAGGTTAATAGGATTTGAAATTTTTAATATAGATTGAGCCCAATTTAATTTCTTATCTAGGAATATAAGAGTTTCAAAAATATCTATAGCATCAAAACATCATCATGACCATTTACTAAATCAGAATCAAAACCATCATTTAGAAGTATTTAATGAAGTAACTTCAAGAGAAGAAGACAAAACATGTAAACCTTTCACTAGATTATTTCTATACATTTCATATAAGCTTCGATAATTAACATGTCCTAACCTTTCATGCCATAGTTTTGAATTATTCAAATTCTGAGATATAAAACAAGATGTAGAAGAGAAATCATCAAAAATATATAGACCATTTTTTTGAATTCCTTCAGGTATTATACTCTCATTACTATCATTGATATACCAAGTATACTTCATGCATGGATTCTAGTTGTGTCCATACATTTTTGGATGTTTGATATTACCAATGTGTAGAAGGTACTCGTCATTCACATTGCACAAAATCATAGAAAAAACTTCTTGTATTCGTTGCGAAGAATGCATTCATGTTATCTACATTGTTTGATAACCGGTGGGAATAACCTCAGATTCAGAAACAATCATCCAGAGTTTTCTCACCATAAATTTTACCCAAATGTTGTAGTTGGTTTCATTTAAGATCTAGGTTTTGTCAAAATAGAAATAGTTAGACATCATTGTTTTCCTAAACCTGTAAAACACACCCCATTATAATATACAATGTACCACAGAGTTAGATACGTATTTATATGTAATAAAAACAACACTTTTAATAGAATCATATCTAAATTTTATAGATCTAAAGAAACTATGTGATCATAGCTAATTATGTCATTACAATGCATACTAATTAACCTCTCATGATCAAAATAATAACCCGTAATATAAAGGGTTCTGCATTATACCCCAAATTTATATAAAAAATATTTTTGACCATATAGAAGTGAAGAAGAGACCCTAAGAATTCATAACAACATCAAATGTTTGAAAAAATAAATATAGACAAAGATCCGACCAACTTAAATTTGATGTCTAAATGACCATCATAATGGTTTATTTTTGGTCTGTCGTGACGGTCATTCGACCTTCAATTTTAACACAATGAAAATTTCCTGTAACCTACGAGCTTAAATTTGACGTCTAAATGACTATCATATTGTCTTATGTTTGGTCTACCATGATGGTCATTTGATCGTCAAATTTAATGAAGCCAAAACTTGTGTATTTCCAGAATGTGAAATTCTAGAATTTTTTCTTTTGTATAATATTAGGGAGGTTATATTTTAATACATTATAATAACCTATTATAATTTATAATGTAAAAATATATACACTTTAAAAAAAGGTATATAGTTTATAAAATGTAAATAAAAAATAACATATAGTTCATAAAAATTATAAACTATAGTATTTTTTTATAAAAAATACATAACCCTTATTAAAGGGGTTTAAAGGACATAGATCGAAAGTTAAAAGAATTTTACAGTGCGTGCATAATTTATAGAGAGGACAAGTAATTTCACCGACCAATGAAATAAATTGAAATCCTATTTTCATAAACCTTGTCTCCTCCTTTCATTTACTCTTAAGTTTACCCCACACATATTTAAAACTATGGAAATATTACAAAGAATTTTATATAATTCTTGCAAGATCAAAACTTTAAAACTTTTATGTGGCTATAACTACCAATATTTTAATAAATATTTACCACACTTCACATAGACCACCAATAAACTAGCCCTTTTTAAAAAAAATTCTCCATTTATACTTGAGAGTTCCACATTTATATTTGAGATATTATCTCAATTTATTCTCCACTCCCACTCTTATATAAAAGAAAAACTTTAAATAGGTTTATTTATATAGTTTTTATAAACTATAAGATATAAATTAATGGAGCTGCCCCTTACATGGATAATATAAATGGCTAGGGATACATGTTAGATTTTATTTAATAAGTATTAAGATTTAAAAAGTAATCTCTTCATGGCCAAGCAATAAATACGCCCCTTTACTAAAAACAAGTACGCATTTAGGTTTTTTTAAAACATATATAAACCAAATCTAATAAAATTTATATTTTAAGCGGTTTAAACTAACCATATATATAATATGATTCAAACTTAGGTTTGTTTCTTTTTTAAAAAAACTATACATGCCCATATTTATAAGTTAAGTTTAAATATGATTTAAACTTAGGCTTAAAATATAGTCTGTTAACTCTTCCCTCAATCCCATGTAATTTTAATATGGTTTAAGGCTTTTAATATATAGTTTTTTTCAAAACTATATAAATTTTAATATGATGTTTATATAAACCTTATTTTATATATATATATTTAAAAATAATAATATAATTTTTAAATTATATAGGATATAGTTATAAATTAACTATAAACTATAGTTTTTGAAATTGAAACATTTTAGAGGGGACCAAAGAACATGGGTATGAATTTACCTTCAAATATTTAACCTATAAACATTTGAAATTATAGAAAACATGAAAATTATTTCATATAGTAACAAATTCTTTCTTTTTTTCTTTTGTATAATATTAGGAGGTTATATTTTAATACATTATAATAACCTATTATAATTTATAATGTAAAAATATATACACTTTAAAAAAAAAGGTATATAGTTTATAGAATGTAAATAAAAAATAACATATAGTTTATAAAATTATAAACTATAGTATTTTTTTTAACAAAAAAACATAACCCTTATTAAAGGGGTTTAAAGGACATAGATCGGGAAAAAAAAAAGGGGACCGAGATACTTTTAAATACCCTTTCGGATTGGTTGAAAAAGCCCATACATATTACATATTACATAATTTTACAATAAATATTTAAATAAATATTACATCATAACATAAGTAAATAAAGAAATACTTACAAGAAATAAATAACACAGGATATTTATAGTGGAAAACCCCAATAGAGTAAAAACCACTTTGAAAATAACCTTTTACTTTAGAGAACTTATTTTACGTCCAATGAAGATCACCTCCTCTTTTGAAACCCTATTTACCAAGGGTAAAACCAAATCACTTGATTTACACACCTTTAATATATTTCTGAATATATCAAATGAGGACTTAAAGTCCTTTTTATATAAGGTGATTTGGGTATGTCTCCCAACCTACCTTTTAACCTAAAATGGTTGACACATACACCTAAGTTTATAATATTTAATATTAGAAATATAATCATTTCATGATATTAAATATTTAACCTAAAGTATATACCTAGGTTAGCATATTTAATAATAGAAATATAAATATTTCATATTATTAAATATCAACCTATATATTAGTGATGGACCCATATACATTAAGGGTTGGCTAAACCACTTAATCATTATGATGAAACCAAAGAGCTTACTTGTTAAGACTCCAAATATGTATTTTTTGGATTGAGATGAAGAAATAAGTGGATAAGGCACTAGAAGAGGATCTCAAGTATAGTGAGATGATCGTGTAGATGTTTAGATTTACCCAAGAGGTCATCAATATAGTCCTCAACAATCTTATAGATGAGATTGTGGAAGATATAGGTCATGGCCCACTGATAAGTGGCTCTAACATTTTTCATATCCAAGGGCATGACACGATAGCAAAAGGTCCCAAAAGGGGTGATAAACGATGTTGTATTCATGTATAAATTAGTAAAGTTCTAAGAAATGAAACTAAACACCTAAGAATTTCAAATATTTAAACTAATCTAACAATAAACCATTAAATAAGAGCTTAGGGAAATTAACTTCCTTAACATGCATATAACTTTAAAAATAATCAAAGTAACATGCATAAATCAATTTCTACTCTTTGAATTCTAACTTTGAAATGAACCTAAGAAGATCTTGAGCAATCAAATATGATCATTGTTAGTATGATTGCAAGGTTTGAGAATGGATTTTCACTAACAATGGCTTCAAGACCATATGGTTCTCTCCATATTACTCAAACTTGAGTTGATGGATGCACTATAAAGATGCTAGCTCTAAATCAATGGAGAAATACTCAAGATCCTAATTTCCTATAGTTTATGCTAGAGGAGGAAAAGTGTTCTTAGAAATGATGAGGAGGAGGGGTCTATTTATAGTTTTCCCATTCCAAGAATGGTATGATTTTGGTACACATGGGACAAAAATAACTTTTAGAAAGTCAAAGAAATTTTTGACAAGATTAGAAGCTAATTAATCATTTAGGATTAATTAGGGATCCTAAGTAGGCTTAGGAATTGTTATATAAATTCATCCCCTAGGTGAATTTGGACGACGAGACAGATTTTCATCATGACCCCTCAAATTAATACACTGGAAATTCAAAATGCCATAAAATATTCAGGGAATGTATAGGTAAGAAAGAGGGGTAGCATCGAGTTCCACAAAGGTAAACCGAGCTCATTGGTAGAATATCGAGATCATCAAATAAGGTTTAAGTTGACATAACTGAGCTATTGAAATAAGGAATGAGCTCATCAAGCTCATAGCCGAGCTATTTTACTTATACCAAGATGCTAGGGTAATGAGCATGGCGAGTTGCATATATGGGCCGAGATATATTTAACATCCTGAATTCACAAAAAGCCGAGCTTGGGGTGAGTTCCAGGTTGAGAGGTAAATCAAACAAAAGACCCGGATCAACACCAAGCTGCAAAGAATAAGGTGTTGAGCCATAATTTGAAACGACTCATCCATACGAGTGATCCAAGTATATCAGTGCAAACCCATTCGGCTCGAAGCGGGCGGGCATTTACACGACATGAGGGGATCAATACATGGTACATCGAGCTAATGAATACCTCAACCAAGCTCTAAAATCTAAGAACGAAATAAAAATTCAATGGAGAGGCTCGTAGGGATTACTCGAAACCAGAGAATGAGTTGATCACCAAGTTACAAATCGAAGAGCTTGGGCCCGAGCTAACCAAGGGAAGCATATCAAAGTAGGTTGGTATTTCATTGAAATATGTAAAGAAAAGGTGTTGATCGGATCTTCGAGCCAACTTGAGGGGTCTTTGAGCTGAGTTCAAGGTGACAAGTTTCATCACGGGCCTACGGGCAAGGGTGGAGTCATGTTGGGTCGCCACGTGGCCCCTCGGCAACTTCAAAAGCCAAGAAATAGAGGAGGCCCCAAAGGCTGCACGGGGTCTCCATGTGGAGCAAGGCACCATGGACAAGTTTGACATGGTCAAAATCTGACAGAGTCGGTGGGTATCGTGGGAAAAGTCTCCACGTAGGCTGAAGCATTACATAACAAACTCGGGACATGGAAGGCGGGCTTGCCAACATAGGATAGTTCACCGACTAGGTAGACAACTCGTTGACGTCGCGGAGATACATGACTCGATGCTTGTGGAATAAAGGGGGTTCTATGGAGAGATAAGAGTCAAAATGTGTAAAGGGAAACATGGGTAGTGTTCGGTGGTGCAAAACAATAGCCATCTCGAAGCGAGCTAGCTAAGTGGTAAAGATTATAAATATTTTAACATCAAATTCCCCCTTTTTTAAAAAGTAATGATATTAATAAAGGGCCCTACCAAAAATGAAATGCAAAATCATTTTAAAATAATTTTAAAGATACAAAAAAAATTGGAGGAGGAAAAGTAATTAAATTGTCTTTTCCCAACTAAGAATTTAATTCCCGATCCCGTAATAATAAAGAAACGCTTGGCAAGCCAAAATACCTACCTGCACTCAAAAGCTCATAACTTGAACATTTCTCAACAAAATCACACAAAATTAGACTTGTTAGAGTTGTGGTTCTAAGGCCGTTGAGCGAGAAATAAATAAATAAAGAAATTGATGTAAATTTGAGGGACAATTTCATAGAAAATGAACCCAGTTTAGTTTTGTGGTTGGATAGTAGTTGAGAGTGTTGAATTGTGGAGCTCAATTATTTTAGTTTAGCATGCAATGGAAACTTGTTGGAAAATACAATAATTGTCATCGGTTAAGGGAAACTGACATCATTCAAGTAAGGAAGGAACCAACATCGCTTACTCCAAGTGCGAGGGTGTTTTAATTAACTCTCGGAACTAGATTTATTTTTAGCATTAAAGTATACCTATTGATCAGAATTGCATGGCTAAGTTCCCTAAGTCTATAAATGACTATATAAGCATAAAATATAGGGTTTAGAAGTAAGAGAATTAACAAGACTTATAAATAACTTGAAAAAATTGGTGAGAGAGAGAGAGAATTATTGGTGATGAAGAAAAAACTTGAGAGAAAGAAAGTCTGTATATCCGAGAGGTGTGGAAGATTGTAAATATTTATTATATATCTTGTCAAAACTTTAGATAATAGATTAGATTGTTTCTTGGTGGACGTAGCCCACACTTTGGGTGAACCACGTTAAATCGGTGTTGATTTATATCTCTTTTTTTGTATATTTCTTCTAGTTTAATATTTACTTTTATTTACATATATGCTTAGATCTCGATATATTATCTCGCACAACCGTGTGTGCTGACCCCAACAACTTGTATTAGAGATTTGTTTGAAGGTTTTGTGTGTTGACATATTTACTCAAAGGGTTTTCGATTGAGTGGGAGCTACAACAATGGAAAAAGAAAACAAATACAAGGTAGAGAAATTTGACAACCGAAATGATCAATTATGGTGTTAAGTATGGAGCTTAATTACTTCATAAGAAACTTGATTTTACATGTTACCGGGTTCTAACAAGAACTGGTGTCAATCAATAACAGTGTAACCGGCGTTGGTCGTCAAAGTAACCAACGTCGGTTAGTCTAGGTCAGAAGTGACCGGTGATGGTGAGGCAAAGGAACCATCGACAATTCCTGTCACCTAGAACGCACTTTTTATTTTTTGACAAAAATTAGAATAAATCAATTATTTTAAAGATGATTTATTGATTGTAAAAGTTAAGTTACCAAAATATATATATGCATGTATGCATTGTATGAGGGTAAGTAAGAAGGAGAGAAGATATATAACAATTGTTTGCATGTAAGTTTTCTTGGTGAGCAAGAAAGAGTAGCTGAGTGAGGGAAAAACATTGAACATCTTGTGAGGTGTTGGAAGACAGTAGATCTTCATTATATTTCCTCTGTAAAGCACTGAATAATAATATTGGTTGTTTCTTGGTGGACGTAGACCACACTTTGGGTGAACCACGTTTAACATGGTATAATCTTTCTATTGTTTATTTTATCTTTTGGTTATTTCCGCATTCATTGCTTGTATGATTTATCTGATTATAGATCTGTGCAACACTATTATATGGTTTAACCCAAAAATGGTATCAAATCTTTGTTTGAGGGTTTTGTGTGTTGAAAGATTTACTCTTAGAGGGTTTTCTCGGTTGAGTGGGAGCTACAACAATGGCGTAAGAAAATAAATACAAGGTAGATAAATTTGACTTAAATGTAATTATCAATTATCAAGATGCAGATTGAGGATTTTCTGTATTGAAAATATTTATATTTACCATTGGATGAGAAGTCTAGACCTACAAAGATGACTAATGAATAACGGAATATTCTTGTGAAAAAGGCTTTGGGATCTAATAAGATTGAGCCTGACAAAGATCCGTGGCTTCCAATATTACAAAAGCGGCTTCTACGTGTTGTCGCCTAAAAATACCCCCTCATTTTCTAAGTCAAATTCAAAATTTTGAGCTCACACCCTCCAGAAGTGTTCAAGTAAAGTTGGAAGTCTGAAAAGATAGAGAAATTCATGCTTTGAAGTTGTTTAAACTCTTCAATCTGCATGTTTTGATAAATTTTCCGTTTTCCTATCTAGATGCGTGAAAATTTTATTGTTGTCCTCATTTGAATGAAATTTTCAATCTTTCTATGGCCATGGATTGTCGAACCTTGTATTTTTTTCAATTCCTTGGTTCGTGAAAGAAATTTGAAAATCAGGCGCGAAATGGTGGAGTTTTCTTCTTCTCTACATTTTTCCATAGTCGTGAATGACGGGTGTTTTCTTCCCCATCAAATTTTGGCTCCATTATCCATAGGTACGTGGACATATATAATTGGAAGCGGGTCGGTGAAGAACTTTGAGGTTTTGATCCTTTTTGTAAAAAGGGATAAAATTCATAAAGTGACCCGCAACCCCAATCATGCCAAGAGGGAAAAAGTCAAATGTTGAGCCCACCATTGGAAATTCAAAGTGGGGAAGCGAGTCAAAGGAGTAATTTATGTTTTTAAGCTTTTTTGTAAAAAGGGATAAAAGTCATAAAGTGACCCGAACCCCGCTAAACATAAAGCAAAAAGTCAAATACTAAGCCCACGTCGAAGGTCAAAGCAAGAAGGCGGGCCAGCAAAACAATTTGTGTTTTTGAGCCTTTTTGTAAAAAGGGCTAAAATTCATAAAGCAAGTCGTGATTCCTTTTCCAATCAAGTGAGGCCACATGTCAAGACCTTCTCAAAAGTGAGAGAGTGGGCCAAAATGTTCCAAAACGCCATTTCTTTAAAAGTCACAAAATGCAAAAGGCATCCTCCACGCCCGCTCCAGTAAATTTCTCCCACGTGGATGACTTTGGTTTAAAGTTTCAAAGGCAAGATGAACAGTTCAAATTCAAAGTTACAAAATGAGTGTAACGGCCGCATTATGAAAAGTCTGGTTTTTTCCACCATTGGCATTTCTTCGCGAATCAAGAATCTGAACGGATGCGAAAGGATTAAAGAAGTTGTAACCATTTCTTACTAACAAAGAAGAAGTTGTAACCATTTCTTGCAAGATATTTAATGGCTTCTTCAAGCACTATAAAAGGGGTTAGCAATTGATCTTGTAAACTCACAAGTGCATTGTACTTAGAGAAAGCAAAGGAGATATCCATTTTCTTCTACTTCCCTTCATTCTCAAATTTCTTCCATTCCCACATTATGTACAACTTATGTTTAAACATCAATACAAGAAGAAGTATTTTTAGCCTTTTTGATGAGGAGATTTTAGAAACTTTGAGTTCACAATCTTATCTCATCTTGTTGCCATTTGCAGGGTTGTTTCTTCTCATAAATGCGTGTGTTAAAGTTTCTAACTAATGTGTGCAGAATATGATTTTCCACTTGCAAAACTAGTTCTCCCACCTCTTTTCTCACTCCATTTACCACCTTCATAGAAAATTTCCCCTCTTAGAGATAACTGCAAGTCATTGGATCCCCCACCGAAAGGCCACCATAGAAATCTACACTTTGTCGTATATGCATACATGACAGCTACACACTAGTTAAGTAGAGGGACTTAGATTCCCAAAGCATTGGTAAGGAATTCACAAATTTTCCACCCGACAAATACCCTCGCCAATATTTTTTAGCACCCACCGTGGGCAAATTTAGTTGCATTTGCACACCCGAATGCGACAAGAAGGTCAAAAAAATCAAAATTCAAAAAAAAAAGAAAAAAATTTGTAATTTGAATGGCTATATGAGCCACATGGATTCAAATTATGGCTATTTCTGGGAAACCCTCCTATTTAAAGACCCAAATTTCTCTTTCACATCTAAGAATACATTGCTTTAGATTTGAGGGAATCTATCTCGACATAATAGACAAAGTGTCAATCACTACTTCATTGCCACAAGAATTTTGGACCTTGAAGAAGAACGCGCTGCTGAATTGGAGAGGCAAAGAAAAATTCCAACACCGCAAAGAAGAGCATAGATTTTCAAGTTGGCGGATAGAAGATTCACCTAGCAACAAAGACAAGGAGGACAAACTGATCCAATTTTTAGGAACTTCAAAGGAGATGAGAGCCTCTCGGAATCTAGAGGCTTCCTTTTCAAGAAACCGGTCACGTTGGGAACCTGAATGTTGCCAATCCTTTGGATGGTGAATTTCCATACATCAACGAGAACCTTGTAGACTTTAATGACGTGAAGATAGAAGAAGCTAGAGAAAGAGAGGCGAGAGCCGATGAAGAAATAAGAGCTCAACTCGAAGAAATTGAGAGACTTCAAGCCAAGGCAAACAAAAGAGTAAAGCAATAGAAGCCACAACCTTAGCAAGGTTGGAAGCTAGAAATATAAATAGAATGGGGGATCGTGAGCATGAATGTGATCATGAGGCCCGTAGGCCTAATGTACCATGGGGAGGAAACACTGTCCATTTGCTCTTGCTCAACCACTCCATGAGCTACCAAGAGGCTTGAGAAAAAACTTCCCAAAATTTAGAGGGGATGGTTCTCAACTCCATGAAGAGCATGTAGTGGCATTTATCACTATTTGCAGTATGTTGGGTGTTGAGGATGAAGATGTGTCACCAACTCTTTGTTGAGTCACTTCAAGAGAAATCTATTGATTTTGGTTATACATGCTACCACCGAGGTCTGTCACCCCTTGGCAAGATATAAGAAATGCATTCAAACACATGTTCAAGACCATAGAAGATTGTCAAGATCTCTTGGTCCAATTGGTACAAATGAAAAAATAAACCTCTGAGTCAATGAGAGACTTCGTAGCAAGATATGATAGAGTGATAAGAAGGATCCCTGAAGATGTGGTGCCTTCTGAAAATAATTTGAAGAGGTTCTTCATCGCTGCTTTTCCATCGAAGTAGGTTTCTTCCTTAGAAGAACCCAACCAGAACATTGAGGGAAGCTCAAGACCATACAATAGAAACCGGTGATGATCTAATCTTGTATGGAAAGGTGAAAGGCCCTAATGGAAAGAAAAAGGATCGAATTCAAACTCTATCACCATAGATCTGATGTTATAAAAATGGTAAATGACTTGGTCTCCTTGAAGAAGCAGCTATCTTAGATCACAATGTGGAATGCTTTAAGGAAACTAAACCCTCCCGCTAGGTCAAGGATTACTCCACGTCCTCATCGGCTTTCCTTGAAGCACCACTAGTCAATGTCATCTGTGACACCAAAGAGCCATAGGAGGAAGTAGAAATTGATGAAACCGAAGAAACTATGGAAGACTATGAAAACTATCTTGAGGTCGAGGAAGTGGATATGCATAATGGCCTAATTGAGTAGGTCAATGATGAAGAAGATCCAAGTTTATCATGTGCTATTTTCACTCGTGCACAATCTAGGAAAGGTGCTTCATCCTCAATGGCTGTGGTAAAGGATAAGAAGAATAAAGAAGATTCTCCCCGGAGGTCGCACAAAATAAAATCATCAATAGAGGATCACCATTACCACCTTCTATGGAATCGGCCAAAGAAAAACCAGACTCACTGGTTGTGCGGGATAATGTTAATATGCTAAGTAAGTCATCTAATTCTTCTCCCACTCAAAAGTTGCTAAGAAAATTCTCCTTTAAATGTCATTCCCGCAAAAACATCTAAGGTTCAATCAAAAGCTACACCCTCACCCCTTTCCAAGCCAATTACTACACCCAAAAATGAGAAATCAACAACCAAAGTAGTAAAGCCTCTACCATGTAAATATTCCTCCATTTCCGGAACATCTTCCTCACTCACCATAACCCATTTGACTTTGTGGAACATGCAAGCAAAACCAAAGTCTAACTCTTAGAAATAGAATACCTACAAACACACCTTGCCAAATTTGATAGGTTCATTAATACAATTCGTGGTGGTAACCCTGTATCCTCGAGTCATAATTCTAAAGCCTTATTGCCCACACAATCCACACCACCTTCCCAAAACATGCTAGCCCTCGGTGCCTCCAAAACCAATAGGGTTGAACCTTTCTACCAGTCACTCCTCATTAAAGGCTTCCAGCTAAATAATTGTATCATAGATTCCAGAGCCTCGAGACAATGTGATGCCAAAGCAAAAGTTACAAATGCTCTAGGCCTCACCTTGACCCAAGTAAATGGCACCTTTTCAATGGAATCCAAACAAGTGTCATTGGTACGAAGAATCAAAGATGCACTGAGTAACACTAGATGATTTTCCGACAAGAAGGTGCTTCTAACCATACTCAGCGGACATCCCAACATCCTTTGGTATGCTATTGAGTAGAATTTTTGTAGAGACCGGAGTGGAGAGATAAAAATGGATTGGTCATCTGCAACTATCCCAGTAAAAGGCGAGATGAAGAAGTTGCTACCAGTAAGAAAGATGAAGTTCACAGTATGAAAGTCTGATGATCCGAAAGCTAACATTCTCTTTCAATATTGTGGGCTAGGAAACTACTTCCTCACATCAAAAAAAGAGGATAACTTGCCACTTCTCATGGAGGAAGAGGAAGATCAAATTTGGACAATGGAATTTTATGGTAGTCATTCCAGTGCGGGCTCGGGAGCTGGTGTAGTATTGTACTCTCCTTCCAATGAGTTGTACCCATTTTCCTACAAGCTACAATTTGATAATACAAATAACATTGCATAGTATGAAGCACTACTCTTAGGCATGAGTGCAGAAGAGGACATGGGAATCAAGAAATTGAGATGCCAAGGTGATGTAGAGGTTGTAGTAAAGAATGTCCGCTAACAATATTAGGTGAAGAATACAAGACTTCGACATTATAGAAACAGATTATGGGACTACATTGAATCTTTCAATGTGTTTTCCATTGAAGCTATTCCAAGGGAATAGAATGAAAAGGTTGATTCTCTTGCAGATGTCGGTTTCCTAGTAACACCTCATCGTTCTTTTGGTAAAGACAAAGTGACCATTGAAATGGTATTTAGGCCTAGTGTACCAGACAATGTAAATCATTGGCAAGTCTTCAATGATGATAACCAAATTCTAGCCTTTTTAGAGCAAAGGGATAATTTCAATAATCTCTTCTTCGAAGGAGGTGAAAATCCACACCGAGAAGCATTCCCCAAAGAAGAGAAAGAAGGAATTGAAGGGATTGATGATGAGGGAGTAATCAAATTGAAAGGGAACAAAATTCCCAAAGGCCTAGTCTCTTTAGAAGACCTCTTTGACAAACATGACAAATTCATTCAAGAGAAAGAAAAGTAATCTTCTCGGTGCCTAGCTAATTTTGATAAAGAAAACATTGGTACCCCGGAGGAGCCAAGGATGGTCAATATTGGAAAATGTTTCTCTCTGAAGAAAAAAGAAGGTTTGTTGCATTACTCAAGAAATACTTAGATGTCCTAGCCTACTCTTATGATGAATGAAAATCCTTCCAGCCAAAGGAAATGCATCATTCAATTCCTTTGAAGCAGGTGTTAAGCCCTTCAGTAGAAAAAATGGCCATACAACCCAAAGATTTATGATACCATCAAGGAGGAAGTAATGAAGATGCTTAATGCAAGGATTATCTTTCCCATCCACCATTCAATGTGGGTGGCTAACATTGTGCCAGTGCGGAAGAAGAATGGTGAAATAAGGATATGTGAATATTTTCGCAACTCCGAACCAAGCATCACTAAAGGACAATTATTCTCTTCCTATCATGGCCCATATCCTGTAAGAAGTCACTTGATCTGAAATGCTTTCATTACTTGATGGATTCTCATGATATAATCAAATCAAAGTGGCAAAGGATGACCGCACCAAGACAACATTTACAACACCTTGGGGCACTTTTTCTTACAACAGAATTCCTTTTGGCCTAATCAATGCAGGAGCTACATTCCAAAGGGCGATGGATTTGGCATTCAAAGATCTGAAGCATTGCATTGTCATATATCTTGATGATCTCATAGTATTTTCAAAGAAGAGGGAATATCATATCTATCACTTGGAGCAGGTTCTTGCAAGGTGTAGGAAACATGGCATATCACTAAATCCAAAAAAGTGCATTTTTGAGTCACGAAGGCTTCCAAATTATTGAGGCACATTGTGAACAAACATGGATCATACATTGATCCTAAGAGGATTAGATCCATTCAAGCATTAGCCCTTCCCACAAGAAAGAAAGGAGTTCATTCATTCTTCAAAAAGGTGAACTTTCTTCGTTGTTTTGTGCCTGAGTTTTCTAAGTTGATGAAGCACATCACTTCCATGATGAAACCACAAGAAAACTTCAAATGAAACAATGAAGGGAAGGCAACATTCGAAGAAATCAAGAAATCCATTTCCAAGGCTCCGACTCTTGTATCTCTAGATTTTAACAAAGAATTCATCATGTATTGTTATGCATCAAAACATACACTCTCTTCCATTCTCATTTAGAAAAATGATGAAGGCGTGGAAGCACATATTGCTTTCATGAGTTGTCCTTTGAAAAATCATGAGCTAAAATATAGCCAATTGGAGAAGCATGCCTATGCAATGGTCAAGGCTATAAAAAACTTCAAGTTTTACATCCTCAATTCCCATACGGTGGTGATGGTCCCCAACAGTACAATCAAGTCCATCTTGACACAATAGGATCCTAGAGCTAAAAGAGGAAATTAGATTACAAAGACTCAAGAATATGACTTGGAGATTCGACCCTCTAATCTAGTAAGGGGAAATTGCTTGTGCAAGTTGATTGTTGAAGATGAAACACTCAAATCTCAACATGGTGAAGAAAAATGTGCTTGCTTAACTTGTTCAAAAGACAACCCACAAGTTCTCTTTGTCACCACTACTGATGACTGGTATGCTGATATTTCCTATTACCTGACTTATGGAGAATGCCCTCCCCATCTTGATTACAAGAAAATTAGAACACTCAAGTGAAGGCGCTAAATTTGTAATCTGGAATCATGCATTTTATAAAAGAGGCCTTGATGGTTGTTTCCTCAAGTGTGTAGATAAAGAGCAACAATAAAATTTTCTTAAAGCATACCATGACCAAGCATGTGGTGGACATTTTTCAGCAATGGTCACTGCACACAAGATCCTTAGAGGAAGGTATTATTGGCCCACCATCTTTGCAGACACTTGAGATTGGGTTTCTAAATGCAAAGCATGCCAAAAGTTCATTGGAAGACCCCCTCACTCAAGTGTAGGGCAAACCTATGTATTCACAGTAATAGACTACTTCACCAAATGGGTGGAAGCCATTCCGACCAAACAAGCCAACACTGAAATAGTATGTAATTTCATCAAGGAGAATATCATAGTCCATTTTAGAGTGCCACAAAATATTGTAGCAAATAATGATACCTATTTCTCTTCAAGAGAGTGACTGAGTTTTTCTATGGCTATGGAATCTCCCTATCTCATTCTTTTGACTACTATCCACAAGGAAACAGACAAGCCAAATCAAGTAACAAGAACATTGTGACCATTGTTCGTAAGCTTGTAAACGAGAATCAAAGGAATTAGCACAAAAGGTTATACGACGCATTGTGGGCAGATAGGATCACTCCCAAGAAGGCAATAGGTATGTCACCATTCCAACTATTGTATGGATTTGAAGAAGAAATTCCTCTCATGATCGAGATGCCAGCTCTCAAGCTACTATAGGCAATAGAAGATGGTCAATAAGGATTCCATTGACAAGAGGATCCTCTTTCTTGAGAAGATGGAAGAAAATAGACTCCAAGTGGTGGATCGCATTAAGGAGCACCAATTGAAAGTAAAGAATATTTTTGATAAGAAGGCCAAGGCAAGAGAATTCAAAGTTGGAGACTTCATCCTGCTATGGGACAAGAGAAGAGAACCAAAAGGCAGCCATGGAAATTTTGATTCATTATGGCTCGGCCCATTCCAGATTCGTGAAGCTTACGGTAAGAATGCTTTTCTTCTCTCATATTTAGATGGAACGCCACTAGAATTGCCTCGGAGTGGGAAATACTTGAAATTGTATCATCAGTGAAAGCGGGTTGTCCCCACCTTGTACCATAGGTGATTGCTAGGTGTGTTTCCCTTTCCGTTGTGTGGTTTTGTTTCCCCTTCTATTGCATGTCATGTGTTTCCTTCCCATTGTGTGTTTGTGTGTTTCCTTCTTTTGATCTTTATTTCTCAAAGTTATACATGACTCTGCAAGGCCCAATGGATAAGGCACTGTCAACGAATTACATGGTCTAGAGATTGAGATTCTAGATTCCCATGTCATGTCTTCACTCGCTCACCATGTCATGTCCCCAAGCTAGAGCTAGTTGTTTTCACCCTCAAAATCTCCCCCTCATTTTCTAATTCCAATTCAAAAAGTCCTGAAAAGATAAAGAAATTCATGCTTTGAAGTTTTTAAACTCTCCATCTACATGTTTTAATAAATTTTTCGTTTTTACCTGTCTGGATGTGTGAAAATTTTATTGTTGTCCTCATTTGAATGAAATTTTCAATCTTTCTATGGTTATGGATCTTTGAACCTTGTATTGTTTTAAATTCCTTGCTTTGTGAAAGAAAATTGAAAATCAAAGCGCAAAATGGTGGAGTTTTCTTCTTCTCTACATTGCTTAGAAGTGTTCAAGTAAAGTTAGAAGTCCAAAAGATAAAGAAATTCATGCTTTGAAGTTGTTTAAACTCTCCACTGTATGTTTTAATAAATTTTTCGTTTTACCGTGCTGGATGCGTGAAAATTTTATTATTGTCCTCATTTGAATGAAATTTTCAATCTTTCTATGGCCATGGATCTTTGAACCTTGTATTGTTTTCAATTCCTTGCTTCGTGAAAGAAAATTGAAAATCGGGTGCAAAATGGTGGAGTTTTCTTCTTCTCTACATTTTTCCACAGTCATGAATGACGGGCATTTTCTTCCTCGTCAAATTTTGGCTCCATTATCCATGGGTACATGGACATATCTAATTGGAAGTGGGTCGGTAGAGAACTTTGAGGTTTTGAGCCTTTTTGTAAAAGGGATTAAAGTCATAAAGTGACCTGTAGCCCGATCATGCCAAGAGGGAAAAAGTCAAATCTTGAGCCCGCCATTAGAAAGTCAAAGTGGGGAAGCGGGTCGGCAGAGCAATTTGTGTTTTTGAGCCTTTTTGTAAAAAGGGATAAAATTCATAAAGTGACCCGCAGCCCTACCAAACACAAAGGAAAAGTCAAATACTAAGCCCGCATCGAAGGTCAAAGCAGGAAGGCGGTCAACGGAACAATTTGTGTTTTTGAGCCTTTTTGTAAAAAGGGCTAAAAGTCATAAAGCAAGCCATGATTCCTTTGCCAATCAAGTGAGGCCACGTGTTAAGACCTTATCAAAAGTGGGAGAGTGGGCCAAAATGTTCCAAAATGCCATTTCTCCAAAAGTCACAAAATGCAAAAGGCATCCTCCACGCCCACTCCAGTAAATTTCTCCCACGTGGATGGATCTGGTTTAAAGTTTCAAAGGCAAGATGAATAGTTCAAATTCAAAGTTACAAAATGAGTGTAACAACCGCATTATGAAAAGTATGGTTTTTTCTGCCATTGGCATTTTTCACGAATCAAGAATCTCAACAGATGTGAAGGATTGAAGATGTTGTAACCGTTTCTTGCTAACAAAGAAGAATTTGGAACCGTTTCTTGCAATATTTTTAATGGCTTCTTCAAGCATTGTAAAAGGGGTTGGTAATTGATCTTGTAAACTCACGAGTGCATTGTACTTAGAGAAAGCAAAGGAGATAGCCATTTTCTTCTACTTCCCTTCATTATCAAATTTCTTCCATTCCCACATTATGTACAACTTCTGTTTAAGCATCGATACAAGAAGAAGGATTTTTTATCCTTTTTGATGAGGAGAATTTAGAAACTTTGAGTTTGCAATCTTATCTCGTCTTGTTGCCATTTGCAAGGTTGTTTCATCTCATAAATACATGTGTTAAAGTTTCTAACTAATGTGTGCAGGAATCTAATTTTTCACTCAACATTAGTTCTCCCACCTCTTTTCTCACTCCCTTTCCCACCTTCATAGCAAATTTCCCCCTTACAGATAACTGCAAGAATTTTCCACAGGGTCAGTGGAGTGCCCCTATTGGATCCCTGACCAAAATGCCACCATAGAAATCTACACTTTCTCGTGCATGCATACACGACAGCTACACCGGTTAAGTAGAGGGACTTATATTCCCAAAGCGTTGGCAAGGAATTCACAAATTTTTCCACCCGAAAAAATCCTCGCCAACACTATGGTAGAGTTAATGAAATCTCTTGCTAATTTATATGAAAAACCTAGTGCTTCAAATAAAGTTTATTTTTATGAAGAAACTATTTAGTTGTAAGATGCATCAAGGTGGATTTACATCTAGTCACTTGAATGATTTCCGATCTATTGTAAATCAATAAAAATCAGTTGAAATACCATTTGATGATGGAGTAAAAGCACTCTTATTCTTATGTTCTTTACTTGATATTTGGGATAACTTGGTAATGACTGTAGTAATACAACATCTACTAATAATGTTTTGAAGTTTGATAATGCGGTTAGTATAATCTTGAATGAAGAAATTCGTAGGAAGAGTACAGAGGAATCATCATTTGGAAATGTTTTAAATGTAGAAAGTAGGGGCAGGTAGAAGGAGAGATCCAAGAGTAAGATTAATGGGAAATCAAAGTCAAGGGACATCAGATCTAAATTTAGAAGTAAGGGAATTACTTGTTGGAAATGTGGCAAGAAAGGACATGTAAAGAAAGATTGTTAGTCAAAGGACAAAGAGAACCAACAACCAGATAAAGGTAAAGAAGCAAATCTTACTACATCATAGGTAATGCAAGATGATCTTGTTCTTTCTTTAGATAATAGACTTCAATCATGGGTTTTAGATTCAGAGTTTCTTTCCATGCAACCCCTAATAAGGGTTATTTCGTAAATTATGTCCAAGGTAATTTTGGGCATGTTTATTTAGGTGATGATGAACCTTGTGGTATTACTGGTAAAGGGAACTTCATCTAAAATTGTAGAATAGAAATACATGGGTATTGAAATATGTAAGGCATGTGCCAAGCTTTAGGAGGAATCTTATTTCAGTAAATCAACTAGGTGAATCTGGTTGTATGGTTACTTTTACATGAGATTCTTTGAAAGTCACCAAGGGTTCTTTTGTTTTGGTAAGAGGTAAGAAGGTAGGAACATTATATTTATCTACCTATATTACTGATTCCTTTTCTGCATTATCTACTTCAGATTTAGATGCATACATGTGGCATAACCGGCCGGGCCATATGAGTTGAAAAGGAATACGATCTTAAAGGCTAAGGGTAAGTTATCATATTTGAAAGATTTAGATCTTGATTTTTGTGAGCATTGTATCTTTGGAAAGCAAAAGAGAGTGAAATTTCTCAAAGTTGGGGCAACTAAGAAGGAGAAAAAATTGGAGCTTGTACACTCAAATGTGTGGGGACCATCTCAGGTAGCTTCTCATGGAGGATCTCAGTATTATGTTACTTTCATTGATGATGCTACAAGAAAAGTATGGGTTTATTGTATTAAATGTAAATATAATGTTTTTGACACTTTTAATATATGGAAAGCCCTTGTTGAGAATGAATCAAATTCTAAGTTAAAGTTCCTTAGATCTCGACAATGGTGGTGAATACTATAGCAAAGATTTCAATGACTATTGTTCAATGAATGGGATATGTAGAGAAAGAACAGTTCCAAGAACACCACAAGAGAATGGTGTTGTAGAAAGAATGAACATGACAATCATGGAATGTGCTAGAAGGATGATACAATGGTTTATTTGATTAACTCAGGGCATTCAAGTTCACTAGATGAAGGAATACTAAAGGAAGCTTAGACCGAAAAGAGGTAGATCTTTCTTTTCTTAAAGTTTTTGGTTCTGTGCTTTTGTGCATGTTGATAAGGAAAATAGGAAAAAGTTGGATGTAAAATCCAAGAGATGCACTTTCATTGGTTATGGATCTAGTGATTTTAGTTTTCATTTTTGGGATTTAGAGAATTCTAAAATTATTAGGAGTCATGATGTTGAATGGAATGAAAAGAGAATGTACATGGATCAAATTTGTGTACCCAAGAATGAGCTTGTTGAGAATTTTGTGAATGAAAATGAACTCTCGAATTTAAAATTATTACCTACAGGGGGTTACACAAGAATTAGCGCCGGTTTACCCTTGACCAAGATAAGTCGAGAACCGATATCGGTTATAGAAGATCCAAAATAGCATCGGTTACATGTAACTGATGTCATGGTTCACAGTGATAGGCGTCGGTGACTATCAAATTTAGATACAAATGTCCAAGAGGTCCATATTGAGCCTCTGTACCCTAAACTCCCCGTGAGAAGGTCACAAAGGTAAGTAAACCTCCGTAAAGATTTATACCTTCTCTATTTTATTTATTATTGACCGATAATGGTGAACTAGAGAGATTTGAAGAAGCAATGCAGATAAGACCCACATCCAAAGGTGGGAGCATGGCATGGATGAGGAGATGGACTCCTTGGAAAAGAGCCGACTTAGGATTTGGCTAAGTTTCCAACAAGTAAGAGAACATTACTGAGAACAAGTGGGTTTACATGATCAAGTAAGAAGGGGGTGGACATAAAAGATACAAGGAAAGGCTTGTAGTAAAGGGATTTACACGAAAGCGGTATTGACTTTGGTGAAATATTTTCTCATGTTGTTAAGATTACTTCTATTTGTCTTGTATTCACTTAGTTTCGTAGAGAAGATTTGCATTTAGAGAAACTACATGTGAAGATGGATTTCCTTCATGGTGATTTGGATGAAGAGATTTATATGTAAAGCATTGTTTGGTTATGAAGTCAAGGGTAAGGAGAAACTTGTGTGTAAATTAAAAAGAGCATATATGGGCTCAAACAAGCTCCAAGGCAATGGTATTTGAGATTTGATAGTTTAATGCATGAGCATGGTTATATGAGATGTGAATCTACCCATTGTGTTTATTTTAAAAGCTTTAAAATGATAGATATGTTATTTTGTTACTGTATGTGGATGATATGTTGATTACATGATCTAGTATGCATGACATTGGTAAAATTAAAGAAAGGTTAGCTCACACATTTGCAATGAAGGATTTGGGAGCTGCAAAGAAAATCCTTGGCATGTAAATTCACCGAGACAGAAAAACAAGAAGTTGTATTTGTCTCAGGAGGCTTATATCAATAAGGTGTTGGAAAGGTTTAATATGCAAAAATCAAAACCTATTGGTACACCTATGGTTGGACACTTCAAATTGAGCAAAGATCAATGTCCTTCATCACACGAGGAGGTTGAGTACATGGCACATGTTCCTTATGCTTCAATAGTAGGAAGTCTTATGTATGTCATGGTTTGTACTAGACCAGACATTACACAGGAAGTGGGAGTTGTGAGCAAGTTTATGGCTAATCTAGGTAAAGAACATTGGAAAATAGTCTAATGGATTCTCAGGTATTTGAGAGGGACATACGACATGGAGTTATGCTATGGAGGGTCAGATACTTCTTTACATGGCTATGTTGATTCAGATATGGCTAGAGATTTGGATGACATGAGGAGCATTACTAGATATATTTTTATAGTAGGTAGAATGACAGCTTAGCTAGATTTCAATATTACGAAAGGTTGTGGATTTTTTTACTATCGAGGTAGAGTATGTTATAGCTACAAAAGCTAGCAAGGAGATGATATGGATGAGCAGGTTCATGGAAGAGTTGGGTAAGGAGCAAGAGTATTACAGATTATACAATGATAGTCGAGCGTGATTCATCTAAAAAAGAAATAAAAATTTCATTCAACAACGAAACATATTCATTGAAGCATCACTTCATATGGCAGTGTTTGGATGATGGAAAATTAAAGTTAGAGAAAATCCATACGGATGAGAACACTACTGATATGATAATGAAGCCATTGGTAAGGGAGAAGTTGGAGCTTCACTCCACTTCGTGTTAAATAGGTATTTACCTTAACTCATGTTCACCTAGGTACTTTATTTACCTTTATTGTATTTATTCTCACCCACTTATGTGTGTGGATATTTCTTTTATCTTATTTAGATATCAAGAGATATTATCTAGTTGTTAGGTATAGTTTTTCCTTTATCTATGGTATTGACTACATCTTTAATGTCTAGTTCTCTCCTAAATCTATGGTCTTGACTAGTTCTTTGATGACTAGTTATTTCATTGATTTATGGCTTGATCTACGACTTTGACTAGTTCTTAGATTGTTATTCATTGCCTATTTAAGCAAGGCCCATTCTCAATGTATTCTTTCATCTTATAGATCGCGGTGTTTGGTTAGCATCTCGTGTTCTTGGCTTGGTGTGATCTAGTTATCGTTCCTTTCATTTTGTTGGTCTTCAAGTTTAAGATTTGAAGAGGAAGAAACGGGCCAAGGAAAAGGAACCAAGGATGGTGATGCATAGTACAAGGTGCAAACAATTGATCTCAAGTGGGAGATTGTTAAGTACGGAACTTAATTGCTTCATAAGAAACTTACTTTTACATGTTAATCGGTTCTCGATAAGAACTAGCGTCGATCGATGTGTAACCGACATTGGTCGAGTGTAACCAACGCTCGGTCGATCTAAGTCAAGAAGTGATCAAGCGGCATCGATAGTAACCATCGATAATTACCTATGTGACGTAGTTTTTTTTACGAAAAATTAGAATAAATCAATTATTTTAAAAATTATTTATTGATCGTAAAAGTAAAGTTAAGTTACCCAAAATAGATATATATGCATGTATGCATTATATGAGGGTAAGTAATAAGGAGAGAATATATATAACAATTGTTTGCATGTAAGTTTTCTTGTTGAGCAAGAAAGAGTAACTGAGTGAGGGAAAAATATTGAACATCCTGTGAGGTGTTGGAAGACAATAGATCTTCATTGTATTTCCTCTATAAAGCACTAAATAATAATATTGGTTGTTTCTTGGTGGATGTAGCCCACACTGGGTGAACCACGTTAAATATGGTGTAATCTTTCTCTTGTTTATTTTATCTTTTGGTTATTTTCGCATTCATTGCTTGTATGATTTATTTGATTATAGATCTGTGCAACATTGTTATATGGTTTAACCCCAACCTATGGAAGATGCAAATTGAGGATTATCTCGTATCAAAGAGATTTGTATTACCGTTGGATGAGAAGTCTAGACCTACAAAGATGACTAATGAAGAATGAAAGATTCTTGATAGAAAGACTTTGGGATCTATAAGATTGAGCTTGACAAAGATTTGTGTAGCTTCCAATATTACAGTAAGTGACTTCTATGATAAAGTTAATGAAATCTCTTGCTAATTTATATGAAAAAACTAGTGCTTCAAATAAATTTTATTTGATGAAGTCACTAGTTAGTTCTAAGATGCATGAAGGTGGATCTGCATCTAGTCACTTGAATGATTTCCGATCTATTGTAAATCGCTTAAAATCAGGTTGAAATACCATTTGATGATGAAGTAAAATCACTATTATTCTTATGTTCTTTACCCGATATTTGGGATAACTTGGTAATAATTGTTAGTAATACAACATCTCGCTAATAATGTTTTGAAATTTGATAATGTGGTTAGTATAATCTTGAATGAAGAAACTTGCAGGAAGAGTACGAGAGGAATCATCATTTGGAAATTTTTAAATGTAGAAAGTAAAGGGGCATGTATGAGAGATCCAAGAGTAAGAGTAATGGGAAATCAAAGTCAAGGAATATCATATTTAAATCTAGAAGTAAGGGAATTACTTGTTGGAAATGTAGAAAGAAAGGACATGCAAAGAAAAATTGTTGGTCAAAGGATAAAGAGAACCAACAACTGACAGACAAAGGTAAAGAAGCAAATCTTGCTACATTAGAGGTAATGCAAGATGATCTTTTTCTTTCTTTACCTAATAGACTTCAATCATGGGTTTTAGATTCAGGAGCTTCTTTCCATGTAACCCCTAATAAGGGTTATTTCAAATTATGTCGAGGGTAATTTTGGGCATGTTTATTTAGGTGATGATGAACCTTGCGGTATTACTAGTAAAGGGGAGAAGTTCATCTAAAATCAAGAGTGGAAATACATGGGTATTGAAATATGTGAGGCATGTGCCAAGCTTTAGGAGGAATATTATTTCTACAGTAGTAACTAAGTGAATCTGTCAGCATGGTTACTTTTATAAGAGACTCTTGGAAAGTTACCAAGGGTTCTTTTGTTATGGTAAGAGGTAAGAAGGTAGAACAATATATTGATTCCTTTTCGCATTATCTACTTCAGATTCAAATGCATGCATGTGGCATAACTGGTTGGGCCATATGAGTCAAAAAGGAATACAGATCTTAAAGGCTAAGGGTAAGTTATCATATTTGAAATATTTAGATCTTGATTTTTGTGAGCATTATATCTTTGGAAATAAAAAGAGAGTGAGATTTCTCAAAGTTGGGGCAACTAAGAAGGAGAAAAAATTGGATCTTGTACACTCAAATATGTGGGGACTAGCTCAGGTAGCTTCTCATGGAGGATCCTAGTATTATGTTACTTTCAATGATGATGCTACAAGAAAGGTATGGGTTTATTGTATTAAACGTAAATCTGATGTTTTTGAGACTTTTAAAATATAGAAAGCCCTTGTTGAGAATAAATCAAATTCTAAGTTAAAGTGCCTTAGATCTAACAATGGTGGTGAATACTGTAGCAAGGATTTCAATTATTATTGTTGAGTGAATGGAATACATAGAGAAAGAACGGTTCCAAGAACACCACAGAGAATAGTGTTGCAAAAAGAATGAACATGATAATCATGGAACGTGCTAGAAGTATGAGGTTACATTCTGGATTTCCCTTATATTTTTGGGTAGAAACAATTGAGACAACAGTTTATTTGATTAAGTGTGGGCCTTCAAGTTCACTAGATGGAGGAATACCAGAGGAAGCTTGGAACTGAAAAATAGGTAGATCTTTCTTTTCTTAAATTTTTGGTTTAGAAGTTTTTGTGCATGTTGATAAGGAAAATAGGAAAAATTTGGATATAAAATCTAAAAGATGCACTTTCATTGGTTATGGATATGGTGATTTGAATTTCTGTTTATGGGATTTAAAAAATTCTAAAATTATTAGGAGTTTTGATGTTGAATGGAATGAAAAGAGAATGTACAGTGATCAAATTTTGATACCCAAGGATGAAACGGTTGATAAGTTTGTGAATGAAAATGAACTCTTGGATTTAAAAATATTACCGACGGGGTTACACAATAACCAAAGTGTCAGTTGACCCTTGACCAACATCGGTCAGTAGAACTGGTATCGGTTACAAAATATCTAAACCGGCATCGGTTAGCAGCGTAAATGGCGCTCGGTCACTGTCATATTTGGATAGAAATGTCCAGGAGCTCCAGATTGAGCCTCCAAGCACCCAAAACTCCTCTAACAAGGTCACAAAGGGTAAGTAAACCTCTAGAAATATTTACACCTTCTCTATTTTATTTATTATTGACTAATAATGGTGAACTAGAGAGCTTTGAAGAAGCAATGTAGGATAAGACCCACGTCTAGTGGGAGAATGTCATAGATGAGGAGATGGACTCCTTGAACGAAACCAGACATGGGATTTGGTTAAATTGCTAGTAGGTAAGAGAATATTGTAGAACAAGTGGGTTTACAAGATCAAGGAAGAATATGGTGGACTGAAAAGATACAATGCAAGGCTTGTAGTAAAGGGATTTACACAGAAAGAAGGTATTGACTTTGGTGAAATATTTTCTCTTGTTGTTAAGCTGACTTCTATTCGTACTGTATTGAGCTTAGTTGCAGTAGAAAACTTACATTTAGAGCAACTAGATGTGAAGATGGATTTCCTTCATGGTGATTTGTATGAAGATATTTATATGTAGCAATATTGGGTATGAAGTCAAGGGTAAAGAGAAATTAGTGTGCAAGTTGAAACAGAGTCTATATGGGCTCAAACAAGCTCCAAGGCAATGGTACATGAGGTTTAATAAGTTTATGCAAGAGCATGGTTACTTGAGATGTGAATCGACCATTGTGTTTATTTCAAAAGGATTGAAAATTAGAGCTATATTATTTTGTTACCGTAAGTGGATGATATGCTTATTTCAATATCTCAGATGCAGGACATTAGTGAGCTTAAGGGAAAGCTAGCTCACACATTTTCTATGAAGGATTTAGGAGATGCAAAAAGAATCCTTGGCATGTAAATACAAAAAGATAGAAAAAATAGGAAATTGTATTTGTCTCGGGAGGATTATATCTATAAGGTGTTAGAAAGGTTCAACTTGCGTAATGCAAAACTCATTAGCACACCTATGGCTGTACACTTCAAATTGAGAAAAGATCAATGTACATCATCACATGAGGAGGTCAAATGCATGCAATGAGTGCCATATGCTTCATCAGTTGGGAGTTTCATGTATGTTATAGTTTGGACAAGACCGACATTACAGAGCAAGTGGGAGTTATGAGTAGATAAATGGCCAATCCGGTAAAGAGCATTGAAAGCAGTCCAAAGGATACTCGGTATTTGAAAGGAAAATCTAGCATGCATTTATGCTATAGAGGTTTGGATATTTCATTATGTGGCTATGTTGATTTGAATATGGCTGGAGATATGGATGGTAAAATGAGCACTACTGGATATATTTTCACAAGGTGGGACAAAGAGTTAGTTGGATTTTGAGATTGCAGAAGGTTGTGGCTTTGTCTACTACAGAGGTAGAGTATGTTGCAGCTACAGAGGCTATCAAAGAGATGATATGGATAAGTAGGTTCATGGAAGAGTTGGGAAAGGAGAACGCTGATTGTAAAATGTTCAAGATGGCTGATCAGTTGCAATTCATTTGGAAAAGAAATCGAGTTTCATTCAAGAACGAAACACATTCAGTTGAGGTATCACTTCATACGGCAGGTATTGAGGATGGATAGTTGAATCTGGAAAATATTCATATGAGCAAGAAACCCACGGATATGCTAACAAAGCCATTAGCAAAGGAGAAGTTGGAGCTACACTCAACTTCTATTGGTCTTTGAGTTTGAGACTTGAAGAGGAAGAAACAAAGCTAAGGAAGGATCCAAGAATGATGATGTACATGTATGGTGTAGTAATTAATCTCCAAGTGGGAGATTGTTGAGTTGTGGAGCTCAATTATTTTAGTTTAGCATGTAATGGAAACTTGCTAGAAAATACAAAGAATCACATCGGTTAAGGGGGAACGATCACCACCCATGACCGGCATTGGTCGACAAGGAAGGAACCATCATCGATTAGGGCTAGCTGGCATCGGTTACCTATGTGAGGATGTTTTAATTAACTATCGAGAATTAGATCTATTTTTAGCATTAAAGTATATCTATTGATTGTAATTGCATGGCTAAGTGCCCTAAGTCTATAAAAACTATATAAGCTTAAAAGCTAGGGTTTAAAAGTAAGATAATTAACAAGAATTATAAAGAACTTGAAAATTTTGGTAAGGGAATTACTTGTTGGAAATGTGGGAAGAAAGGACATGCAAAGAAAAATTGTTGGTCAAAGGATAAAGAGAACCAACAACCCAGATGAAAGGTAAAAAGTAAATCTTGCTACATCGGAGGTAATGCAAGATGATCTTGTTCTTTATTTAGATAATAGACTTCAATCATGGGTTTTAGATTCAGGAGCTTCTTTCCATGCAACCCCTAATAAGGGTTATTTTAGAAATTATGTCCAGGGAAATTTTGGGCAAGTTTATTTAGGTGATGATGAACCTTGCAGATTATCTTTATAAAGGAAAGTTCATCTAAAATTGAAGAATAGAAATACATGGGTATTGAAATATGTGAGGCATGTGCCAAGCTTTAGGAGGAATCTTATTTCGCAACACAACTAAGTGAATCGGATACATGGTTACTTTTATAGGAGACTCTTAGAAAGTCACCAAGGGTTCTTTTGTTGTGGTAAGAGGTAAGAAGGTAGGAACATTATATTTATCTACCCGTATTATCGATTAATTTTTACATTATCTACTTCAGATTCGATGCTCGCATGTGTGGCATAATTGGTTGGGCCATATGAGTTGAAAAGGAATGTAGATCTTAAAGGCTAAGGGTAAGTTATTAGATTTGAAAGATTTAGTTATTAATTTTTGTGAGCATCAGTATCTTTGGAAAGAAAAAGAGAGTGAGATTTCTCAAAGTTAGGGCAACTAAGAAGGAGTAAAAATCGGAACTTGTACACTCGATGTGTGGCGACCAAATTTCAGTAGCTTCTCATGGAGGATCCCAAGATTATGTTACTTTCATTGATGATGCTACAAGAAAGGTATGGATTTATTGTATGAAACGTAAATCTGATGTTTTTGAGACTTTTAAATGATGGAAAGCCCTTGTTGAGAATGAATCAAATTCTAAGTTAAAGTTCCTTAGATTTCACAATGGTGGTGAATATTGTAGCAAGGATTTTAATGATTATTGTTCACCTAATGGGATACGAGAGAAAGAACGGTTCCAAGAACACCACAGAGAATGATGTCAGAAAATAATGAACAGATATAATCATGGAACGTGCTAGAAGTATGAGAATACATTCTGACTACCCTTATAGTTTGAAGCGTATACTGATACATGAGTTTATTTGATTAAGTGTGGGCCTTCAAGTTCACTAGATGGAGGAATACCAGAGGAAGCTTAGACCGAGAAATAGGTAAAAAAATTTCTAAATTTTTTTGTTCGTCAAGATTTTGTGCATGTTGATAAGGAAAATAGTAAAAAGTTGGATACAAAATCCAAGAGATGCACTTTCAATGGTTATGGATCCGTGATTTTGGTTTCCATTTTTAGGCTTTAGAGAATTCTAAAATTATTAGGAGTCATGATGTTGAATGGAATGAAAAGAGAATGTACATGGATCAAATTTTGGTACCTAAGGATGAACCGGTTGAGAAGTTTGTAAATGAAAATGAACTCTCAAATTTAAAAGTATTACCTACAGGTGGTTACACAAAGAATAGGTGTCAGTTTACCCCGACCGACACCAAAGAACCGATATCGGTTACGTAAGATCCAAACCACCTCGATTAGCGTAACCATCTCGGTTAGAGGTGACCGGCAAATGGTCACATTAGATTTGGATATGAATGTCTAGGAGGTCAGATTGAGCCTTTAGTACCCCAAACTCCTATAAGAAGGTACTAAAGGGTAAGTAAACCTCCGTAAAGATCTACACCGTATTTTATTTATTATTGATCGATAATGGTGAACCGTGAGAGGTTTGAAGAATCAATGCAGATAAGACCCACGTCCATAAAGGGGGAGCATGGCATAGATGAGGAGATGAACTCCTTTGAATAAAAACCAGACATGGTATTTGGTTAAGTTGTCAGCATGTAAGAGAACATTGCAGAACAAATGGGTTTACAGGATTAAGGAAGAAGAGGGTGGACAGAAAAGATACAAGGCAAGGCTTATAGTTAAGGAATTTGCATAGAAAGTAGGTATTGCATTTGGTGAAATATTTTCTCATGTTGTTAAGATGACTTCTATTTGTATTGTATTGAGTTTAGTTGCAGTAGAGGATTTGCATTTAGAGTAGCTAGATGTGAAGACAACTTTCCTTCATGGTGATTTGGATGAAGAGATTTATATACTGTAAGAACCACTTGGGTATGAAGTCAAAGGTGAGGAAAAATTAGTATGCATATTGAAAAAGAGTACATGAGGTTTGATAGTTTTATGCAAGAGCATGGTTACTTGATATGTGAATTTGACCATTGTGTTTATTTCAAAAGCTTAAAAATGGGAGCTATATTATTTTGTTACTCGTATGTGGATGATATTCTTATTACAGGATCTAGTATGCAGGACATTGGTGAGCTTAAGAGAAAGCTAGCTAACACATTTCCTATAAAGGATTTAGGAGCTACAAAAAGAATCCTTGTACATGCAAATACATAGAGACAAAAAAAAAAAAATTGTATTTGTCTCAGGAGGATTATATCTACAAGGTGTTAGAAATGTTCACTATGCAGAATGTAAAACCTCGTTAGCACACACCTATTCTTGACACTTCAAATTGAGTAAAGATTTGTGTCCATCATCACATGAGGAGTTCAAATACATGACACGAGTGTCATATGCTTCAAGATTGGGAGTCTCATGTATGTTATGGTTTGTACTGCACTGCATATCACATTGCAAAGTGGGAGTGGTGAGTGGATATATGGCCAATCCAGGTAAAGAGCATTAGAAAGAAGTCCAATTGATACTCAGTATTTGAAAGGGACATCTAGCATGTAGTTATGCTATGGAGGTTCAGATATTTCTTTATGTGGCTATGTTGATTCGGATATGGCTGGAGATCTGGATGGTAGGAGAAGCACTATTGGATATATTTTCATAGTAGGTGGGACGGTAGTTAGCTGGATTTCAATATTGTAGAAGGTTGTGGATTTGTCTACTACAGAGGCAGAGTATGTTACAACTACAGAGGCTAGCAAAGAGATGATATGGATGAGTAGGTTCATGGAATATTTGGGAAAGGAGCAAAATGATTGTAAATTGTTTAGTGATAGTCAGAGTGTAATTCATTTGAAAAGAACTTAGTGTTTCATTTGAGAACGAAACACATTCAGTTGAGGTATCACTTCATATGGTAGGTATTAGAGGATGGACATTTGAATATGGAAAAGATTCATACAAGCAAGAACCCTACGGATATGCTAACAAAGCCATTAACAAAGGAGAAGTTGGAGCTACACTCCACTTCTGTTGGTCTTTGAGTTTGAGACTTGAAGAGGAAGAAAAAAAGATAAGGATCCAAGAATGATGTTGTACAGGTATGGTGTAGTAATTAATCTCTAAGTGGGAGATTGTTGAGTTGTGGAGCTCAATTACTTCAGTTTAGCATGCAATGGAAACTTGCTAGAAAATATAGTAATTGTCATCGGTTAAGGGGAAACCACAGAAATCGGTCACCCAGATTGACATCACTGCAAGGAAGAAAAACCAAAGATTGGTTAGGGCTAACTAGCATCGCTTACTCGTGTGAGGATGTTTTAATTTACTCTCGAATTAGATCTATTTTTAGCATTAAAGTATATCTATTGATTGTAATTACATGGCTAAGTGCCCTAAGTCTATAAACGACTATATAAGCATAAAGTTAGGGTTTAGAAGTAAGAGATTAACAAGAATTAGAAAGAACTTGTAAAAAGTTTGGTGTGAGAGAGAGAATTCTTGGTGATGAAGCAAAAGCTTGAGGAAATAAAGTAATGTACATCCGAGAGGTGTGGAAGATCAGAATACTCATTGATATCTATTCAAATATTTGGATAATAGATTAGATTGTTTCTTGGTGGAAATAGCCCACACCGAGTGAACAACGTTAAATATGGGTGTTGATTTATGTCTCTTTGTTTATATATTACTTCAGTAGATATCCACTTTTATTTGCATGTATGCTTAGATCTAATATATTATGTCCAGATAATCAAAGGTGTGCTAACCCCAACAGAGAGAGAGCGAGAGGATAGACATATGCATACATGGAGATGTAGTGAGATTATGCTACTAAATGCATACGCGTGATACTACTGCTTAATGTAATGAAGCTTCTATATACTTATCAAGCAATTAATATAATGGAGGATGTTGGCTGAATCTAAATGTTAGTTCTGTGTGTTTCGAATCTATTGTGTTTTTGATCTCATCATGGTTAATACTTAATTTTTTCTCCCTTAGAGTTAGATATGGCATGCTTTGTAGAATGATGTGTTAGTAATGGAAATGCATGTCTTAAGTCTTCATCATGTTAACACCCTACAACAAAGAACCCTAAAGAGGGATCGGTACCTTTGCGTGCTTTGGGTGAGCGCTCTGCCTAGGCTAAGTGATGTGTCAGTGCATCTAGGGTTTTATTGGGTTTGTATTACTAAATTCTAGGCTACATCATTGGTTCTATTGCTAGAACCTCTTTTCAGGTTGTTTTCAGGATGGTTTGTGATGAAGACATACCGGTTTACCTTAGCAAGTGTTGAAGAATGGATACACAATCTGAGGAGGAGGAATACGCACGGCGATTCAAAGACTGGATCCGAGTTTAACGCATGTGTGTGGGTGGAACAAACCTGTATAATAGTTTATATGAGATATTTTTCATTATCTTTCCATTAGAATTATACAAGTGGTTGATTGCTTATGCATCTAAGCGAGAATTGGAGGTATTGCGCACTTGTCTGGATGCAGGAAGAATTTTAGGCCCTTTATGATGCTAATCTGATTTGGACTCGAGCTTTGGATATGTGTTTCCATGGTGTCTTGAACATTTATATCTTGGAATCCTCAATTTCCACTTATTCATGTCCAGAGGTAGCTGAATTCCTATTTTTACGATATCCAAGGGGAACTTACTTACAAGGAATTCCACTGAAATCAAGATCCTAATGGTAACTTTGAATCTAGAGAGTAAACTAATGGCTAACTAAACCACACCACGCATAGGGGAAGGAGCAGGTTTGGTGAAGGATGGTAGACCTAGTGGTAGAAAGGTGGAGAGAGGAAGGGTGGCTTAAGTACAATGAGGTGCACAAGAGGGAGATCAAGAAGTAGTAGGAGGTTGCAGAGCAAATGGCGTTGTGGAGAAAGATAGTTTGAGAAGGATTTGAAGTTCACGCAGAAGACATAGAACCCGAGCCTCAGGAACTCTCCCATTTGAGAAAACATGATATGGAACCCTCCTCAGCCTCACATAGTAGTGCACCAAGAAAGACGACGTGGGCCATAGGTGTGCATCCGAATCCACCTGCGACCTTTCTCTTGCACTTGGTCTTCCAAAGATTTAAGTACAACAAGTAATTAGTACTCTCATTCTAGTAGTGGAAGATTAGGATTGAGTATTATAAGAGGTACAAAGAATGATAGCGTAAATGGCTTCATTGTTATATGGGAGTAATTTTTTAGGTGTGTATCATCAAATGCCGAGAAATACAAGCGCGTTGATTTTTGGACTATCTTCTGGGAATGGTAATGTTTCACAGACTATCGAGGTAGATTTCAATTCTACTATTGGGACACAGGGGAGTACATCTTCTAGTCCAACACCAGCCACAGGTTCAGGATCAGGAGGCATAGGTAGCTCAATTTTCAGCAGATCTGGTGGTTTTAGAGGTAGGGGAAACACAAGAGGTTCTGGATCATGTGGGAAAGGTCTGCACCAACCCTAGAATATTTACATGGAGATGTCTCTTCGTCTTCCAGAGTATAGGGGCATAGAAGATGCTACTGAACATGTGCATATGTGTGAAATAATGTGGCGCGCAAATGGAATCACGGCTTCGAGCGTAGGGAAATCCAATTTTCTACTACATTACAATGGCGCGCACATAATTGGTACAGTAAAGTTTGATCTTGATCGACTTGCATAAACTATATAGCTTTAAAAGATGCATTCCTTAAAGAGTTTCACATCCCTAGGTTTGAGCGAAGAGTATAAGTGTGCTAAAGGATACTAAGCAAGGCACTACCGAAAGTGTTAGAGAGTATGATGCACGATTTAAAACAGTGTTATCCAAGCTTTCTTATGACATACACACAAGCTAGCATGCACAATAGTTTATTGGGGGCCTGATTACACCTTTTAGCAGAGCATTATCACATAAGACATACAATGATCTGCACAAAGCACTTGAAGCAGCCTTACGCATTGAAGCAATTGGAAGCATAGATATTGGGGTGAGCCCATTTTTAGAAGCACAAATAAAACCATGGCAAAACAATTGGAGAAACTATCGTAAAGTTTAGCACATAAGACGTGCATGGGATTTGGTGCACAGATTATGAAGTAGAAGGTTACACCAAGTATAGTTGTCCTCATAGAATAGTACACTCATTTCTGATGGATTGTGAAATATGCCATTTAAACGATGATGTTAGTCGCTTCCCATTATTACAACGCGTGATAAGGAAGAACCTTTCAAGCTACTGTAAAATCTACAGTCCACGACTTATGACATGGAAGACTTCCATCTGATTGATAGATCCGTGATGCTAATGCTATAGATATTGGTGTACGATAGACAAGAGTTTCAAATAAAAGAAAGAATGAGCATCAGGACTAGGATCATAATCAAGTGCGCTATGATCTAATGAAGGGAATTTTGAAGGCGGTCGTGGCGGAGGTCAAGGATACCATGGTGTTGGGAGAAGTGAGTTCCCTCATGGAACATGTTATACATGCATATCTCCTAACCACTACAGGTGTGAATGTCCTCTAAATATTACATGTTCTTTCTGTGGAAGAACCATAGCTATGAGCAAGGTCTCCGGACTTATATGAGCATCCGAGTAAGAAACATAAACAAGAAAAAACATGGGGATGGTTAGGATACAACACACCTGTGGACAATCAATGGATACCGAAGATGGAAGCGAATCCGGGGTACAAGTGAAGATCATGACCCGCGCTAATGTGACACATGCCAGGGAATCATTATAGTAGAAACCTACCATCACTAAAGAATAATTTCTTCATGCACGATACCCAGATCCTACCTATTAGAAGGAGGTTTATCAGGAAACCATGGAAGTTCTAAGGAATCTTTAGGGTGAGATACAATACTTAAAGGAGCAAAAGAAAGCATCGGAGATGGTCCAAACTGATATAGATGACTTGAGGGAAGTGTGTAAAATGTTGCGCTAGGAAAACATCATTCCACTATTAGGGATTGGCTAAAAGGAAACACTTTGCGCGTAAGTATTGAAACTGGATGGCAGATCCTACATGCAAATCTTCCCCCTCATAGCCTAGATTATGACAAGGAAATCACTTTGAATGTTGTTGTGGATGGGTGGCTATTGAGTAATATATTGATTGATATAGGTGTGAAGTCAATGTTCTTACCTTGGATGCATGGGTACAAATGGGAAGACCCCCATTGCATCCATCCTCTAATGTATTATTCATGGCTAATCGAGTAAGGCCACTCCCATCAAAGTTTTGAAGGATGCATCCATTACCATACAAGAGCCAAGTTCACTAGAGACTTTGAGGTTTTAGCACTAACAGAGTCAGATAGCTTCCCAGCTCTATTGGGGCATCCTTTGTGTTATGCAAATAATGTTGATATTTGGTTCAATAAGGGATAATCAGTTTTGAAAACAAAGAGGAGAGATTTATTATCCCTTTGACAAATGGAAAATCATGCCCTATGTTGAGACCTTAAGTGAAGAAGATCTAAATAGGATTTATGTACATGTACCATCCGAGATCTAGAGATGATTGAACCAACCAAAGGACTAATTCAGTGGGAGGATGCACAGTCTATTAGTGATACTACAAGTTTTGCTTGTGATAATTGGGCTCACAACACTTACGAGTTGGTAGGGCACAAAGTAAAGAGCATATTTCCTCGAGGCACAAAACCGTGTTATGTCAAGAGAATAGGAAACAACTCGGTACCTTGTTACACAGGAGAAGGGGATCTCATGGTATTCTTGCACGCCATGGAAGAATAGTGGATAGACCCACTAGAAAGAAGAACTATGCTAGCATATACACTATGTGGGACAACAGCAAAGACGGTGGTGGGTAACCCATAGGGATAATCTTGTCGAATGGAATGAAATTGGGCTTGCTCTTACCACTATGTTCTTAAGGAGTAATGCACCTACTCAAATCAGTACTTATCACTGTAATCAACTTGTTCATCACCACATTCAGAAGTGTGAGAGACTCTAGAAAGAAGGGTAGGAAGCTTTACCACCTTCGCTATGGGTGCACCAGCTTTTATTCCACTTTATAATTTTAATGCGCGTGTTTGGTATGTGTATATGCGAACTCCATAGAGAAACTAGAAATTGGCATAATTTAATTGCAGAATGGCCCGTGATGTTTGATGTCTTCTACAAAGCCTCTCGTGGAAGGAGCATTGAAATTTATAAAGTGCTTAACTATGAGAGATAGCGCTAAGGCTGAATAATCCTCAAGGAGTTATTAGATAAGGAAGACTAAGGAGAGCATTTTGGTGAAGAACCGAGAGGCCGATGCAAGATTACTTCAATGTGCTTGCCTTGAGAAAGAGAAAGGAAAAATAGTCTACTTAGCAGATAAAGAGGAAGTAGACAATCTAGATATAAACAATTTAACAGGAGGTGTGAGTAATTTGACAAAGTGCGGATAAGACCACACACACCTATCATGAACCTATGAAGACAAAGCAGTGAATATTGGAACGGATATTGAGCCTAAGGATGCCATAATTGGAGACTATTGGTCGAGACTCTTAAGTGGCAAAAATCATAGAGTTAATAAGGGATTATCAGACTTATTCCTATAAGTTACCATGAACTTAAAGGCGTGCATGAATCATTAGGGAGATGAAGACTAATCTTAAAGAGGGTGCGCACTCAGCTTAGAAATAGGCATTACGTAATGAACCCCAACTTGCATAAAAATTTCAAAGAAGAGATTGATAACATGTTGAAGTCCGGGATTATCAAGCCCTTTGATGAGTTAGAATGGTTTAGTCCAATTGTTATCGATTATCACAAAGGATGGATGGATTAGAATATGCGTGGACTATATGGAGTTGAATGTTGCATGTGTAATGGATCCATTTCCTATGCCATTCACTGAGGAAATACTAGAAGGAGTTACAGGCATGAAATCTATTCATTTATAGATGGGTTCTCTGGGTATCATCAGGTCCGAATTACCTAGGAGGATTAGGAAAAGACTACATTTACTATTGAATGGGGTAGCTTCGCCTATACTGTCATGCCTTTTGGTTTGAAAAATGTGCCTTTTGTATTTTCGTGCATAGTTGTCCAAGCATTCAAGGAATTTATTCACAACTTATTACAGGTATATTTAGACAATTGGATGGTGTATGGATTAGTTAAGGATTACATCGTGGCAATCAGTGCTTAATGTTTGAATGGTGTAGACAGTTGAGTATCTCTTTGAACATCAAGAAGTGTATATTTTCTACACCATTTGGGATACTTTTAGGACACATAATCTGCAAGGAGGGTTTTTTGGTTGATCTAGCAAAGGTTGCAGTCATTATAGGCCTAAGGGAGCCTACTAGTCAAAGTGAGGTGTGCAGATTTTTGGGTCATACAGGATATTACAGAAAGTTTATCAAAGGATATGCCAAAGTTGTCACACCATTAGAAGAGTTATTGAAAGGGAAAGGTACGTTCTACTGGGGAGAATAGCAGCAACGCACATTCGAGACATTGAAGGAGAAACTTACTACCGTGCCTATTCTATGTTTTCCTTCGTGGGATAAACCATTTCATGTACATGTTGACGCCTTTGGCATGGCCATTGGTGCGGTGTTGGCTCAACCTGGAGAAGGTATTATAGATCATCCTAATTGTTTTGCTAGTAGAAAGTTGACTTCTCAGAGAATGCAATTACACAACTACTACATAGCGCAAATATTTTTCAATGATCTATGTGTTGCATAAATTCCACCAAGTACCTACTAGCTACACCATTCATCTTTTATACATATCACATGGCATTGAAGTATTTGGTAAATAAATTTGTTTTACAAGGGTGCATATGTCGATGGGTGCTCTTATTTCAAGAATTTGATTTCACAGTTGTAGTAAAACCAGGAAAAAGAAATTCTGGACCAGACCATCTATAAAGAATACATTCATGAGAAGAAGCATAGGAAATTGAGGATACCATGCCGATGATGCAGCTATACAAGTTACAACGCATGCCATCATAACTAGAGGACATTGTTATCTTTCTGTGAACAGGGATGGCACTAGAAGGAATGAAATCCTTAGAGAAGAAATAGCTTGCTATGCACGCGTCACACCTTATATGTTGATCGCAGGTGACTTATACGAATTGGGGCCGAGATGAGGTATTGTGTCGTTGTGTATTGGAACATGAGTGCGTGGATATTATGGAAGAAGCTCATGATGGTATCAGGTGGTCATATGCCGGTGATGCCATAAAATGCAAGATTCTACTTTTTGGACTATGGTGGGAGACCCTCTATAAATATTGTAAGGACTTTATAAGACATGCGATCATTATCAATGTCTTGGAAAACTAGGTCAATGAGATGAAATGCCTCTCGAGACCTATTACAAATGTAGAGCCGTTTGAGAAATGGGCTATAGATTTTTTGGGTCCTATTTCACCAACTACGTGTAGAACTGGATTACGCTACATCATAACTTGCACAGACTATTTGACAAGGTGGGTAGAAGCAACACCTACAAAGGATTGTATAAAGCAGCTACAAAGTTTAGGTTTCTATGGGGAATATTATTACAAGGTATGGATGTCCTTTAAGTTTGACCAAAGATAGGGGCACACATTTTCTTAATGAGACAATCATAATTTTTATAAGATGAGTTCATGATTACACACCATAAGACTACACCCTATCATCCTCAGAAAATGGAATTGATGAGGCTTTCTACAAAATTTAGAGCTAGACATTGACAAAAAATTGTGATGTTGGAAGAAAGGATTGGGATGATAAATTATCTCATGAGTAATTTAGGCATATCGATCAACATATAAAAGATTAAACAAAGACACACCATTTTAGTTAGTGTTTGGCATAGAAACAGCTTCTTCCTATGGAGTTTATGTTACCTTCTTTGCATATTGCACACATTGAGGTCTTGCTGATGAGCAAGCATTGGAAGAGCGGATTGAAAAGTTAATATAGTTAGATGAGCGATGATCCATAACACGTTGGAGTTAAAAACAAGAGAATGCCAAGAAGAAAGAATGGCATGACAGGCACATCAAGGATAAAAATCTTGAGATAGGACAGATGGTGCTTCTTTATGACTCTAAGTTCTTGCGTTATCCAGGAAAACTTAAGGTACATTGGTTGGGGCCATATGTTGTCACTTACATCCTTGAAACAAGTGCTTGTCGCTTAGAAGTACTTGATGGAACACAATACCACCGTTACTTCAATGGGAGTAGGCTGAAGCCCTACTATAAATAAGTCTTCTTAGTGTTTGTAATAAGGAAATATTGTCATTTAGATTAGGTTTTCAATTCTACATTCCCTTAATGTGTTTCCTTATTTGTTGCTATGCTTTATCAATTTAGTTGGTGTGTTGTGTCATAATTTTGCTTGCGTGCATGAAGCTAATTATTATATGAAGCATGTTTATGCACCGAGGACTACACATACTTTTAGTGTGGGGTGAATTTTTGGTATCCAAGTACAAGACTGCTAGAATTGAAAGGTGAAAAGAATAAGTTGCTACGGGTGTTATTCAAGTCAAAGGATTGCTTCTAAAAAGTGACCAAAGATGGAGATGGATGAAGGGAAAGTATAACACAAGGTAAGCGGAGGCCATAACAACTACCAGTGGAAGGTGCAATGACAAGGTACTCAGCGCAAGGAAGCATGCTAAAGAGAAGTCTATGACCAAAGGGTAGGAAGGCGTCTTTAGAAGGTTATAGCTGGGGTGTAAAGATGTACCGCGCAAAACAAAAAAGTTGGTAAATAAATGAGAGGACATTGGGTATGTGAAGAGCAATAAATGCATCAAAAAATTTAAAATCTATATAAGAATGGGATGTGATTTCATTTTACCATTGTGATTAAGATTATTTGAAAAAGAGCTAAGTGCGAAGAGCCGAGTGATTGAATTGAGGTGTGAAAGGTGTGTATCTAGTTGTGACGAAGAGATCTCGTGCACGTAAAGAGCTTGTGTCCCCGATGTCAAGGGTTTGATTGAAGCAAGGCAATGGAGAGGAGTGAGGGCAAGTGATTTCAGCTAGGGCACGCTGAATCAAGCTAGGGATTGATTCACACATTGCAGTATCCAAGAGGTGAATATCTACAAAGGATTGTAAGGAAGAAATGGCACCCAAGAAAGTTATTACAGTAGGAGTGAAGGGAAAGAAGAAGGTGGTCATAGAAGAAGAGGAGATGGCTCCCGAAAGTAATTTTTCTAAAATACAATATCCAGGGGGGGTCATCGTAGGCCAGGAGTGGGACTCTCACATAAGGAGAAGTAAGGTGAGTGATTACAATCATTGTACCATAGAGAATAATAAGGAGATTGACGCCTTGTTGAACACAAAGATGAATAAATGCATGGCAGAAGACATGTCGGTGTAGGACGATGCTAGTGAGAAGCTCTTGAAGAAGATTGGAGTTTACCATCTATACGAGCCTCCTTACTTCAGGAAATATGAGCCCTTGTACTAGTGGCTCATAAGCAGAGTGCACGAAGATTTTTCTACTTTGCAGGATGCAGAGCCAAAATTTCAGCCATGCTAATCTCCATAGTAACATGATTGAAGGGCACATGAGAAGATTTGAAGAATGATTTAATAGACAAGGCCACAATCTTAGAGACCAAAAAGGAGCTAGGGTACACAAAGGGTCTCATAAGGCATGGACATGGATAAACTAAAGAATTATCCAAATTAAGGCAAGCATCCACACACCTTGTGACAAAGTTAAATGACCAAGAGAGGTGGTCACAAGTGAATACCATGTGGCTGCACGTTGTTAAAAGGATTTCTGAAGGAGTGATCTATAACATTTCAGGTTACATTGTAGAAAATATCATCAAGGAAGTGAGTACAGGGAGGAAAGATCAGCTTTGGAGCTGTTCTATTTTTGCTGGTGTTCATGGAGATCGGAGTACCTGATGGACCAAAAGAGAAGATATGGGAGTATCCCATGGAGCATAAGTCACCGGCGAGCAGTTCAGCAAATACCTATGTGAAGGATCCATGATAGAACTAGTCAAGAAAAGGGATGAGAAGTGGTACGATAGGCTCTGTGTGGCCTTTGAAGAAGAATGGCACATCCCCAAGGAATTGCCTTCGGTGGTTGGAAAGGTAGTTTAGTTCACTGTATACCAGCACTTTTGCATAGTGTAGTTTACCATGAGGGATGGAGCATGGATCCCTTGGTGTAAGTTACCATATGCCTTCATAACAAGGTACTTCCAGCATCGCATACAGTTTCTCAGATGTGTGATGTGTAACGTTCAATGCGGATAAGGTAGATTGTGACTACCACATGCTAAGGAAGAAATATGTGTATCCAGGATGGGGTGCATATATTGAAAGGCTCATTTTAGATGTATTGAGAATTAAACCAGTAAGTTTGGTTGTGGGAGATGTTGGAGCAACACTGGTGTACCTTCAACTAAAGCCCAAATTGGAAAACAACAAGTATGTGGAGGATGAGTTCGCACTCCTAGGGCCGCCAAAGGGTAAGCATACAATGGAAAATATTCCAACACCCAAGCCCACATAAACTATTCAAGTTGATGATGAAGAGGAGGAGCATGAGGATAGTGGTGGTTTGGAACACAGAGGTAGAAGACATCCTACGAATAAGGATGAAGCTGAGCGCGCAACTACACCACCTCAGCCACAAGAGGAGGATGAAGAGGACTTAGGTGTGGACCAAGGAGAGTACCGATTCAAGAGAGTATTTAGGAGGACAAGGACCCAAGGTGCTACTCTACAAATAGTGCACAGATCACCTCAACTCTCTCCATAGAAGGAGACAACCAAGAAGAGGAGAAGGAAACTAAAATTGAATGAGGAAGTGGAAGAGTCAAAGGAAAGTGCACCTAATTCTCCTACACCTCTAGAGAACGTAGAAGGACAACAAGATGAAGAAATGAAGGAAGGAGAAGAGGAAGAAAAGGGAATAGATGAGACAACTACCGAGACTACTCAGGACATGGAAACACAAGTCCCAAATCTAGAAGCTCAAGTTCCTAAGCATCCTAGGTCAAAAAGAACAAGTGGGGAATACATTCCACCATCCATGGGCTACACCAAGGACATAGGTAAAATTGTCTGCACCCACTTCCAAAGCATAATGACACAAAATGATTTGTATGGCTGGGAGCTAATGGATGAGGATATGGCAACAATGTGCACAAGAAATAAATTATCATGGTCGATGCACACACACATGGATGAACCAGATTTTGATGTGTGTGAGGAGTTGTGCATGTCGAGGAGGTTGAAAAAGACACCTCAGGCTAGACACATAATAGTAAATCCTACTATTATGTCAGATGAACAGGTGAGCAATGCATTAATAAAAGTCTCAATAGAGGTGGCATGGCGGAATATGGACAAGGCTACCACAATTAGGGTGCTAAGGGGAGAGATCAAAACTAAGGATGAGGAGATAGCATGCCTAATGTAGGAAAGAGACTTAGCATAGAAGAAGAACTCTATATTTATCAACATCACAGAGAAATTGGTGATAATGTCATAAGAGCTAGGCCACACTTAGAGCCAAAGGTACCAAAGACGTTTCCTTTAGCAATACACTATGTAGGTACATTAGTGGACTTAGTGCTTGAAGATGAACCTCTACACATGCCAACACCAAAGGATCCAACACAAGATGCAAAGTGAGAAAAGGCTTTAGTGATGCAAAATATTGCATCATATGAAGGATTTTGTAAGCATTGTAGAAATAACTAACAAAGTCGGACCAAGCCTTGAACATCCATGCAACTCGCAGGTGCTCATCAACATAAAAACCATGGAGGAGAATAATGAGGTCCAGAAAGTGATGAAGGACAACACATTGGGCCACGCAGAAATATTAGCATTGGTTAAACAAGCATGAGGTCCTGGCAAAAACCCAAGAACTATAAAAAAATTGGCTATAAGAGCTTGAGAAACTCATTGTGCAAAAGATGGATTTGCTAGAGGGAAGGATGACTGCAATGTCCAACATTGTGTTGGTCTTGCATAATGAGAAAGGAGAAATTACGCAAGAGGAACTGGAGTCCATTGTTGTGGAAATTCCAAAAAAAGTAGAGGAAGAACTCATTGAGTGGCAGACCTTAGAGGCTAAGATAAAGGAGGAGTATTCTGAATTAATTTGTCAAGTTGTAGAAGAACAAATTGTAGATTAAAAACATTCTTTCATTCATTCAAATTCTTTCTATTCTTCTATTCTTTGATTCATTTTTGAGATAACCCTTGTCGCGTGACAATGAAATTAGTGTGGGGTAATGTTGATCAGAAAACGCTTGACAGCAGGCACACAAGAAGTCCACGTGGGAAAGAAGGTCATATTCAAAGGCACAAATGGATAGGGAGAACATGCACGTGGAGCAGAAGTTCAGCTTTCGGGACTTAGTCATTTTTGCTCATGAAGGTCTATTTTTAGAGATGGCATGCAGAGCACACAAATGAGGTAGAGATGTGCACGTCACACATAGCTATTTTTGGAGGATCGGATACAAAGTGCTTTACATGGATACAAGCTAGGAATAGGATTATCATTGTAGTTAACTACCAGTAGTCTATTGTTAGCGCACTTGTATGTGTGGCTATTTTTGTAACAGCGCATGGATAATAATAGCATGTGACCTATTTTTGGATTAGATAAGCGGTGAAGGAAAAGTCCCTACCCTTATAAGTACGTAGTAAACTATGTAGTTGAGAGAGAGAGGGATAGACATATGCATACATGGAGATGTAGTGAGATTATGCTACTAAATTTGTTACGCATACTACTGTTAATGTAATGAAGCTTCGTATACTTATTGCATTTAATATAATGGAGGATATTGGTTGAATCTAAGTGTTAGTTTTGTGTGTTTCGAATCTAGTATGTTTTTGATCTCATCATGGTTAATACTTAATTATGTTCTCCCTTAGATATAGATCTGGTATGCTCTGTAGAATGATGTGTTAGTAATGGAACTGCATGTGTTAAGTCTTCATCATGCTAACACCTGCAACAAGTAACCCTAAAAAGGGATCTGGTACCTTTGCGCGCTTCAAGTAAGTGCTCGAGTCTAGGTTGAGTGATGTGCCAAAGCACGTATAGGGTCTTATTGGGTTTGTATTCATCAATTCTAGGTTGCATCACTTTTCTCTATCTAACATAGTCTCCCTACATTAGAAAAATTATAGGGTATTAGATTTCATAGTGAAAACTCTTTTAAAAATGGTCATACATATACAAGTAGTTATTTTTCTTGACCTTCTAGCGAAATTTATGGTTTTTCTACGATGGTTCCACAACTGATGTTGGTTGTGGTATTACGCAACCATTTTCTCAAAAACTAACATACATGTTCCTACTCATTTTCCCTCAACAAACATTGTGAATATAATTTTGTGACAAACCATCCCCCCCAAGGACCTTTTTTTAATGAAAATCTAAAACCTAGGGAAAGAAGGAAAGACACTCATAACTCGCATGTCCATGTGGCTTGCTAGTTGTCATTTGATCCACTGCCATTGCCTCTCGAATCAATTACATTTCTATGAAAAATGGTAACTTAAAATCCATATCCCCAAAAATAGCAAATGACTTTCAAAAACAAAAATAGTTCTATATTTTTATTGTGTTTTGAATAAAATGGTATATTTTTATTATTTTAACACTTGTGTGAGTTGTGCAGCATTTGAATGATGAATCAAATGATATTTTATCCCCTTTCGATGGTTAGTAATTTTTTCTTTTTTAAAGTATTTTTTATTTTCTTATATTATTTGCACTTGATCGCATGTGACAGAGTGTCTTAATTAGCATCACCTTTCCATAGAAGTAGGTTAAGTAACTTTTATAAATTTCCCATTTTAGGATCCGTCATACTCAAAAATCATGTTCTCACTAATTAATGTTATAAACACTATCCTAATGGGGCAATATGTATGCACCCAAAATTTACATGATGCAAAATTCAAAAATGTATCTCCAATGATGATAAATTTTCTTCATGCTCCTCTTTACAAGATCCCTCCTGCTCCTCTTTAAGATCTATAATCTTCCTTTTGTCACCCTAAAATCCCATTTTAATATTTAATGCATGACCAAAGTGGTTATATCATTATTTAACTCAAAATTGAAAAATATGTTTTAAATGCCCAATTTGGTTATGATTTGATTTCTGCCTTGTTTACTTGGTCAAATTTACTAAGGATAAGATTTTTCAATTCGCTTTGTTTACCTTTTCATATTTAATATGTTTAGTTTGTTGATTTCTTCTACATAAACTCAATCATCCATTTTAAAGTTAGATTTCAAGTTTGATTTCTTCACTTCCAACATCTTAAAAATATCAATTTGTTTAGGGGTTGGATTTTTTATTTTGAGAGGCTTAATGTTACTGATTTTTTGAAAGGTTGCACTATAGAAATACAGTACTCTTTTTAAGCTATATTTTCATCTATGTTCTAGCCATTTCATTGTGTCAACCTACCAGCTCTTCTTGGATTTTTGATATGTTATTGTTGCTTTCTAACTTCTTTCTACCCAAATCATGTTGGCCTTTACATCTAGAAAGAGCATAAATTTTGAGGATACGTCAAGCTATCACCAATAATCTTGAAAAAATCTATCATAGGACCGTAGTGACCAAGTTGGGTGTGCATTTGGTTTTCTTTAGTTTTATTAGAATAACTACTAAAAAATCTTTGAAAAGATTTATTTTTTAGATTTAAATCTATAGAAATATATAGTTGTATTGGAATTAAATTGTAAAGGTTTACATGAATTCTTGCCTTCTCTCATTATTGTGTTACTTTGATTTAAAAAATCCTTACTATTGATAATCAATCCTCGGCTTATTCTCTTGTATATTTTCTTGGGGAAGGTTGGAAGTGGAGAAAGAAGTAATTTTTTATGCATGTATTTTATCTTCTATTTAGAGAGAAAAATTTACTTGGGAAATTTTTTCCCGGTTAAGGGAAAACTTCTATTAAGCTTCCTCCTAAAAACTAGAGGTAAAAATTTGTTAAAAGAAACTTCCATTTAATATTGAGATTGCATTTATTCCGCTGAGAAGCTTCTATATTTACTTTAGACTAATAGTTTGTAATAGAGGGATAGCTACACTAAGCTATCATATGTTTACTTTTATTTTATTCTATAAAAGGTAATAGAATAGTTTCCTTGTATTTACTTCTTATTTTTTTATTTGCTTCAATTATTTCCAAATACCCGACAAATCCAAAAACATTAGTTAATTGTTGGTTTTATAGATATTTCACTTGAAAGGTCATTTTGTGCAAAATACAAAAAGAACTTAAAATAATGGTCATTTTGTTTTATTGAACCAATATATAAACACAATTTAAATATATTAAAAGCATTCATAGATTCTTTTGATTTAAACAAATATGTTTTATTGTTCATCCATTATTAGCATTTGATTAAATCAAACTACAAGGAAAAACACAAAAACATAACTATTAAGAACTCACTCTACCCGAGATTACCATGTGATTCTCTTTTATCCCCTTTGTTTGTCCTCTTACTTGTGAATTTTAATCCACACATGACCATTTTCGGTCCAAACTAACCTTATAAATGAATCTTCGAATCAATCGTCAATCCTCTTGGTATTGACCAATATCAAGAGACATAGACTTGTACTATACATGTTAGTATTTTGCTCTACTCCTTTATCCCCATTGATCATCAAAACAGTAGAGTAATTATTTGAACATCTTTCCATTTTCAATTATGGTTTGATCCATTATACCCTCCCAGTGTGCATACCCATAATTTTATCATCCCACTTCATTCGAATAGTTATATGACCCCTTTAGGAGAGGAACATCTTAAGAGAAATAAATTCTTTTCAGGATCTTACAACCGGGTAAGATTTTATTATGTATAACCATTATAGATCAAGATATGCATGCATCCATCCTTATTGATCGCAATATTTCTTGTGCAAAGATAAGTAGGTTTTTTTTTGCCTTAGACAAGCAAGTCGAGCACTCATAAATTTATTGGAAAATAATCATTTTCCCACCTCATCCCAATCATTAGCCATTCATAATTCTAAGGTTCATTCCCTTTTCCATTTCTTTCATCACCATACACAATCCTCATCTTCTCACATTTTGGTTGTCTAGGACTAACCTCGGGAAGTCAAGTACATAGGTCAACCATGCCATTTTTCCTGTGTACAAATCCTAGATGCAAGGGCATGGTCATCTTCACTGTTTATTTCATGTTTCATGCACTCCTCTTGTTGCAATAGGTTGAACAAATTTTGGAATGTTGGTTTTTGTTCGCGACACCGAGTTTTGTCACAAATTTCTTGAATGAGGGTGTCGACCTCTCAAGAAAATGGGTGCAAGAGATTCATCTGCAACTTCTTCTCCAAGAACTAATAAGGAGGCCCTTAACATTGTAATTAGCTACAAAAATTTCTTCTAGAGATTCTAAGGATTTCTGTTTTAAACTATGAAACTGACTCTGTAAGTGGAGAATGGTATTCTAATTGTTTTCCTCAAAAATCATGTTGAAATTTTCCCACATTTATTTGGCAAGGTGTTGACTTCTCTTATGGGATAGTAAACCTCACATATTCCTCTAAACATGATGATGAGCTAGGATTTTTGATTCACCTTGCCCCACTTTTGTTGTTATTCAACATCATTTGTATCTCGGACAAAAGTGTCATTGACAACATAATACAAGTCTTCAAACTCCAAGAAGGTCTTCACTTTTGTTCTCCATGCAACAAAATTAAGGCCGCGTAGGAGTTGTGAATCGAGTAGAAATAATTTTGGACCATTTAGCATTGTGCTAAAACTAAACTTAAATATGGGAGATGGATTGCTGCCTTATCACTCCAAATAGGTTTCCATTTCTATATATTATTGTTACAATATACCAAACCTCTATATATGTGCCCTTTTAATATACCTTTAGGTATGTAGAAAAATTGTATCCTCTCGATATATGTAGTTGTATGTGAAAGAGACATAATGCTCGTGATAATGAGTTCTATGTGGTACGAAGATTATGCATAAAAGGGATCCGTTTGATCAATGACACTTGCTTAGAGGGAGATCTTTTGTACATCGAATGATTGTGGAGGATAGGAAATAAAGGGAATGGAAATGATTGCGAGTGTCTTTATTACTCCCTAATGGTTTATAGGGAAAATTTCATTTATGTTGTTATTGCATCTATTTTAGGCATTAACTAGAGGAGTTGTATATACCGAACGTTACGAAGAGATCAAAATATCTTGTGATTGTGATTATGTTTCAATTTTTACATATTTTTGTTTTTACATGCACAATGGTTTGTTGATTTATGGAAACCTTTAAATTATCAAAAAAATTCCAAAAATTACGTAATATAGAAGACAATACCCCCAAGTTGGGAAAAATTGAAATGTATGGGGGATTAGGTTTTAGAAGATTACTTCTTTTAGTGCTCATAATACAAAGATAAGGACCCCCTTTGATTTTGAATTTTTACCCAAAAAATATTTTTAACAAACTTTTCTTGAGCCCCCTTTTTGATAATTTTTGAAATAAAATGGATCCTTGTTAAAGAATTTTCCCCCTTAATGTGCAAAAAAATCTCTTGGAAAAAATGATCCTTTATAAAAATGTAGAAAGCCCCTTTGATTAATTTTTTTGTAAAATGTGAAGAATTGGGGCTTGTACCCCAAACCCTATGGTTTTGAAGTCTTCACACTACTTAGTTAGTCTTTTGGGTGCTAATTTACTTATCTTTTAAATAATTTTCCCCCTTAATGTGAAATAAACTATTTTCCTTTTGGAAAAAATGCTCCTTTATAAAAATGAGAAGCCCCTTTTATTTAATGGTTTTTAAAAATGTGAAGGGGTTAGGGCTTGAAGCCCTAACCACATGGTTATTGAAGTATTAACACTACTTAGTTAGCCTCTCGGGTGGTCCAACATATTTATCTTATACCCACTAAGTTTATTTTTTTTATTTATAGAAAGTCATGGTTGAGGGACTAAAGAGTTGGAGAGTGGGGGTTTTGAACTCATGGCCTATCATATAAATAAGGGACTAAGCTTGCTTTTCTCTCCATGCAAGCAAGATAACATGATTTGCATTTGAGTGGAGCAAGTGGGTGTTATTACGTGTGAAGAAATTTTTAAGGGGTAAAAGGGTGGTTAAAGCAAGGTGATTGTTATGAAAAAGGAAGTGGAGGGGATGGACTCAAACCCGCAACCTTTCATATTTGAATTCCTTAGACTTGTCAACCTAGCTAAGAATTCAAGGATATTTATTTGGTCTAGGTAAAGAGAAATATGATATTTATTCAACAAGAAGCTAAGATTTGTTTTAAAAACATTACCTTTAATAGGCAAGCTTGGTCTGTGAGATTAGGTGTTAGAGTTAGATGTGCCTTGGTGTTTTTTTGCCTTCATGATGTTTTGCAAAACATAGTCAACATATTCTTTGACTTGGTATTGGTCTACAACTCTTATATTTTTCTATAGTGAGTGATTTTTTCATTTACCATGAAGGGAGATCATATATGGTACAGCTAAGTGATCTTAGGATAGTCGGTATGGTATTGGTCATCAGTTAGAACTCGTGTAGAGATGTAATTGGAGCTTGGTTGTAATGGAAGCTTTAGCATGCTTGATTCTAGGGTGAATGAGGGATTTGTTTGTAGGGGTAGCTTGATTGCAAGGATCTTCTCGGGGGAGTAAGGAGAGGTTGATTAATGGGGCGGGTCTATAGAAGATCAATGGAGAGCTTTACAAAGTGTTTGTTTTTTTGGAAAACTAGCTTGTGGGTTATGGGGGTTTACAAATTTGGAGATCAAGAAGGGTTCGCAAGGTACAAAAAGGTGGGGGGAGCTCATAGGGTTAAACTATATATGGGGTATCTAGATGTAAAGGGGTGTGTAGAGCTTGGTGTAGATGATGGTTTAGAGCTCGAGTCTACAATTTTTTAAACTCTTATGTAGCTTCAAACCTGCACACACAAAATAGTAAGAATCTTCTTGAATCTAAGAGCAAGTACATAGGGCTCCTTTTGTGAAACTCTTAAAATATACTTCTTTCTCTCTCCTCTTCTCCTCTCGAACCCGTAAACATTAGAGGATTACACAACATGTTCGATACTAAATGATAGAACCCATAAACCAATATGCAAGGGTTAAAATTGATTAATTAGATTAATGAAAGTGGTATAATGTATATAGGCATTGAAAAATTGTAGTAAAATGCGTTACAAATGATGATCATATGATAATAAACTCCAAGAATGGAGGAGATAACTGAAACAAACTAGTTAATGAACTAGTAACTAAACACCTAATCTGAACATCCGATTAAATTGACACAACATTGAACTAGGAAAAACTACAAGTTACATCAGCACTCTCAAAGGTGCATTGTTATCCATAACATTACCACTAAATTGTTAAATTAATTACTAAAATACTAATTTTATTAGTGTACCCTCTAGTTCCAATTGTGCCCCACCAATGTCGAGATGAGTCCATTTTTTGTGGCTTGTGTGTTAGGTTTAGGATCTTTGACTAATGAGAGGCTCTATAGAAAAGGGGTGATATCCTCTTATGAATTGGCATATGCCCATACTCTTGTTTGTATTTTTCTATACTAGTTTATTTGGCATGGATGTAGTTTAGTTTGCTATGCGGTGAAAGTATTGAATTGTAAATTATTTGACGTGTCATAAATAGCATGGATTTGATCATTAATTTGATTGAACCACGTGATGACTTCATCATCGGGGTTTGAAGCTAATCGTGGCCTTTTTATTATGTGAGGGTAAAATTCAATCCAAAAAAATGAATTTGCATTGTTTGGATCGGACGACTATCAAAAAATTTAAAAGGATCTTGTAGTTCCTCTAACACAATGTGAGATGTGATCTAAGGTACTTATGTGGATGAGTTACGAAGCTGATTGTTGTCAAAATAGTTATTAGACCAACTAGAAAGCAAGGGACCTTGTCGGTCTTGAGTGTATTTGATTGAGGCATCAAAACCTATAGTTTGATCAAAATATCCTCCCAACATATTCGGGGTGTATAAGCACCTAAATAATAATGGGAAAGGAATAATATGGACTATAAGAAAATAAAAAAATGGAAATGAGAAAGAACTAGTCTTTCATGTCATATTCACCATATTTATACGCACTAGAAAAGTATCTAAGTTTTTCATGCATACTTGACTTCCCAAGGTCAATCCGAGACAGATGATGCAAGGATGGTGTGGAATGGATGACTAATGTTGTGGATGCATATGATGTTCTAGCCTAAGTCAAGTGCACTCCATTTCTCTCGAATTGTTCATCCAAAAAGAAGATTCAGTATGCATGCATTCTCTATAATAATTGGTCTCAGAGAAAGCCAAGTATTGTGGCTATTGATTGATTTTTGTATATGGGAAATGAGAAAAATTAATTTGGGCTATACAAGGAATTTTTGGTTTCATTCAAGTTGATATTGTTCGTAAATGGTCATGGAAGTGGAGGAATGAAAGAAAATAGAACAAGGTTAGACTTGAGGATCAAGAGAAAACTCAAATCCTAATGTTAGCATGTAGATGTTTAAGAAGGTGAATATGCTGATGGAATTTCTCACATGTCGAAATTTTTATGCGTCTAAAATGCATAATTGCTTAATGATGAGGTGTTGTGTGCTGATAGAGTGAAATACTTCACAACTTAGCTCAGAGTTAATGTCATCTTGATTGTTGTCCCACTCAAGTGGAATATGAACTGAGGGAATTGCCATAACATACCGAAATCACTAGGTTGTCAAGTGTCATCCAAAAGAACTTATAAAGGGGTTACCTTATGGTTGCGCTAACTAAAATCAAAAGTTATGCGTATGAGTTTAGCTTGTACAAAATATGTATAAATGTTTGAGCCTAAACTAAGGTGATTTGGATGTTGTTTGAAAAATGTTTTGAAAAGTGGGTGCTTGTTTTTATGTGGAAGGGTAAAAATTATAGAAACATCGTAGTTTTTTTTTTGTATAAGAAATTAGTCATTTCTACACGGATGAAGGTATTGGTTTGTGTGGTGAGTTATGCATTGAAAAATGAAGATGAGACAACATTTTTTTATGAGGTTTATAAAAATAAATTTAAAAGTTAGAGGTCACTAAAATTTACTTCTTTTAACCACAATTTTTCATATTTGTATGTGTATGCAATGGAAAACTACAAAACAAACTAATTTAAGTATGAATGAAAATTAGTTTTTGCATTTTTAGAATGTTTTTAATGATGCATGCAAAGTGTAAACAATTATTATAATTTTTTGAATATAAATGACAATTTTCATATTTATATGATGTAAAAATCTAGTTATATGAATGCAAGTTATGAATACATATTTGTACTTACCTTAGATGCATGTACAAGAAATTATACTATCTTTCTTGTTATGCAAATGCAAGAAAAAATAAATATTTTCTTATATTTGAATGCAAACAATAATGAATTATTTTCTTAATAGGTTTTCCTCTTTAAATGTTGTGAGATGAAATGAATACTAAACTAATATAATGCAATGGAAACAATTGACAACACAATATGAAACCTACCTCCGATGTGATATTAGATCAAAGTTGGAGAATGAATTAAATCAAAGAAAACAAAACTTTAAGAACCTAAATCTATCTTTCATTTCTTTTTGGTATTTTCAGAATATTTTTACAATTAAGTTGTAAATATAAACTATCAAAACAAATAAACAAGATAAAGAAACCCCAACCTTTTCCACGAAATAGGAATGGTTGTAAGTGGTTTTGTGATTCACCCTCAATTTGTTACCTCTTATGTGGGCTAAATTTGACCCATATTTTGCAACAACAAAGGAAAAAGGAAGGAAAGAAATTACATGGGTGTGGAAGAAAACAACAAGAGTGCAATGATAGACTCAAAGTGACCAAAACCACTAGTTTGATCTCCTTTGAATTTTCCTCTTATGATAACATGCAAAACGTTGAACTTGATTAAGAACCGTATGGTAATTAACACTAAAGATAATGGTGACCAAATAATACTTGGCAAGAATAAACTCTTGTAGTTGATGTGGTAATAAGCGATAATTTTATAAATGACTTATAAACCGGTAGCACTCCATCAAATATAATCTCTACAATGAACTATCTAAAACTCCAATTTTTTTCTCTTTTCAAAAGAGAGGTTGTTGGCATGGTCCTAATAGGTGTTTTCATTGATGAAAAACCACATTAATGAAAAATTAAATGTTTTATGATGGTCCTATGATGTTGTATATGATGCTAACATACTATTTTAAATGTATATCAATTCTTCTGATGGGATTTAGTGAGGTGTGCTTGCTCTAGCAAGCCTATACAAGTGCCTAGGAGGTGTAGCTTGGTAGTATGATCTTCATGGTTTCTTGGTAAGAATATTGACATGATAACTAGCAGGTTTTGAGGGTGCTTGGGAACTCACAGAAAGTGGCATAGTACGTATAGGTGTTTCACTTTGTTACAAGTGCTCATTAGGAGCAAGTATAGTAGCTTGGAGGTGTAATGAAGCATGGATTGGAGCCATTTTAGCTCATGGAAGTATTAAATCAGGTGTGTTATGACATATGAGGTATTTTTAGGTCATTTTCAGAGGTTTCTTATTCAGTTATTGCATTATTTCAGTTGACCCTAGCTTCTATTATGAGGATCTAGTATGCAAACATAGGTAAGTCTTAGTGCCTAGAGAATTTGAGAAATAACATTGATATTCTGATGATTTTATATGTTATAGGGATGATTCATGATGCTATAAGAAAAAATTAGGTACCTATGATGTGAATTTTGCAAGATATGACTGATTTTGTGAGACAGGGTGAAAATCAAGTCAAATTCCAACTCAAAGTTCAACTTCAGATGCTTGTTGTGAATAGTGTGATTTGTATGGGACCTTTTGGATTTCAAGGAATATTATATGGTGATTTTATAAGGTTTCAAAAAAATAATGAGGTCATTTTATCATCAGGTTTTTATGAACAAATGTTAAGAAGGCAAAGTGGTCTAAAACCCTAGTTAAACCCTAGCTAAGAGCAAGAGCAGTTGGTAGTAAGTGAAGTATACTTGACCCGCTTTTTATTTCTAGTGAAAAATTGATGATTTTATGTTATATAGGAATCCTCAGGATTTCCATAAATGTATGGTTGAGGTCATGGTGATGAGTGGGCCCCACCTAAAAATAGTAGTTTTTGGAGAAGAAGGTTTTAGGCCAAGATGGTCAAAAGGAGTAGCATTCAAAATTGATGGTGTAGGATGTTTGGAATTTTTTCTTGATGTTCATGGAGATTTCAAAGAAATTTCATGCACGTTCATGATTTTTTTAGGTCCAAACATGTTGACTAGTCAAAGGGCAGTTTTGGGATCTCAAATAGCATGATCCAGTAAAATAAGCATAACTTGAGCTACAAGTAGATTTTGAGATGATTCAAGTTGTGTTGGAAATTATATTCAAATATATTTCTAGTTATATTTTTCTTGCCTCATGATAAATTAATTTTATATGGTTTCCACGTCATTCTTTGAGCAAGAATATTTTTGGTACTTCAAGACAAAGCATCAGTTTTGGTGTAAATGTGATGTTGTTTGAAGCATGTGGGGATTGGGTGGTGCTTCCTATCACCTGGAATGTTAATATGGATGAATTTTTCATAAAATTAATCCATTTTTAGGTCTTTAATATATTTTTAAATGATATTATGAGCTAACATTTGGAAACATATTTTTTGGCGGAGTTGATCTAGTGAAGGCAAATGGGTTTGTGGTTTGAAAGTGATGGATGTTTCATGACTTATAAATTTCTTAGAATTGTTTTAAAGGTTCTAAAATTACTTTTGAGTGGTCACATTTCATGGTTTTTTTAATAGAAGTGATTTGGTGATTAGATAAAGTTTCCAGGGTGTTGAAGGGTGCAGAAACAATTGTTTTGAGATTTATAAAGGGAATTGGGCCTAGTAAATGAAATAATTTGATTGGTTGATAAAATGTGTGACCATGTATGAATGTTTTATGATATTTTATTCATATTTAAAGGTTTTTTGGTCATGAAAAATTATACATTTAATGTAAGGGCATTTTTAAGAATGTGCCCATGGGGTTTTGAGCCATTTTTGGCACTTGTAATGTGGGTTTTAGCTAGATGACCTAATTGGGTCACTTGTGACTATTATATTTAAAATTTTAAATGTTTCCTTGATGTATGGGTCGAACCAAATGGAGGGAAAATGTTGTGCCTAAGTTTGAAATGTGGAGAAGCATATAAAAACATGTTTTTGGGTGCTTTTTGGAACTAGTTGAGTGTGTACATGTGGAACAACCTAGGTGAAGTGTGATTGTAGGTGTTTGAGCATTATTTGGATATGATTCAAGTGTGTTGTAGGTGAATAAAAATTAGATGACATGAGAGCAATATTTTGATGATTTTTAGAGGGTTTGATGAACTTGTTTTTGAAGTGTGATCATCTAGGGTTTGAGTGAAAAAGTGTGAGCTGAATAAGAGGTCTCCATCAGTTGTGGCAGTAACAAATCAGATATCTACACATCATAAGGTATTTTATTTGGTTCTTAATCATATTGGGGGGTTGTAGCCTCTTTGTGGAGTTGGTGCTTTAAAAAATTAGGGGTTGGTGTTCTACTAAACTAGGGGTTGGTTCTCCTTGTGGGGTTGGTGTCTCACTAAATTTAGAAACATATTAGTATAAGATTGTGTTTCAAAGTGGGTTTTCTTCCCCTTTAGGGTTTTCCCACTTATATCTTATGTTCTTGAGTTGTTTATTTTCTTTCATGGTTACATGTTTTATTGATGGTTTATGGTGTGCACACATAAAGTATTGAATAAGTGGTTATTGTGATTAAATGTGTATGAGATTTTGAGTTTCAGATATGAAATATAATTTGAAGTTTTATAAGGACTGATTCACCCCCTCTCAGTCCATTGTGCTTATAAGCGAGGAAATTATAAAAGTGAAGATAAAAATCCAAGTGAGAGATGGAAAATTGATCGATGACTACAATTGAATTCAAAGAAGTGAAGTTTGATAAGCACAATTTGGGGAAAATTATGTTAGTTGGAATACAACACAAATAGCTAAACATGCAAGAAAAATGTGAAAATGTGTTCATGGGATAAAATTACAAGCACATGCAACAATTCCGTAACCACCAATAAATGCAAGAGGTAATTGTGCGAAGTGTCGCGATGGCTAGCGAATGTGACAACAAGATGATGAAGTTACCACAACAACTAGTGCATGTATCGCCACGAGCTTACAATGCAATTTGAATAGCTAAACATGTAAGCCGAATGCAAAGAATATGTTCGGGGATAAAATTACAAGCATATGCAAAGGTTGTGTAGTCATTAGTAAATGCAAGAGGCATTTGCGCAAGTGTTGTTGCTCGTAGAAAATTTCTCAACAAGATGAAAAAAACCGCCATTATGGCTAGTACATATACTAGGGTAGTATATGAGACCACCACAACTACGCAAACTATCACATCAATTTTGTTGCACAAAACACATGTTTGGAGTTAGCATGAAAACAATACAATCTCTAGTCTTAATAGTCAAGGAAAGCGATGAAGAGCAAAATAAGCAAGAATAGATAAAACTTACATACACAAAAGGGTTACAATAGGGTCTAAGTGTTTTTGTAATATTTTAAATTTATTAACATCATTATTGGGTTTTTGAAATATTATGCCATGAAAATTTAAGTGTGTTTAATGTCCAATACAAACAACATATAAACAAAAATAACACTTGAACACTAAACAATAAGAATAATGTTAATTAGATGATAACTTTTATCTACCATCCCTCGATTCTATTTAAATTATTTGGGTGAAGAGTCATTTTCCTTCTTTAGACTAACATATATACAAAAGAATACTTGAGACATTAAACAATAAGGATAATGTTAATTAGATGATAAATTTTATCCACCAAATAACGTAATTACCTCAATTTTATTTAAATTATTTGGGTGAATGGTACTTTTCTACATTATCAAGTATGGCCCTATAGGCCCCGAATACATGTACCGAATAATTGATATATTTCCAATACATCGGAGCGCATCCAAGTGCGGCCAAAAATATTCTAAGTACATCTAGGTACGATTAAGAATGTACCGGCGTACTCAAGTACTTCTAATTGTACCGTGGACACCCACAAGATATCAAACCCTAAAAATAATTTCCAAAAGAAACAAAAGGATCAACAATACGTCAAACCATGTATGATGGAGCGAGTAGAAGCGGCATTTTTAATTCTTGTGATTCTAATCCTGATATTTGTGGTTCATTAGAAACACGTCATAGTGATGATGCTCTCATGAAAGACATTGGAAAAGAGCCATTTGATTATGATTATAATTAATATGTTGATTTATCTTGATTTTTGTGTATATATTATAATATTTTAACAATGTACTTGTTTTAAGTTCAATCAATGAATATCATGTCATAATGCATTGACTTGTCACTATGATTTGTGGTTATTTCACTTTTCTTTTTACTTTATACATGTATATGGTTACTTTTGTTTGAAACACAATACACCGAGAGGGGGTGAATCGTGTTCTTATAAAACTTTCCTTTCAATTATATTTTATCATTTTATACACATTAACTTGCATAAAATCACAAAGCAATATAGTGATCTTACAATGCATAAACAACAATCCATATGAACACAAAGGAAGAGAGAACACACGTATATAAGTGGGAATCCCTCAAAGGAAGAAAACCCACTAAGACCTATGTAAAATATCAAATGTTGTTGATAACCCACTCAGGCTTGGAGCGCCAACCACAAATAATTCAAGCACCTGCTTGACAAGATTTTAGCAAGCACCAACTTGCAAGGAATCACCAACTCCCTAATTAGGTTAAGTAGAAACTTGACTATATTTTGGCAAGCACCAACTTACAAGGAAGTACCAAGCACCAACTCAGTCACCTATGTAAAATCAACACTTTCTAAACTCTCTATTGTTCCATCAACAAATGATGAACACTCCTTTGCTCTTCTGCTCTTTGATCACTCTTCAAATTTGCATACCATGCGTCTTCGCTTATTAATCTTCTTCACATGGATATATGGATGTATAGATCGACCTTCTTATAGCAGACCCCTATGTGATATTTAATAATGCCCTCTGTCCATCTCATATGGTCTACAAGACACTCTGTAGCTCGCTTATGCACTATAGCTCCCTTATCATACACACTCTAAATAGGCCTAAAATTGCCTTATATATACATGATTCATGAACATACACACTTGGTCGGCCATATACACCTTCAACCTCTTAGGTTGGTAATACAAAATGTCAAAGAACATCTTATAAACATGCTTCTATCACAACTTAAACTTCTTTACTGTCTCTGATAATTCAACTAGGCCTAAAACTCCTTTAGGACTTATGAAGACCTAATTGCATTAGGTTTTGTTTAACGACACACCATGACTTTCTTGGGCTCACATAGCCTTCTCCAACATTCAAAAACCTTTCACATACTTTGTTAATGGCCTCTTCTAAGCTCCTCTATGTTTTTAGCTCTACACCTTTCATTCATTGTCACACCCCACAATTTCAGTCTATGCTATAAAAAGGATAAGTCGTAAATGGTGGGTGTTTCACAAAGGCGGGAGAATAAACCTTGTCGCATAGTTGGGTATGTAGTTACACATTCGTATGTATATTCTGAAAATGATATACACACGAATGTGTAATTATCTTGCGAACCACGTAACAATGTGTGTTCCCAGAGCATTCATAAAACACTTAGCATTTATGGTGTATCTTTGTTTTGGCTTGTTGTTTGTATGTACTTACCTTGTTGGGTATATTGACTCAGTAATGAGTAATTATTGTGCACCTTTCTTTGTTAATGTGTTTGAGGCAATTATACATAGTTAGGATACTTGTATCTAACATGGATATTAATCGAGATAATTTTAGTGGTGATTCTTCGCTAATTCACGAATATTTAGAATTTTGAAATTTGGATTTGGTGAATTTTAAAATTCATCTAGAGCAACATTTCACCTAAAATTTCGGGAGCAAGTTAGTGTTATGGTGCAATCACAAGCACCCCGATTGCTCGCAAGTGAATGGTTGAGGCAGTTAGTGTGATTTGTCAAACATGGAGTTATCCTAAAGTGTGGGACTTTGCAATCGGGATAACCCTCTGGAGAAGGTCGATTCCTAACCTATCCTAGTGCCAACTACTCCAAAGTGCAGAGAGTTGCAGATCTAACACTAATCTAATGCTTTCCCAAGAGACAGAGTTAGAGAAAATGCATGAAAATTAAAACCTACTCTAAGGGAAGGTGATGCACCAAGAAGGAGTGTTAGACAACTTGCATAATAAACACAACACAACTAGAATCTTGCAATGAAAACATAGCAATGCACAATAATTTGCATGTGATGAAAGACCAGAAGAGCTACAATAAAACACAAAAGGGTGTTTAAAACATCCACAAATCTGTTTATATTGCTCCCGAAATTGATACAATACACCACATTCAAGCTCAAAGGCACATATTTTGCATTACAATGTCCAGTAGGGAGGTTTGGAATCTCCACAAAATCTCTTACAGACAAGAAGAATAAGGGAGGGGCATATACAAGGTGTCCAACCTTTTTAAATGAGGTCCTTCTCGACAATATATAGGAAGAATGAGAAAAGGGGAGAGAGAAATTCAAATCTTGCTTCAACCACCCAAAAATGCATTAAAATTACCTGCAACAATGATGGATGCCACTGCAAAACCCATGCCTCCATGTACTTTGCCTTGTTGGAGAAGAAAGGAAGCCCATACCTCATCATTTTGGTAGGTGAGAAATCTGGAAACACCCTCTATAATGGTGGATTGTATTTCTTCCTTTTTAAGTACTTGACCTTACTAAAATTAATAAAACTAGTTGTTGTTGTGTAGAGGACACTAAGAGCTTTCCAAAAGTTTAATTTTATGCAAATCTGCACTCCCAAGTCAAAAGTTATGGCCATCTAAAGATGAGGGTTCCATACTACAATAAATGCGGGTGGTTGATCTTCCTTTTCGGACTCCAAACTTGCATCGCATCCTCCGAAATCTGAAATTTCAAATTTTTGGGATTCAAACTTCGGGCATTTTGATTTCAAGTTTGGGTTACTATTCATTCACCTGAGTTCGTAAAACCTCTAAAACTCAAACCCCAAAGTCTGAAATTTAGACTTTCAGGTTTTAGACTTCAAGTTTTGATTTTTGCACAATGGGGCTTCAACATTCGAAATGTCAAAACCTTGAAGTCCAAAATTCAAACTTCGGGTTTCTGACACTTTGCGTTTTTAGGGTTCGAGGATTCAAGACTTCGGGTTTTGGGGTTTTGGGACTTCAGGTTTCAGGGTTTCGGGGTTCATGTTTTGGGGTTTTGAGGTTTCAAGTTTTGGGAACTATTCATCCGTTTGACCCTACTGCCAACTCTAAACTCTCGAAAGCCCAAAGTCTAAATTTCAGACTTTAGGTTTCAAACTCCCACCCCGGGTGGCACTATTCACCATGAGCTCCCAAGACTCTAAAACTCTGAAATTGACCTGCCTTTTAGGCATTGACCTCAATTTCAGAGCTTTACGCTCCTTATCTCCGGGTTTCACCATTTTTCGCTTGGGCCCACCTCCGAATGACCTCACCTCACGAAGTCCAAATTTCGACTTGAGCTTCTTTATTCCTCTAACCATTGCAAACTCCCGAGATTCCTTTCAATGTGCTCACCCACTTCAACTCACTCATCTCGAGCCCAAAATGCGAGCTCCCATGGCCGAATCGATCCTTCTATTTTCTTTGTGCGAGGTCATGTTTGTCCAATTTTGCCCGAGGGGCAAAATTGGATAAACAGCTTAGTTTGGTTAGTCGGCTACTAGTGTTTATAATAAATTTCATATAAATACATATATTCGAATACACCGGTTACATACGCATATAGTATACATCTCGAGCATAGAGATATGTTCTTTCGACAACATCATAGGCTAGAAACGCGACCCAGTCACCCATCGGTATATTCCAAATGCCCAATTGTGTGCTCCATCTCCGGATGCATGGTTACTTACTCTAGACGCCCGGCCACAATGAGACACCTAGACTACCGGGCTTTGTCAAGAAGGTATTAGGAAATGCATGTTCTAAAAAAGCTAGTCACCTTACTCGAAAGGTTTCAGAAGCCTTGTGAAGATTTGTTTTCTTTGCCTCGGGGTCAAAATTTGACGAAAATTGGTCGTCCAATATATGAATCTTTATGGAAAATGGCCAATGAATCCAATGAGCCTATTTATAAGTCTTGAAAATGAATTATTCATCAAGTTTCATCCATGTCTTCATTTTTTCCTCAAGTTGTGTGCCAAGAGAATAGTTTTTAATAAAACAAAGCAAAACAAAAATATGGGTTTATGTAACCAGACGGGCGGTGGAGGATGCAACCGCCCAATCAGTATGTGTAGTCGGGTAGCTACATACGTAATCGGGCACTGCATATGCAAATGCTCGGTGCGTATGTAGGCATGTGACGCACGACCGCACACACAAATAAAGCGGCTACACACGTAGTTGGGTGTCTGCGCACACGTAGTTGGGCGTCTGCGTATATGCAGACACACAACTACACACACAAAGCAAAGGTGGTTGCATGTGCAACCAAACGGCTACACATGCGATCGAGCATGTGTATTATCCATAGTTTAGTTAGTTGTCTGGATTGCTTAGTGTTGCAACCGTGCGTTTGTATGGTTTTACCACTTTTCCCGCCTTTTGCTGTGAATCCATTTTTGGGTTTTCGCCATTTTTCGAAAGCCCATTTCGAGAATCACCACCCATTATATCATTTTATTTATTTATTTTAGGGGGTCTTAAAGTTAACACTTGCTATTAATATATTGCTGTCTTCTTTAAAGTAATGGCTTGCACGAGGAAGAATCGAGTTTATATATATTGTTGCAATATATTATTATTTGATGATTGTATAATATGAGGAATATTTATATTGTTGCAAAAGTATAAATTTGGTATGGAAACATGGATTTAATTTACATATGATGATGTTGCTAGAAAATAATGATCATTATCCTTATGTTGTACTAATAATTTCATGGTTCTAACGGAGATAATTGTTAAGTCACAAAGAAGGTAAATAATTGATTAAGTCAATTTAAAAATGACTTTGATCTTTGCTAAGGTATGAATCACCATGACTTATTATGAAGTCCTAAAATAGTTTAACATAGCAGACTTAGTAAGTTGAAGGGCATGAGGTCATAGACCGAGGAAACATAAGTTGGTAAATATAACTAAAATGTTTTAGGCCATAGGTGATGGCATTATTATTGATGGATGAAAGAATATTAAGTAAGATATATTTAAGGACCATACTTCTTATATGTTAATATGGGGTGATAACAATTTTTTTAGTTATTAAGTGTTTGATAATTTCTCACTTTAACCATTGTTTGTTGGGGCTAATAATAATTCAACTTAGGTCGAATGGCTTTTAACTTTATGGTTTAATATGATATAACTATTCCGAAGCAACCCCTTTGGGCATAATGGTTTTGGTTATTGTTTGGTTAATAGCCCAAGGGATCTTGTGTTATTTAAATATAAACCTAGCTAAGCTCAAGCTAGCTGGATATGCATCAACTATTAATTAATGCATTGATTCATTTTCATGCAAGCCAAGTTTGTACTTAAGTTGAAACTTAACTCTAGCCGCCAATTTTGAAGGGAGTTTTGTGATAAAATTAAATCACTACCTAAATGGCACAAAGCAATAGGAAACACATTTAATGCATTTACTTGAGAGCACCGGATTTTAGGAAGCTACTAGCTTAAGCACGCATACCTTCATTCATTTTATTTTGCATGGGGTTTTTCGCCTGCTTTCTTTGAATTGTTTCCTTGATTTTGAACTCTTCATGTGTTGTCGCCTCAAAATTCCCCTCTTTTGAAGTCAAGTTTCAAAAATTTTGAGTCTGTACCTTGGAGTATTGGATCGTGTCGAGCCTGGCATTGTTTGTAGTTTTCCCATTCATGGAGAACAATTTGAAAGTCGGGCGTAATGGTGAAGTTTCTTCCCTTCTTTTTATTTTCTTCCCACATTCGGGAATGACAGCATATCTTCCCCATTAATTTTTGCCCCAACATCCACGGGTAGTACATGGATATTCCTAATTGGATATAGCATGGCCATGTTTCAAGCGACAACGGAAGCTTCCACGCGTCAAACGGCGCGCAACTCTGTAAGCGGGGCCCAAGGGACAATCCTCAAATAAGCGTAGGATTTCCACGTGTCCTAAGTTCAAAATGAAGGTAAAACAAGCTCAAATCGGCTAAGTATGGAAGGTTCAAGCAGACGGCGCCACGTGCCTCATCTCCAGGCACAAACTTCAAGAGTTAGGCCGGGGCATTTCTCAAACTTGCGCCAGTCCTCCACGTGTCCCAGTCCAAAAAGAGAAAGAGTTAATCGTTAAAATTGACTAAGTATGGATGGGTTGGCAGAAGTCTCCACGTGCCTTAACGGTGCCATTTCGGAAGTGAAATCAAAGGGTCAATCTTCAAATGAGTGTTAGCTCGCCACATGGTCAAAGTCAATGGAGAGACAAAGTTGGCCGTTGAAAATTCCAAGACCGGTGGAAGGAGACACGTGTCATCTCAAATAAGTTGATTTTAGGAGGCGTTTCCAAAATGGAAACTCAAATGAGCACCAAGTCTCCACGTGTCTAAGGGTCAACATAGGTCAAGCAGGAAATAGGCCCGAATCGGCTAAGTATAAAGGAACTTGCGAGCTCTCCACGTGTCACCTAGCGCAGCTTCAAAGGCAAAAATGCAAAAGGCGTCCGTAGGCCCACTCCAATCAATTCCTTCCACGTGGGCGGCCCAAATTTAAAGTTGTAGAAGCAAATCGAATGGCCCATGTTTTAACTGGTGAAATAATGAAATGGCCATGTATTTAAAAATATGGTTTTTTCCGCCATTAACGTTTCTTTGCAAATCAAGAATTTGAAAGGGCGTAAATGATTGGAATAAGTTGTAACTGTTTCTTGCTTGCTCGAGGAAATTGTAACCATCTCTTGCAAGCTATATCATGGGCTTTCAAAGCCATTGTCAAGGTTGGTTGGGAATTTTGATATTCTGGAACTGTAATTTTGAATTGAAATAAATCAATACAAAGGTTTTCCCCTTTTCTTACGCTTTCTCTTTCCTCTTGCTCGATCTCGTGAATCATTTAATCCTTGCATGCTTAGAAACGTGTTCTAGTTTATACAATCTCAAGAACTTTGAGTCTGCGGATTGTGCCCGTTATAAACGTGAATGGTTCTACTCTATATCTCATTTGCACAATACATATAAGGGTTTTCTCTACCATCTCTTTTCCCTGAAAGTATTGTCTTCTTCTCGCCTCCCTCCTCTCTTCATGTCTTCTATCTTCATGTATTGATAATTTTCTAGGCATAAAACACGGTTTTGCCCTCGCTTTCAATAAGGGAACCTCTCCCATTAAAGAGGAGGGACTTGCTTGTTCTCCTCCGATTGCGGTTTCACTCCAAGTGCAAATCAAAACCCAACAAAGATGTGAATAGAAGAACTATTTTTCGATGAGGAATTCTGGGCTTAATAGATGAGTTATTTTATTTGCGGGAAAATATAAATTAGTTGTGTGCATTCGGAGTTCTACTTTGTGAATTTGGGGGTTTTGATCTTATTGCTGGAAAACTTAGCAGAGGAAAGGCGGTGACGGTTTACTATCACGATACATGGGTTTATTATCTTTACTCTAATTGTTTCATTTTACTATAGTTGAATGTTATTGTTATCTTTTTGAAAATAAACGAAGAGGGAGGGTTAATCTTTTGAGATAATGAAATAATCACGGTTTCTACTCTTGTTGGGTTGAGTAGTTAGATTATTGTGTTGAAGTTTCTGGGGTATCCTCGATTGTGGCTATGGAAATTTGTGTTGGGTGTGATTGAGAATAGGTATTGGGTGTAGCGGCTTGATCAAGTTTTAAACTGACTATTAAACCCCCTCTTGAGTTGATGTTGTGAACTCTATCCTATTCCCTTCACATTTGTATTCATACTTCTCCTCTATTCAATAGGGTGATGAACTCGGTTGAATCTTTGGAGTTAAGAGTCTTGGTATCTAAAGCTAGCATCTAAGTCCTTAACTACTGATTTCGATTTATTTTGGGATCTATACGTTTGCGTTGAATAAGAGTTAGGTATGCTGAGGGTAAATCATATTGTGCTAGAAAACCCAACATGGTCGGACCTGTTTTGTTTACACCCTGATGCGTATGGAAATTCCCCTTTTCCTTTGCATGTATTTAAGGAGAAAATTGCAGACGTTTTTCTGTTACAAGCATGGAAACCTTGACTCCTTTCATGTTGATATGTATCGTTTTAAATGATTTCCTATTTTGGTTTTTCTATTATGTTGGACTTGCTATGACTTTCGAGATTACGTAAATGAATTGTAAAGGAAGGAAATGGGTGCTCTTGCCTTCTTGGCTAAATCATTTGCCGCACAGTCTTCCAAAGTTATGGGAAGGGGGTCAGTTGGTGAGTAGATCAACTGGAAACCAAATACATTTTTCTTTAAATTGGTATTCCTCTATTGACCACCGTTCTACCATGATTCTCTGGTTGGGTATATGTGATGTTGATTGATTGTTATTACTCATATTGGCTTCCGGATTTATGAAGGCATGTGTTATTCTTGTTCAGTTGCTTTATCATTACCAACTGATTGTGGAAAAGTTGGGAGATTTTGTAAATGAAGCATCAGTCAATGTCTGAATATGGTTGATCATTGAATTACTTTTGTGCAATATATACAACACGCTCTTTGTAATCCTTCATAAAGTTTTGCAAAACCTTATGATTATGAGTGTAGACTAATTGGGTATACATGGAAATGTTTTCTATGGCCTTAATGAAATATTTATACTATTGAACCACCGAGATTATTGGAAAGGTTAGGGGGTGAATTAAGCAAAATTGTCTCTGACTTCTACTCTTAGATAAGTAATTGATGTTCGAGTAGGTGGAATGATGGCATAATTCTTCTTCTTCATGACTCATTCTGGCAGTAATTAGTTAATTTTGGAATGCAAGTTTTGCTACTTTGTGAAGGTTAATAGATTAATCTGCTAATGAGCCTATATGAAAGGCAATAAGTTGAAATATTATATTCCTTCCTCTGAATTAAGTTATAGGGATGGTAATAGTATATTCATATGGGACTTTGTTGGTAGGACTGCAATGTTGTTTGCGTGGTTGAGAATAGAAGATAATCATTTAACGAGATAATTAAATTATTGTGTACTTATTCTATGCATGTTGTATTTAATATCAATCAGGATGCACTAAATATTCATTTACTCTAAAATGGTACAAGTAGATTAAGGAAAGTAATTCCATAACAGTTCAATATGAACTGACCATGTTTAAATTATCTTTTCAGATTTGCAGGTTCTGTAAAGTTTCTGGAAAATGGATTGAAGAATGGATTATGACTCTTTGAGATTATTGTTGTATTGTTTTGTACAAATGCAATAAATGAACATGTATTGCTTTTAAGCAAAAGTATTTGCTTTGCATGATGATTTAAGGTATTTTGAAGCATGTAGTTCTTGTAATTGATTGCAATGACATTATGTATTGTAAATGAGGTTTTTAACCTCCATGTCTTGAATATATGATGTTTTTATGGCATGCATTGTTTTTATAAAAGTGTTATAATGTCGAATTTACTTACAGAATGTGAATGTATATTAATGCAAGTACAGTTTGATAATTGCTTCGTTATGATTTGATTATTGTTGAATGTTAAGTCAAGACAATATAACACGACAAACATAACAACGTTGTTCGATAAATTGCAAATTATTTAATATGTCTGACACATAAAATATGTTCAAAGATGTGTACAAACTGATTAATTATATGTTTAAGGATTAATACTTGTTAACGGAACCAACATCTTATTGTTGCAAGTTGTAAACTGAATTAGTTAACATAACAATATAACACGACAAACACAACAACATTGAACACAACAACGTTGTTCATATGCATAGCAAATTATTTAATATGTCGACACATAAATATGTTCAAAGATGTGTATAAATTGATTAATTATATGTTAAGGATTAATATTTGTTAACAGAACCAACATCTTATTGTTGCAAGTTGTAAACTGAATTAGTTAACATAATGATGCTTAACTGAAGGTAGAAAATCATATCGCAACATTCGTGCCTCACGTGTCATACCTGTACCAGTTTGGGATGACTACCGAAAAAGGGACGGACACGTCATGTCTTAGGTCATTACGTGAATGTACCTTAGCTCGTAGGAATTCCGAAGTGGTGTTGGCATGAGTCGCACACCACTGAATGCTTTGAGTTATGATAATCAGAATTTCGTTGTATGAACTTAGCGCTTAATACATGTTTACTTAATATATATAACAACAAATTTAATAACTTAAACAACGGAAATGAATCCTGATGACTATGAATGAGACAGTTGTGGGTGAAAGAAAAACAAGTTCTATAAGCTTATGTGTGTGCGGTCTTAAAACAAGGTTGCTAGCGCAACGCCAATAAACTATGGCCATAGTAGTGCATGTAACTGGATGCATTGTCTATTCACCAAGTCATCTTATTGCATAGGTTTCGAGATTCGGGGACGATGATTACTTTTATGACTTTTTGAAAGACACTAAGAAGACTCACAAATTCTCTCAAATTTATATAAAGGCTTAACCAAATGATACATTGGGTTTATTATCTGATTGGATTCTAAACATTAATTAATATTGGTTTAATTATGATGTTGCATATGATTTTTTTGTTTCAGCATAAAAGGAATTAAGAGATTGTAATCTCTTGAAGTTGAAAACAATTTGTTGCATGTTTAATTTAATAAAGTTTTAACTGTTATTAAACAAGTTAGAATAAAAGAAAAAAAAATCCCTAATTCTCATGAAATAAAAAAAGGTGTTACATTCATGCCATGAAAGCTTCTTAAGAACAAACTACCCAAAATACCTCAAAAACTAATCATGAAGAACTTAATCTCCAACACTTGTGTAGACACCTTCTATCATATTTGATGCATGGATATGGTCTTATGAGAACCCCTAAACACTCTCATAAAGCAAAACCATAAGGTCTAATGGCAAATATTGGTCTTGCAGACCAATTACTTGACCTCAACAACCATGTCCAAAAAAGTCGAACAAGTTAGCTTGTGAGCACCTCTCCACATGTATTGACTCTCATAGCTTCTTCAAAGCATTCCTATGTCATGTAGGACCTGAACAACTTTTCTGTGCACTTTATTCCACCATTCTACTCGCAATCACCATCAATTCATCTTTTCAAGTCACCTTGGTTTTTCTCCATTGGGCCCCTATGTAACTCTCTGACTTGGATGACCTCATAGGCATAGTTAGATGTTGGAACCTATCCAGAAATCATCATGAACATGAAGAAAGAGTATCTAGCTTCTTCCTCCATCAATTTAGATACTTTGACGAAGCCAACCCCTGTTGTACAAACCAGCATTTCCCTATAGGGTCTTCTCACTCTTCTAACTAACCACCACCTCCTACAAGTACTTGGAAAAGTCCACTACAAGCTCCAATAGGTTTCCTGAGCAATTCAATCCATCCTGAGCTGATTTGAACAAGATCTTTCCTATCAAGTCCTTGTTAGGGTTTTAGAGAGGTTTTTGACTAGTTATGGTGTTAACGATTATTCATAAAGGATAGGACTTAGAATCCTAAACTAATGCCTGGAGTTCTTAGCTAGAACCCTTCCCCATCTCTCCTAAACAACTGACTCCCATGCAAAGGATTTATGAGCATATGAGCAACTGAAAGTGCTTATCAGGTTTGGAAACCTCACTCTGTGAGCTCAATAAAGCCTAAAACTCATTTTCTTGCTTTTTCCTTCAAACCATGGCTTCAACCTGCATCATCATACCTGGAACAAATCACCTAACCTCTGTCCATGCTCACATGTGCATTTTCACTCTTACAACTCATCATCATGCCTCATTAGGCCAGGCTAAATTTAAGAAGGGTCTAGGTGTACCATGCAAAACTCGTGTCTTGCCACCTCACTACCATGTCCACACAATGCCCAAAACATCCTTCACATGCCTCGTGACTAGGCTTCCTATGCACTTGAACACTCTTCAATGAAGACCTATATCTTGCATGCTGAACTTGACAACCTTCAAGTTGTCTTCAAATTCTCTCCTCTCAAGATGACATGTTGACCTTGACACCAACCCTTGACATCAATCTCTCAAGCACCATGTTGACCTTGACAACCTTCAAGTTGTCTTCAAATTCTCTTCCTCGACACAACAACCTTTGACATCACTTACATACTTGAACCATTTCCCCACATCGTCCTTTGACATCAAATAATAACACAACAAATTTTGCTTATTCAGCTATTATTTTAAAATATTTTATATATATTTTGTCTGGCCTTATCCAAATGTCGTACCCACCCCCAAAAATATTGCCATCTCAACATACCGGACCCAGTCCACAAATCGACCATATTCAAGCTAGCAAGATAATTTCCCTTTTAAGTTTTTCTCGCTGAAAATCTGAAAATTACCTTCAAATCTACAAACAAATGATGTGCTTTGTTTTGTGCCAAGTTTTCACCAAAGCCAACTTGGTGACAAGGCATACCCTGATGCTAGTCTTGTACTATCCTGCTGTGAATTTGAATGCCCTCCCACTTTTCCCTACATACACTGTCACAATCCCCATTGCAATTACATAGATGTCTAGTTGACCACAAGTTAACACACAATCTTACAATCACTGTGACCTTGCAAAGCAGGGGTTTAACTAGTTGCCATCCTCACAACAGTCCAGTGTTCCTGCAGAAATAAAGAGTTCCTCCAAAGTCTTCATTTTTTCATTACTGAAATATCCAACTCATTTGCTTGCTTTTTTGAAATATTCTATGTAATGTGCATGAAATTCATCTTGAACTCTTTTATAGTGTCTTCGATCATTAATGGCGAACATAAAGGTTATTGTGTCATCAGTCATTGATAGTTATTGCATTTGGTTGGTATTTGTTAATTTATCATTGTATTAATATATTCTTTTCTGAACCAAAGAACCAAAGCACCTGTATTAGATCTAGTACATGCAAGAATTTCTACATGTCAATGTGGGGCAAAATCATTAAAAATACATAAGACTATCTTAAATAGTTAGCTCATACAAAATCCATGTTGAGAACTCCTATAGCTTTATACAAATCAACTTCTGCACTCTCTGCATAATTGACTCCTTACAAACTTGAAAGAAATTCAACACAGAACTGAATATTACAGACAAAATACCTGACATTTCAGTGTGGTGTGGGGATCATAAAATTCTGATAACCGGTTTTGCCAAGATATGTGCGAGTGGTAAGCCATGCTAAGATGGCGATTTCTGCCCCTCAACAATTGAATAAAACTTTCATCAATATTACAGAAAATAATTACAAATATTTTACACTAAATTACCGTAACTCTTAGATCGGTGGGATCATAACTCTTAAACCCTTTTTAATATGACCAAGAATCCCAAAACCGCCCAGCACGATGCCCAAACTACAGATTATTATCATTTAAATCAAAAAAATGCTGCAGTTGTGAAGAAAACAAATAGTACTGTTGACATTCTACCATCATCCTTTTGTCTAATGATAAAAAATCAGTTGTCTGAACTCACAAAACTTGTAACAATATTATGTGGTTTCTATAATTTGTTTGGGATGTTGGACAAACATCGTTGCAACACTACAACAAACATTATGAAGAACAATTGGAATCTGGCTTGGGCAAAACTTCTGCTGAATTAATTAAATTATATGGTAACAATGAACACTGCCTAAAAACGTGGAATAAACACAGAGAACCTCTTCTGCATGGAAGTACAGAGATTTCCAATATGAAGGTAACAAGTAAAGAAAGAAATGGATGCAATCCAGCATAAAAGGTCCAAGGCTAAGTAGAAAAAAGAGAAGCAACTCAGATTTATTTTCTGCCTCAAAATCTCCGAGGCGGCCTGTTCTCGGCTATGCTAACTCTCAAGGGCCTCCCATCCATGTCCTGCATTATAAACACAGGTTCTCAGCCAGGAGCAATAGAGAAAAATTAAACACAGCCAGCAGCAGCAGACAAAAATTAAACACAGCCAGCATTAATAGAGAAATTAAACCAAGGCACATTTTATTAACAGCATTAACACTTACAGCTCCATCAAGAGCACTAATGGCGTCATTCACTTCATTCTCTGATGAGTATGTCACAAATCCAAAGCCTCGTGACCGTCCAGTGTCCTTATCATATACAATTCTTGCCTCTAAAACTTTTCCATGTTCACTGAACATTTGCAACAGAGTTCTATCATCAGCTTGCCATGGTAGATTACCAACATAGACCCTACACATAGAACCATATTGAGGCCCTTCAACTCTAGTTCCCCTAGGAGTAGCCTTCCTCACTGTCAAGATTCTGCCCTCATAACTCTGTTCACACATACAACGAGGATTTTTAAAAAAATCATTGCAGGTCTGCATTGAAAACCTTAAAAGTCATGTACACATCTCCTAACAAGGCCTCCAAACCCAAACAATTATATTCAATGCAGATAATACAATAACTTACACTTAGTTTCCCCAGGAAAAGTCGACAAGCTTTTAAAAAATCAATTCTAAGATCTGTCACCGTGAAACAACAATAATTGCTTGGTATTGTCTATGTAGTAGAAAGCAATCAAATCTCACCAAATTTACAAGCTATAACAAAATCAGTGTTTGCATACTTATTACTATATGCCAGTGTTACGCAGGCAAGCTCCCCTAGCTTTTGGTGACATCGGACTTGGTAGCGATGTCCCCTTTTTTAATCATTCAAAAGCTTTCTCATGTTCTTACTTTAAAAGGCTGTTATTTTTACCAAAAACGTTGAATTATAATTTCAAAAGTACCTAAAATACATTAAATATAGTTTAAATCCCTAAATTTCATTGAATAAAATTAAAATATTTATATATTAATTTCTAAATATTATTTCAATAGACATTCCCAAAATTTGGGATGTTTTTTTGTCATCCCAGAAAATTCCATCCCTCTGTTCCCCCATCCCTGAGAATTAAGTTAGTATGCTATATTCAAAGCCTCAAAACTTATAACATCTTCCAATAAAATTGTGTATGATTAAAAAGATAAAATATTTAATATAGCAATGAAACACCCAATTTCAGAAAAAGACGTTTTGATTCATTTCACTTCAAATCCCCACTTGCAGAGTCAACAATAATGTTTTTCCTCCACTTGATATAAATGTTGTTACTGAAAGCAGCGTGGACTTGGTCTTAATTTAATACCACTAAAACCAAGGTCCTACAATAGCATGAAAACCAAACCCATTGAATTATATTGTTTATGAAAACAAGACTCCTAGCATCCTTAGCAGAATTGGATTCAATGAGTGAAATTGAAAATGGTTTAACAGTGCTTTTAAAAACCACCTTTCCTAAGAAGTTATTGAAGTATTCTTACCATTATTCTCTCTATTTTTTACTTGCTAGTTATGACGAGGTATTATCCTCCCAAATAGCATATATGCTTGTAACTTGTAAGGTTCGAAATATACTAGTACATAATTGCAAAATTATCAAACAAGGAAGCGGCAATTGATTGAAAAATCCTATCAACAAAAGCTGTAGAAGCACATGAAGATCTAAGCTACTATTTAGAAAGTGACTTTACCCAGCTTCGTAAACATGCCCATGCACACCCAGTAAGCCTGCAGACCAATACAATCTTCAAACTTCAAAGTAGGCCTAAACTATCAAAAGATATGTATTTCCATTACACGATGGGATACCTGAATGATGTGACCTCTAAAACCAATATAATATCTCTATAACTGCTCCCCCTCCAGATGAAAAGGAACATTCAAATATGTGTGTGTGTGCATGCATGTATGAATGTATGTATACAGACAGAGAGAGAGAGCATTCAAAAAAACTAGCACCAAATCTCAATGGCTATACTGACATATTGGTTGAATTTCTCAATGCCTGTATCTGCTTCTTCAGTGTTGGACATTGTCACAAATGCAAATCCCCTCGAATTTCCAGTTATTCTGTCCGTAATGAGCTGCATGAAAGAAAGAAAGTAAGCAGGAGGAAATTGGAAGTTAGAAGATATACAATTGTTATATAATTTCATATGCATAAGGACTTACGTATCCAAAATATTTTTTAAGATGTGCATGACTTCAACTTACATCCATATTTAAACTATAAAAAGAGAACATCTGGCATGTTACCAAAAGAGTCCCCCACACCTGGTGCCCAAAATGGCCAAGGGGCATCAAGTCCCCTACCATTTATTGTCTTACCAGAGCCTTATGGACATACCAGCAGTAGAAAATATCCATCATAATAGACTCATTTTTGAAAGCATTCAAGCATACTAGCTAAGTGTTTGATGAGGACATGGCAGAAATGCAATTTCAGTACAGCACTAAAAGATTGAACAGAACTTGAGCACCCAGACGACAATGTGTTAGACAATGGATTAGAGTTATCCAAAACTTGCAAATGATAACAATTTTTTGAAAAAAGAAATAAGATGATCTATTCAAATGTTCAGACCAGAAAGTTTTCAGAATTACATTAAAAATACAAGTTTAAAATCAAAAATAAAAACAGCACGGAAATACTCATTAATCCTAAATTTGTGTAACATGGGCAACCAACTTGACCAACTAAGAAAAATGACAGAAGGAAGTATCAATATAAACGATGTCATAAAAGAAGAAACATACAATTCTTGAGCCTGAAACCCTTCCGCAACAATTGATTAAGAAGTGATATTAAGTGAAAAAATGATGCCAATAGTTTGGTCACCTAGAAGACTGGTTCATAATAGATTGCAAACAACAATAGACAAAAGAAAAAACGAAATTGCCAGCCATTTAGGGTCTTTCATGAATTTAGTTATATCTCCTTGAATCATATTATATGTAGGATCTAATGACATGACAGAATTATAGTAGGGATTTTGATAATATGCTTTAATCTTTCATAGATAAAAGATTCTATTCCTTCATGATCAACACAATGTTCTAGACAAAGGAGCATCATAAAAATTGCTTAAATGAAAGATAAATAATAGCTTCTAGACAAAGGAACCTTGTAAAAATTGCTTAGAAGAAAGATCTTGAGATGTCTTGTGATGTATTGAAGTCCTCGTTATCAGATGCATGATGAAATCCAAGGACCATATCAACCCGAGCCCAAATCCAAAATAAATGCATAAAATGGTAGAAAAAAATATCAACAAAATACAAACTAGCTTGCAGCATTCATTTTGGCATATATATCTAAATTCATCATACAAACTCCTAGGAAAATCTGGATAAGTAAATCATGCATATCATTAGAATGAAATTGAAGGCTAATTACAATTGCAGCATAGATTTTCAAAGCTTGTACACAGTTTACTAACCAAATAACATTGAAAAACCTACAGGCACATGATTGCAAGCCTATACTGCACAGTAAGAAGCTTCACAGTATATAACACCAGAGACAATGAAGATTGAAAATACATCCTCCGAACATGAAAAGGGGGCATAGGGAGGGGAGGAACTGATTCACTTTTTAGCCTGCCCACTGCAAAGCTTCATTCAACCCTTCTCCCCAGCATTGTTTTCTTACCCAATGAACAAGCTACCATACAAGAAACATATACAACCAAGGACATAACAAATAAAGATTCGTCAATAGATTCTTTATATTTTGATCGGGTTGACTCCAAATTCAAACATAAATCCATAATTATTAGGAACCCCACATTCAGCCCTTAAGTGTGAAGTCACCACAAAGTTCTGCACTTGCAATGATAGAGGCCCACTACTTAACTTCTGTGTACTCTTCTTTATAACCTACAGAGGGGGCAGGACTTCATCTCATCGCAGAAAATGCTTTATTATTCAACAAGGAAAAGGATTTCAAGATTAAATATTCATGTCTCTTTAAAAATAGTTAGTATCTACCAAAATTATGATTTTGATATTGATTTGCAATTTCCATTAACCGCACAAGAATGTCTCAACAAGCAAACTTACAAAACAAAGTCAAGGTTAATACCAAGATGAGAAACAAAACAAATGAAGTGTTACACAGGCTAAGAAGACCAGAGCTAAGATAAATTAAAGCAAAATGCCGACTTTTTAATTCAAAAGGCTGCTCTTGACCAAGGCTGTATATATTTTCTGACCTAAGTTCCCAAAACACTTTAAAATAACTCTTAAGTTAGAAGCTCCATACATAGCATGGTGATAAGATGAGCAAGGCACTAATGACATTAACATAGCATCTCCACATTTCCTGGCAACTAAAGGGTGTTTCTATTTACAAAATAACTAGAACCTATTCAATAGACTTGCTTAGCTTTTACACACAAATATATAAGCGTATGCTTCTGTTCAATTGTATGGCCTCCTGAAACTTTTCTGACCACAAAAAAATTGGGATTAATACGCTTGTCACAGCAAATATGTGATTAAATAAATTTCTAAGATACCCATATATACAATATCACCAATAATTTTATTGTCCTTTCCGCTATCTTCCTCCATTTGTTCTTTTCAGAGATACTTACTGTATCAATCGTATGATTAAATTCATTTCTAATACACCCACACATCCCTCCGATATCTCAATTAATTTTTTCATATCCCATTCCATTTCCCTTTCATTCTTTTCAGAAACATGCTTATTATAGCAATCATGGAATTAATTCATTTCTAAGATACCCATATACCCATTATCACCAATACTTGTATTATCCCGTCCCTTCTCCTCCTCCTTTCACCGCTTTCAGATATATATTTAGCCATAGAAAATTTAATTGTTCTACTTCTTTTCTTCCCCAATTTTATTCTTCTCAGAAATTTACTTACTACAAAAGTCATGTGATTAATTTATTTCTAGGATACCCATCATTTAATATAGCCAGTATTTTTAGTTTTCTACTGATTTTCAGAAATATAGTAGCCATAGCAGTACCTTTTATCTTATTTAACAACCTTGAAAACTTATAAAATAGTCTAAATAAGAAACCCAAAAACGAATCAGAAAAAATTCTTACATTGACATCCAAGACGTTTCCAGCCCCTTCAAAGAGCTCACCCAGCGACTGGGTATCAACATTGAAAGGCAGATTACCCACATACAACTTTGCCTCTTCTGGGGTTCCAGAAATTCATTATCCCCAAAGTTTCCGTCAAACGCACTTGCTCCCTCTTCTTCTACTTCATCTGCTACTTCTTCCACCACATCTTCTGACGCATTCACCATGACGGCCACTTTCTTAACCCCCTCTTGACGCCTGGGCGACGCCCACAGTTGGCAAGATTTTGATGAAGCCCATTGAAGTTTCGTTTTTGACGCCCTTTGGGCGCAAAAACTGAGGGTGAGCATGAAAAACTGACGGCCGAAGGGATGTATTTTGAGGCAAAAACTTGAGGGGACGAGTGGCCTGCGAGGCGGCCGTCTACGACGGATAGAGACCTGCAGGCTATGAGAGAGGACGACATGGTGGAAGTAGAGTATTTTTGACGGGGTTTCAGCAATTTTCAAGGTTTTTAGACCTTATCAGAAGAAAGGAAATGACAGGATTAGGGGTTTGAGGAGGGTTTTCTTTAGCACAGCTGTTGTGATGTGCTGCTTCACAGAGCAGACGTTGAGGATAGGATTTTTTTGCGAGTAATAGGATGTTACGGGTTTAAAAGGGGAAAGTCGGGCTTAACGTCGACATTTTTTTAATTAAATTTATGCCTCATCTTTAAGCTGCCCTAAAAATAAAAGTAGTATTAAACATTTTTGTCTCCGCTCTCTTGTATTTGGTGTATGTTGAGGATGTATGCATACAATGGATTATGGGGTCAAACCCTAGAAATATTACCTCACCAAAAAAAAATTGCAAATTAATTTGTTTACTTCTTTTCTTCTTAATCATTGGTGAGGATGATGGGTGTACATAAATATTTATGAGAGTACAAATATGTTTAGATATTTGTGACAGAAACAAGAGTAAATGAGGTTAGGGAGAGTTTTGGGTGACTTTGATGGATTAGATTCTCTTCAAAAACAACTTCGCCTAAAGAATTTTAATTTAGATGTATGTTTCAGTGTGTAAATTAGGTTATAATTAGCCAATAGGCTACTTTAGTTAGGGAAACTTGCCTCCAAAAAGGGTGTCACTCCTGGACTTGGCCCACGAGGCTTCTATCAAGTTGTGAGACAACCGACATGGAGGTTGGCCTACACATAAGTAATTTGCTCTGTCTAATTTTTTTAACAAGTTGTCTCTGTCTTATACAACGTATATGTCTCCCTAATCTAATTTCGGTTGTGTTTAAATCCCACATGGCTTTTTCTAACATGGATGTTTTCTAATGGTGTAAGGATGGGACACACTATAAGGATTTTTCCACTTCTTCCCACCAAAACAGACATTTCCCCAAATTTTACTTAACTCCCACAAATTCGTAGTTAACAAAACAACAACTTATATAGTTTTGGAATCCATGCATTCTACTTGTCGACTACTTACGGTTTTACTATAGTCTCATCACGTTACGCGTCTGGTGCCGACACGGCCCAAACCCTCACTATTTTTGCGTCGATAGACAAATTTCCACACTTAAAAATGTTTCTTTGCTGTTGGGTTAAATTACGAGTTGGGTATCTCCACGCAGATTGCATGACGCCTTGTATAGTTTTGCCCTTTCTACGAGTTGATAGCTTTGCCTTGCACATCCCCCACATTGTGTATCTGTCGAAGGAAATAAAATATGTGTGTTCTTCAATTAATTTCCCACTAGCAACAATAAATGGCTCAATTGTTGTTTTCCACTACCCTCTTTATGCATAAATAGCCTCATGGCGTCCCAATCTTTCTAGAGTTCCTAAGATGATATTACTCTATGATCATTATCACCCAACTTGAGCCTCACAAACCTCTACGGTTCCTAGCATTCAAAGAAATAGAACCAGCAAGATTGTTAGGAATAAGAGGCACCTTTGTCAAGTTTTTCAATGGAATATGCTAGAAGGAATGCTTCTAGTGGGTTTATTCTCAATAAAATCTAAAGCCTATGACTTAGTAAAGTCACCTATACTAGGAGGAATTCTTTTTTGCAACATATTTTGCCATGAAAACAACGGTGCAAATATTTTCCCTATCCTAAGTCATGGGGTATTTATCGGGATATGCAGTTGCTCTTAAACTATAAATGAGGAAAAATAATGCAATTAACAGGGAAGGTATTGGCCTAGAAATATTTTTAGTGCTAAGTTGTAATCTGATAGATCTTTCAAAACCCTATTGTATTTGGAATGATTCCGTGCCGTGCATTTAGAGATATGCCAATTGCCATCATTTTAATGTAGTTATAAATATCGTTCTAAGTACCAACACTACCTAAATTACTATCTTCATCATCCCCTGCTCAATAGTACATTGAAACTAAAACATGATATATGCTCTTTGTCTTGACTAATCACCATTTATACTTGATGTTAATGTTTTTTTTTCAAGGTTTGAATTTGGTCATGTGAAATTTTTGGGCATGGTTATGGTTGGGACCTATGGACATTCAAAAGTGGTCCCTATATTTTATTCAATTTGGTACAAAATGTATGTGATAGGCATAATATATATAATATATCTCCCCTCTTTGTGTGTGCTCATGTGTGTAAATATAGCAGAGGTGGCTTCTTCTAAAGGCTACCCACCGCCCATCTCATTTTAAGTTTCTTAGTGTATAAAATACAAGGGGTGTCTTTCTACACCTCATGCATATAACTAAAGAAGTGCATGCGATCATGATCACCACTTAAGTGAAAATCCAAGTTTATGAAACACATAATTAATAACTAGAGTTAATTAAAATATGTTCAACAACACATTCAAACTTAGCCTACTTGGTACACAATTGTAAACTAATGCACCAAAGCACCCTTTATGCAACCCACAAAAGTGGTAAAGTACTCTTTGTAGAATGCCTTGAAATGTCCTCGATAGTGTTACGCAACTACACATCAAGTCAAAAGAGAATGGGCATACTCAATATGGCATTGATTTAATGAAATCAAATCTAAGATATGGACAATCTCATGGTAAGAGCGATTTTTTTGGGTAATCTCACGCCAAGTGCAATTTTTTTGGTGATCTCATGCCAAAGAGAAAGTGTTGGGGAGAGAGGTCTAGTGTTACTCTCCTTCCATGACTTTGCCCAATATACACTATTGCAGATGATGTGTTCTTGTTTTGTTCATATTGTCCCCTGGTTTGTTTCGAATGTAGTGTTTGTTATGATTGAAATTGGAGATAGAATGTATTATGTTTCTTTGGAGGATTGTGGTTGTCTTGACCGGGAAAACTGCTATGTAAATTGTTGTGAATTGTGTTTATCTAAGAAACTACTTGTGTGTGGCCCTAGGACATTATCTCCAAGAGGAAGACACATGCACCCGAGTGCTCCTATCTAAGCCCTGAACCGGTGTTAGTATTGTGAATCGACCCAAGTCTAATTATGATCCAATATTGTAAGTGTAATATGTGCCAATTTTATGCTTAATTGTATTGTGTTGTAGCTTTGAGTTGTATGGGATTATTTGCTCACCCAATGTATGCCCCCTCACTGGGGTGCATGCAACATCGGTAGGAGAATGCATCCCAAAGAGAGGACCTAATGTTGATCTAAATTGTATCCCTAGGGGGAGGGAATGTGCATGGTAGAAACCAAGGCATGTGCAAACAAAGTGGCTAGATAGATGTGTTAGTAGCAAAAGTAGCAAGCATGTCATATAAAAGTAGTGTAATAAGAAAGTGTGCATACAAGGTAGACCACGAAAAGTAGGTTTCAAATATGGGACATCACTCACAATGTCACAAGACAATCAGGGCCAAAGCGTCCAAAAGCATATAAGAAGTAAGCAAACAAGACATAAGGCATTGCCCACAAACAATGGCATACAATAGAAGGTAATGGTAAGCAAAGTATAACAAACAACCATGGTGGCAAATAGTTCCTCAAGGAAAATACTCCACATAAAGCACCCGTTAACATGTTAAAAAGATTAAAAGTATGTCAAGGCATGTATGTACCAATAGAAAGCATTCCTAGTAAGAATATGAAGTAATAAATAATGAAACAATAACACCTATAATGTGTGAGAAAGTAGATGCCCTAGAGCCTCGGTGGGACTGGTAAGAGGTACAATATCAAGCATCATTACAACGTGTAAAGACCTATAAGAGATCTACATTCACTCCAAAATACCAAGTGAACACACATGTGTATATATAAAATATAATGACATACTAGATATCGACTAACATAGTAAGCAAAGTGCAACATGTAACTAGTATAAGAAAACAAGAATAAGTGCAACCAAGATATGCAATGTGCAATGTATGAGTGTAATGGAATGGTATGCAATGTGAATGTGATAGGAGCAATGTGTCCCCCAATGGATGTGAATGAGTATGAGATTAGTTTCATTTATAAAAGACCCCTTAATAATCAAGAATGAACCATAGAACAAGAGTGCATTATTGGGAAATGGTTTGAAAATGTGCGTTAGATAGATAGAACATGAAGTAAAGAGTGTGATTAAAGTGATGTGAGGTTCATTTTAGATTTAGACCCTCAACAATTGAGTATGAACCATGGAACTAGAGTGCATCATAGGGTAATGATGATGCAAAGTGTGTATCAAAGAGTTTGTATTGATGCTTAGGAAATATTAGACATTAAGCGCAGAGCGTTAATTACATGAGATGATAAATACATTTGATAATAATGCAAGGGGGAGAAGTTTTGATGCCCCCAAGTATGTGAGTGATGGAGATCTATTGGATGATGAAAGAAATACATTGTGATGGTGACAGGGCTTGAAATGTGTCTTGGCCATCAATATAAGGAATAGTTTGTTTGACAAAATGAACTAGACACATAAGTGGGTTAGGATGGAGAGGGATCTTAAATGGTGGTAGCTTATGTGGGAGTGATAACATTGTAGAAAACTTGAGAGGAGGAGGTGTTACACTTATTTTGAGAGGAAGTTACTTAGGAGTAGGTGACTATAGACACAAAATCATGCACTTTCGACATTATTTAGCCCGGTCTTATACTACTATTTAGAGGGTTCTCAAGTGAATAAAGTACTAATTAATCCCACCTTTTGGCCACCTTTATTTTATATTTTATTTCGTCATTCCCACATATTTCCTTACACATATCCACCCATTTCGCAACGGTCTCATCATTTTAGCCTAAACACGGCACCTGTGTCCATCTTAGGGCACCCTGGACCCACCTGGGACGCCCTGATCCATGTTTCACTTTCCCGCTTCTTTTTGGGGTCTTTTTAGCCATTTTTCATCCTTATCTTTTTCTAGTCGGCCATGTCGGGTTAATTACGAAATTAGAGCAAGAGAACCCTATAAATACAAAGTTATGAGACCATAATGAGGGTCCTAACGTCACATACTACTATCACTCCATCTAGAGTTGCATCCATTGCATCACTTGCATCCACATAGTGTCATGCATCAAGGCTAGGAGATATGCATCAACACACACAACATAGGGGGAGGATTCTATTCTATTTCATGCACACATGCTATTACATTTTCTATAGTTATTATTGCTCGCTACTTCACAAAGTGTGACTAGCACAAGAGCACCTAGGGCACAACATGTACACACACACACCAAAACTACATTTGGGTCCAAATGTAGTGCAACACTCAGTTTAGTAAGCCCATTGTTGTGACAGTTGAGGTCATTCCAACCCATTCATTTGCATCTTTTATTTTTAGGGTTTTGATACTTCTTTGTTGTTTTTACGTCATTCCTTCATCTTGCTATATTTTATACACTCAAGCGTAGCCTTAAAATCCAATGTGACAAACATGTAGTGTTTTAGATCATCTTGCGACCCTATGAAAACTAGTTTTTGAGCATTTGCACAAACCATGGTGCCTATTTTGTAGACCAGGCACCCTGGGCACTCCAGGTCCTTTATAGGTGCCTCGATCTCCTTTAGATCTTCTAGATCTGGCCTTTTCGAGACTTTTGAGTGTTTGTCCCTGCTCCTGAATTTTATTATCAAACCTACGACAACTTGTGATAGTCTTCTTTTATCAGCTAACTAATTTCTCCTTGCTTCCTTGCATATTCAGGGTTTTATTTCATTTAGTATAAATATTTACAATTATTCCATATTGCTTTAGTATATTTATACGACGTTTGAGTCCTCATATTTAGATTAACTAGTGGTTATACTTTCCATAGTATTAGAGAGTAGATTTTATTGTTAATTAATTAGTGACATGGTATAAGACTTGAGAGGAAGAGGGGTTGCATTGGTTTTGAGAGGAATTTGTTGAGTCAGAATGGGTTGAACAGGCGACTCTTGCCTTAACGAAGTAGAACATTAGTAACAATGGCATGATGCTCATTAGACATAGATGAATCAAACTCTGAACCTAGTGGGATGTAGAATCGAAATGAACATGTAGCGACATTTGGTCTAGCAAATGAAATGATGCCATAATGCTTAAGGTGGCTAATTTGTCATTTGAGAGCATAAAAATCATTGTCATTATGTCCATTGATTTGATGATAATGGCAATATGGGTGACCTTGGTATTTTGCAAGTCGATAAGGAGGATAGCAATGAGTAGAGCTTGGTCCTTTATTTTGGTCACATAGCTATGTATTTATATGATTCCCTTGTTTTAATTTTGTAATTGATAACTGGAAGGTTGACCCATAAGTAGAAAAGATTCCCAAAAGATAAAAGAGACCCAAAAGAAGCGAGTAAGGTGGAAAAGGGTCGGGCCACCCAAAGGGGACAAGGGCACACAGGCGCTCTTGTCCTAGTTGGGCGCTAGTGTTTGGAGCCATAAAAGATAAATAAGTAAAATACCGATTGGGTTGTGGGGTATGAAAGACCAAATAGAAAATAAGAAATAAAGACAAAAGGCCAAAGACATATCGTCAATTACTAGTTTTCTTGCTTAGGAATCATGTAAATGCTATTATGCTTTTAGGACCTAGAAATGTACCCAAATACATGAATTAGTGTCTACAATACCTCTTTATGTACTTTAAATTTCCCACAAAAGGAAATATGGTATAAGTAATTAAATTACAATAAGTGTGTAAGTTGATTTGTAACCTTTGTGAATTACAACTTTCCCTCTCTTTTAAATGGATTAATTTTTTTATTTGTAATGCTCCGTTGAGCATGTGATAACATTGTATTGAATGTTGTGGACTTGCATTGCACCATTATGGGCTTACAAGAGTGAATATATGTGTGAGGGTTAGAATGCATCAATGTTTAGGGAGGGAAAATGTCTTGTTACTTGAGCGAGGAAATAGGATTTGTGTGCTATTAAATTGGTTGAACAACATGAATATGTGGCTAGTATTAGTGGAGTGAAAAGGGGTGGTTTAAGGAGAGGGATTGGGGTATTTTGTTTGTGTTTTATATTGGAGGATCTAAAGGCTATCCATAATTCATTATTGGAGGGAAAGGCTTATTACATATGATGGTATCTCCCCTTTGCAAGCCTTATTAGTAGGCTTGGTAGTATGTGTTATTTTTATGTTTGGAGTATTGTATTTCCCTTTCTCAGTAACAACTCATTTAATTTCCCATAACTAAAGATTTTTTTATTTCACTCGGTTAACATCTTTTAAATAGTATGCTTATTAAGTTAAGTTTGATCCATCTAATAACTCTTCTGTGTTTAAACCTTGTGTAGTTGAGAAGGGTGCATTTGCAACTCTCCCTTCATTCCACTCTAAATGAGAAACCATACAATCTTTAGTATGTTCAGGTTTACCTTTATCTAGGTTGAGAAAAGTTATGCTTCCATCCTTAAATGTCTACCATGAAAGTCAATTTCTTAACTTCGTATTCTAGTATCTAACATATATAAAATAAGGATATAATGAACAAACAATGTAATCAACTACTTTCATTACTTTGGCCAAATTTTTTAGTCGTGCATAAACAACTTATCCCGAGACCGCACAAAAGTCTTAGGGATATAGTCTTTTATCACCAAACAATTATCTCGACACAATTATTTGGATCTTTTTGTTTAAGAAGGTGAACATGTTAAGAAAGAGGAAGTGTGTTCTTTACAGGACCATCTCCATAAATGAAAATAACCACATCTTGCTTTGGGTTCTTACGGAATAGGGAGAGACCACATAATGGAATTATTGCCATTACATCCTCTTTCCCTCTTCCGTAACTACCCCTAGTTAGCACTATGTCAAGGTATTTGCATGATGACGTGAGATTATATCCAATCTATGTCGTATTTAAGGTTTTCTACCGTAAACATAGTTCTTGTTTACCTAAGTCATAGTCATGAAGTCTTACTTAAGACTTATTAAAGTCATTCGATTGTGTTTCCCACAACTTTATAACTTATTCATGTTATGGAGTAAACTATTAATTACCCTCTTGTAAGGTCATCTTGTTGAAGTTATAAGTTACTAAGTCAAAGGTTGGTTTAGTTTACTAACTCGTTGTCTTATTATAGAGATGATAATATCATTTACTTATGAAGGTTAACTTAATATTTCATAAGGAAATAATGATTTAAGAATAATCATTTTGTGTTAACCATGCCCATTTTATTCTCAACTAGGAGTTTATTATCCACGTTCACTATTATCATATCTTCTTATTATGAAGTATAGATGATATCGTTATTATTCACGATCAATATACATTTACTTTATAAACTCATTAATGATCCATACTATTATTTCCATGTTAAAAAATTATTCAACAACTTAATTTTTTATGTTCACATTTAAATAATAGGATTAGTTAAATAACGGGTTTAAATTAAGTAATAACTTAATATTTCATCTAAAGGTCTTTTGACCATTTATTTAATTAACATGCCAAAGATCAATTTGTATGAAACCATAGCCATTATAATAGGGGTGTAGATAATATCTACTCATGTATACATCATGGTCAATTATTTAGACCACTCATTTTTTATCATGAAATCACATGAAGTTGCAAAACCAACTTTCATCATTATAAAGTTAACAAAATCCATAATTAGGAATGATACATCAGGGTCATATGCCCATCCTTTCAATTAGGATTTCTTCTTGAAATCATTTAATACAAATAAGATACTTATTAAAATGATCCTTTTTACATATGACCGCAAGGTCGTAATCAACAAAAAATATTAAATCAGTCCAAGTATTCACTTCATAGTTTCTCCTATTTACATGTACATTAATTAGGAGAGAGAAATATACATGGGTTAGTTTGAAAAAGATGGCATTCAAGTCAACTCACTCATTTTCTATATCGTAATCATTATACAATGATAATAATAGTCAAGGTTTGACCCTCTATTAAAACAAATCAAATTATCAAATGGAATTAAACCAATATCATTCAATAAATATAATATCATCACTTTTACAACAGTCCAAAATAACACATCTATACTAAATTTGATTCATCTTTCATATCGTATCACACTTATTCATCAAATAATGATTTGTTGTTTGTAATTACTTAGCAACAACAATAAATTAACCTAAAAACATACTTATACAGACTGTTCACATTTTTCTACAATTTCCTAAGTTAAGGATTCAATCATAAAAATGTCGATATCTACAGACCAAAATCACTTTTTTTAAAGTAATATTTCAAGCATTATTAACATTTTCACTTTTCATCAAGACCAAATCCATATTCAAGCACAACTTAGAACATTGTATTTGTCTATTTATGGCAACATATGACTAAAGTACTCAAAATATTCATTTCCTTAAGGGAATACATATAACTCACTAATATCTTATAATATTCAACCAAAAAGACAAATACCAATCATAATACTATGCAAATGGACTCGATTCAAAGAAAATTAAACATATAAGTGTAGTCTTATTTTCCCACTCAAAACCCTAGGCACACCGACACTTCACTCAAAAATATCTAATCGCTCACCCGAAGCACGCAAAGGTACTAAATCCCTCTTTTTACTATCTTACCAGGGTGTTAGCATGCATGTTCATAATAACCACAATCAAGGTACATATCTCATAATAACCGATCTCAATTTGGAAACACACATAATAAGGAAAACACATAGATCACATAAGGATTAATACCAGATTCACCATATAATAACCATGAGTAGAGACATCAACAATCAATATCCATCCATAATGATCCATTATATTAATTCATGACAAAACAAAAAGTTGATTACACCATAAGTATCATTACAAGGTCATGCACACAAACATACCAACAACATAACTCTGTTACAATCCAGATCTTCGTCTCTCAAAATAGTGTAAATATATATATATATATATATATATATATATATAGGGTGGGACTTGCCCTTCACCACCCATGCACTCTCAAAATAGGTCGTACGCTCAAAATAGCCATGCCTCGTTTATAAAGATAACTAAAGAAGCATGCAATCTTCTTTTAATAATAGATTATCTATAATTAGCTTCAGTTCTAATCCTATTATTAGCTCGAGACTCTACATGACTCTTGATCTTCCACATGTTCCCAAAATAGCCTTCGTGTATCCTTGAATTCTTCATGTCCTTATCCAATGCGTGCTCCGCACTCCAACCTATCTTTAGCCCATAACATGTAAAACGACTAAGTCTCAAACTCTATCTTACCTGGGCATGCCCTTAGTTCACCAAAATTTCATGTGCTCCTATGCGCCCCTTCCTGCGCACCCTATTCTCATGTGCCTTTGATACTTAGGAAATAATTCACTAGGCCAATATTACCCCACACTAATGTCATTGCCGCCCGAAATGGGTAATCATACCTTATCTCTCCAAGAATAAAGAATAAAAGATCAAAGGATAAATGAAATAATGTAGAAATAATTCAATAATCTATCCACTATTCTTCTGTAGAGAAAAAGTTCAAGGTACTCGTTCTTGATATCTGCTTCTAGTTCATTTCAATCACTTTGAGTCCCTTCTTCGCCTTAGCAGGAATGTCGCCAAGCACAACATCCATTTCATCCATTATCATATTTTTGCCCTTGTTCTTCAAAACTCTTAATTCATTTGCCAACCTCGACACCATTACTCGTTTCATCACGTCCATTCTTTGTGCTATCAATTTCCCAATTTCCTTTATTCTCTCATTATGAGGATCCCAAGATGCTTTGAGTGCATTGTGATTTTCTGCAAGTAATGTCAGCCTCTCCTCACGTCCCAGAGTTTCATTTTTCTTTGTGACAAGGACCTCATTCTCTTTTATCAATGTCCTTGTTTTAATTATATGCTTGGATCTTCACATACCTTCAGAGCCAAGTCTACACACTTCGATTCATCCTTGATGGTCTGCAGTAAAGCATCATACTCAACTATTCTGCATGCGACCATCTTCTTTGTCCTCTTTTTCTCCACTGTAACTTGCTTCTCCCTCTGGGAAACCATCTCCACAATCTCCTCCTTATCCTCTACCTGCACCGCTAACCACTTCTTAATCAACAAGTGGACACAATCTTGTAAGAAGTGTAAGGATGACTGATATATCTGCTCGGTTTGCTCATCAATGTCTAGATGTGTGGCTATAATGTCCTTCTATAGTTCCACCACAAAATCTAGAATTTCCTTTTGCTTCTCATGTCCTTTTTGCATGCCTCAATCAATTGCTTGACTTATTCCTTTAGATTCTTGTCATCTTCCAACAACATCCCGAGCACAATCGATTTATCTATGTTTTAGCGCCCACTTCAGTTGTCATCTTATTCAAGGCATTACTTTCCTATTCATCTCAAATTCTATTAAGCCTAACTGTTTAGTGTGTGGCTTGAGCTTTCTTCTTCATCTTCCTCCTTATACACACGTCCTCCTTCACATCAAACTTAGGCTCATCTATGTGATTCTACATGCTCCATGATAATTTCTTCCACATGTGCATGTTTGTTGCTTCTAGATCCATTAACTCCCACCCATATAACTTCTCAGGCTCTAGAGTACTCTGAAACCTAGCACGAATGATTTTAGAGGGTCATTAATATACCCAAGTGTAGGAGTATTGTACATCTCTCCATCCTTATTCCTCTTAGAATGAAAACCCTTAGGAATTCACATTTCAATATCCAAACTCAGGCCTTCTCTCGTCGCACTTGCACAGTTCACCAGTAGGCTCACTAGATGGTTCACCCATAATTTTTCTTGGTCTTCTCTATGGCACCACCTACCTCTTCACGCTCTTCATATGCCTCTTGTATCATGTTACATCTCTTCGTATTAAGGCCCTTCTACATCCACATTAATAACAGGAGTCTCCTTAATGATATGTGTGCTTTCATCTGACTTCTCCTTCCTCGCTCTCCTTAGTGGGCACATACTTGCGCCTCTTCTTCTCTAGATTCAGGATTGACATGAGAGGTTTTGGGTGATCTCCTCGATGGTTGTGAAGGTCCCGCACCTGTACTCTATGTTCTAGTTCTCCTTAGTACTCTCCTAAAACCCTGTCTTTAGCACCCTCACCTTTCTCCATCTCAACCGCATCCATCTCCTCTCTCACTTCACCTTCTTCATTTCTGGGAGGATTTGCCTCATGTGTTCTCTTTTCCCCTACAGTCAACTACCTCTTTGAGCCATGATCCAAGCCACCACTATCTTCCTTTAGTTCTTCCTCCTCAATCTCTTCCTCATCTATGAGAGGAGGATTAGGCTCATCATCCTGCAAGGTCCCCACAACAGTGTGCTTCCCCTAGGCAATTTAGGAACTTTGAACTCATTTTCAATATACTTCCCATCAACTAATTTGGGTTTAAGGTAAATGTATACCTTAATCACACCAAGCTTCCCAATTTCCAAACTCATTGAGTGATATTTACATCATCGAAATTAAATTTTCTATATATGCAGACTTACCTGGATAGACATATGTCTTTCAGAGCATATGATAATCATAATCTACCTTGTCTGCATCAAATCTTAATTTGTACACATTGGAGAATATATTTACATAGGCCTAAAAATAGCACGTGGTGAAGGCATAAGGAAGCTTACACCAAGGGCTCCACTTCCCATCCTTCATACCAAATTCGATGTAAAAATGTTGGAATACTACAAACTAGGCTTCTTGCTTATCCAACACAACAGTAGGTCCTTTGGAATTCTCCACTCGTGCTCAAAATCCTCACGCATGCGCCTATACCATAGTTCTAACCTCTATTTATATGGACCACTCATCGATCCATCACAAGTATATTTAGCAAATCTAACTACAAGTGACCTTTTCTCCTCATGAAATTGCCAAATTTTGTCCTTCGGCCCATCGGGCACCCCAATCTCCATAAACACAAGAGATAGAAAAATAGCAAAAAAATTTATCTTGTCTCCTTGGTGTACTTCTTCAATGATATTTTCAACAATGAAAGTAGATAAATTGTACACAACTCCCTCAGACATCTTCTTAGCAATATGGAGCCACTTCTTATTTACTTGGCTCCAACGCTCCTAGTTATTCAACTTGGTGAGGAGGTACACAATAGCTTGGATCATAGGGTGATCTTCTATCTTGTCAATGTCCATAACATGCCCTCCCTTTGCATTTACTAATACAACAAAAGTTACTTGTACGGCCTTATCATCATTGAGGTCATTGCCATCTTAGTGCGTGAGCTTCTCAAATTTGTCAAACTTTCAATCAAGGGTGCGCAAAGAGTTGCATCTCGCCTCCCCCTGTGAAATAGAAAAATTCTTCATGGACTTAGGACATCAACCACTAATATAATTTTTCTATTTTTCCAAAATATGGTAGCTCATACAGCTGCAGGACTCCAACATTCTTTAACAACTTCTAGACCTGTGTCGTCATAGACAACCATATCATTTTCTATCTACAAATCTATTTTTGTTACTAGGGCCTTGTCCAAATCATCCTTGTTATTTTTATTGCGGTGATTATAGTCACTCACTTTACTTTGTCTAACATGTGACTCCCAATCTAATCCCATTATGATGCCTCCAGATACTGTGCATTTCGAGAACCGGGTCTCATAACATCTTCTACTTCTATCTCGATTTCCTTCTACTTTTTACCCAGTGTAGTAGCTGCTCCAAGTGTTCTCTTGGGTGCCATTGCGATGATTTAAAACATTTTTGCTTTCTTTTTTATCCTTGTACTTCAAAATCATGTGCACTAGCTATAACTTCATTTCCTCAAACCCTAACTTCACGAATATGTTTCATGCATGCCTTTCCCTCGCTCAAACACCCTTTTGATGGAGCTTTGTCAATGGTTGTGCACATATAACATTGGTTTGATGCCCGTAAATGCTTTTTCATGCATTTTCACACTCAACTCGATCTTTATAGCTTAAATACTTCAACATGCAAGGTGAAAATGACACCGCAAGCCTTCCTTATATAAATTTTTAAAATTTTCTCACATTTATTGCTCCTCATCTACCACCGTACTCAACATTAAATGATTTTCTTTTTCTTTTTCTGGGTTTCGCATTGATTTTTCTCGTGCCCTAGTCATAACCTTTTGGCACACACACTACTTCCCGACCAAGATCTCCTTACGTGCACCTTCATGCGCCAAAGTACATCAACCATTGTGCCTCATTTCAAGTAGTTTCTCATGTTGTTTCCTACCTCGCATTACATTGTGCATCCATCCATCTACACATGGTCTTCAATTAGAGCTCATTTCCTCTAAGTACCTACAATTCGAGCACCTGTAACATCTTTCTTTTATGCCCACCAATCTTCCAAAGGACGTTCATACTCTAACTCATATATGTACCTATATAACACTTATATCTACTCCACCCCACACTAAAAGTATGTGTGGTCCTTTGCACATGAATCCACTAGATAGTAATCATCTACTGGCATGCAAACGCGCTTATTACAACAAAACACTAAACTAAATTGACAAAACATAACAACAATGAAAGGAAACACATGAAAATAAAATGCATGAAAGGGAAATATAATCTAAGTGGAAATATTGACTTATTACAAACACCAAGAAGACTTATTTATAGTAGGGCTTCAACATACTCCCATTGAAGTAACTGGCAATAAAGTGCCATCCAAAGACTCCAAGCAATCGATAAGTGCTCGATTCAAGTATCTTTGTTAAAATAAATGGTCCCAACTAATGAACTTTCAATTTCCCTGGGTGGTGGACAAAATTTAAATCATACAGAAGAACCATTCTTCCAACCTCAAATGACTTATTCCGAATATGCCTATCATGTCATGCCTTCTATCTCAATTTTTCTATCTTCTTGATCTACCGGGTAATAATGTGCCACTCATTAAAATGCATCAGGTTTGTCTATGCACTCTTCAATGATCACTGTTCATCATCTAATCCACTGTGTGTGTAATACACAGGAGGGTAACATAAATTCCATTGGTAAAATAGCCTATGTGCCAAATACCAATTAAAAGGGTGTCACCTTGTGCAATCCTTTGTAGGCACTACTTCTTCCCACCTTGTCGGATGGTGTGTATAAGTTATAATATAATGTGTGCTAGTCCTACATGCGGGTGTGGAAATATGACCTACAAATTCAATAGCCCATTTCTCAAAAGGTTCAACATTTGCAATAGGCCTCAAAGGCATTTCATCTTTGGTTCTAGGTTCCCTAAGGTGCTAACAATGATCACACGCCTTGACATATTCTTTGACACCCTTATACAAAGTTTCCTACCATAATCCAATAATCAAAATCTTGTGTGCGGTGACATCTCCCGCATAATGACCTCCTGTGATTCCATCCTGAGATTCTTCCATTATTGCTTCACATTCATGCTCTAGTATGCACCGACCCAAAACTTCATCATGACCCAACTTGTATAAATATCCTCCTATCAACCGATAAGGTGTCATGTGTATTGCAAGTTGTTTCTTCTCTAAAGTCTTTATTCCCTCAGGTGCATGTCTAGTGTGCAAAAATATGACAATATCTTCCAACTCGGTGGGTGCATGATTCAACCTAAAGAGTTGTATATTCGACATTATGTTCTCGATGTTGTGTGTCCTCACTAGAATTGATTCTCGACAAATGATTAGGCCCTGAGTTACTTTTTCCTGGTTTCACAATCATTATAAACTGAAGCCCCTAAAATAGTAGTATCCATCTGTAGATGCCCCCTTGTAAAACATGTTTTTGATCAAATACTTAAGTTCAATAGGATCTATGAAGAAGATAAATAGTGTAGCCAATAAGTATTATCTAAACTTTTGCAACGTGTAAATCATTGAAAAAGCTTCACGCTCGGTAGTTATATAGTTCTCTTCAGCTGGTGTGAACTTCTTACTTGCAAAAAAATAGGGTGGTTTACAATTCCTTCTCATGTTTGTGCTAACATGACGCCAATCGCCATCCCAAAAGAATCGACATGAACATGAAACAATTTGTCCCATAAAGGAAAGCGTAAAATAGGTGCAATGGTCATCCTTTCCTTCATTGTTTCAAACTCCTATTGTTGTGCCTCTCCCCAATAGAATTTTCCCTTAACCTTCAAAATTTCCTCCAGGGTGCGACAATATTTGCATATCCTTTGATGAATTTTCTGCAATACCCTAGATTTCCAAGGAATCCACACACTTCACTTTGATTGTTAGGTTATTCCAATCCCAAGATCACAACGACCTTGGCTAGATCTACCAACAACCCCTCTTTACAAATAATATGCCCAAGAAAAGTGCCAAAAGGTGTCGCAAAGATACATTTCTTAATATTCAGAGAGATTATCAACTTCCTGCACCTCTTAAACATAAGCCTCAAATTATCACAATGATCCTTAACCAAACCATACACTATCCAATCATCTAGATATACCTGTAAAAACTTATGAATGAAGTCCTAAAATGCTTGCACAACAATGTGCAAAAAAATACTACATGCACATTCTTCAATCCAAAAGGCATAAATGTGTATGAAAAACTTCCTCACTCAATGGTGAAAGTTGTCTTTTCTTGATCTTCCTTTGTTATGCGCACTTGATGATATCTTGAAAACCCATCTGTGAAAGAGTAAATATTGCAGCCTGTGATGCCCTCCAAGATCTCCTTAGTAAAAGGTGTGGGGAAAGGCTCTATGACACGAGTATGATTCAACTCTCTATAGTCCACACATATCCTTATCCTACCATCTTTATTTATGCTTATTACCATCAGCTAACCCACTCTAACTCCTCAATGGGCTCAATGATTCCATATTTCAACATCTTACCTATTTTTTTCTTTTACCTTGACACACATATTAAGATTTATCCTGTAAGGTCTCTTTCTAATCGGGTGCACACCTTCTTTTAATTTGATCCTCATTTCACCCAAAGAGTGATACACTCCTTTTAACTCATGATAACCTTGTGGAAATAAGTCCTGAAGTCACGTAACAACTTAATAATCTTTGCCACCTCCTCGCTTGAACCAATAATCACCAATAATCACTCCCTTAGGTTCTACATCTATCCTAATATTAATCTTCTTCATTTTCATAGGCTCATGATATGCACACACTTTTTCATCTATTGTGTCCATCACCTCGCACATACATTCAGTGTGGTTAACATCCAAATTATTATCCTCATCATCCTCATCATCTACTATGCACACCAGTTTACCCTTTTCTTTTGTTTCCCAGGTGTGGACCATTTCTTCCTCTTTAGTCTCTTCAAGGTCAAGGCATGCCTCTAAATACAACTCTCCAAACATATCTAACAAGATTTCCTCAACCTTCGCGCTATCTCCCAAAGTAAGGCACTTCATAATCTGTAATGCTTCATTGACCGGAGGTTTAGTAGAAAAGTAATCAAAAGTATGAATCATACTTGAGGTCATCTCCTGCCAATTAATTGTTTCTCAGTGTCAATTCTGCATGGACATACCATGCGTGTGTGCAACCACTTAGGGTGGCGTAGAACTTATGTACCTAGAGTGATGGTGGTAAGGCCTCCTGCCCCTTCGTCCAAAGTCTCTCACATTCCTGGACATGGTGCGAAGCAGGGGACTTCCCATGGAATTCACATATATGTGAAAGTACATTGCTCCTTAGAAACCTAGTAGAAAAGGTGATTCTTACCTCTCACCATTCTAATAGGTTGTCTCTATGTGTATCTATCAAAACGTACGTTGTTGTCCCCATAGGGCATAAACAAACATATTTATTTTGTTACCCTCATCATTCTCTTTGGGATTCCATAGTGTGTAAGAAGACATCGTGGTTCCCTTCACTAATGTACTTGAGGAACCTAGTTACGACTCAAGAACCGAACGGTGCATGACCTAATCGTGCAAGTAATAATATTCTTGATCTCTCGCCCAACTACTTCATACATTCCATGCTTTGAGTTGTCACAAGTAAAAATTGTAGTATCACTAATCGAATGAGCATCATCGCACTGTATCACTCCTTCCTTAGATTGTTCAAATATCTCAGGATCTCTGATTGTGCATGTGTATATCTTGTTTAGGTTTTCTTCACTTAAAGGCCCAACATACAAAGCATACCTTGTATCTATTAAAGGTATAATAACATGCTCTTCCTTGTTCTCAAAGCTAATTGAAGTGCAAATATGCATTATTCGCATAACACTAAGGGCACCCAAGTAACGTTGGGGAAACTATCTACTTCAACGAGCTCCAATACTTCAAAGTCCCCAATAAACTTGGCTCCTTGAATCATAATAATTGCATCTTTTAATACCCCAATAGGATTAGCCCTAGTTATGTTTTCCATATACAACACATTTGAAGAAGGTTGTAATGGTGGTCTTCCCATCTGATTCCAAACATCCAATGTGAGTACATTAACTTCCACACCTGTATCTATCAGAATGTTTCTCAGAAGCCATCCATATATGACTGCATTCAATGTAATCTCCTTTTCATACTCATGATTATGGGGAGGAAGATTTTCATGAAGTATTTACCTCTCACGCTCATTACTGCGCGTGTTAATTTTTCTTACAACCATTCTCTTAATAAAGGGATTATATTTTCCTGGCACAACATTTGAAATACCTCCTTCAAATCATCTACATCCTTCTCGTGGATTTCAACTTTCTTAGCTCATTTCATTACATGCGACTTCTCCTTCAAGCTCTAAATTTCTCCCTATAAATTCCTGATAACGTCCATAGTCTCTAAGTAAACTTCTTTATGATGTTCACCGTCATGGTACTTTTCATTAATCAATTCTTACTTTATTATAGTCATCTTGTACTTCAAAGATTCATAGGTGCACGCAACCTCATTTCATGTGGTAACTAATATGGGCTATAACTCGAGAATTTAATCCAACCTTTGACATCTATTGATCTCCATCCATGCGACCGTATCTTAATCGTATTTGCTCGCTTGTCTTACTTTTTTTTTGCTTGTTCATATGCTCTTACAAGTCGAGGCATTCTTAAAACTTATGTTATTTTCCACACCATGAGAAAATCACATTTTGAGGGCATTCATGTTAATAATGATAAGGAGATCCACGAGTAAAACAAGTTCCTCTAGGAAATCCTCCTCTTCCATCGTCGTGACCTCAGCCCTTTATATCCTCCACGAAGCCTTTATTTTTGTTATCCCCATTATTGTTCCCTTCATTATGTTGTTCTCCTTGTTCTTTATATCCACTTGCCACACCAAGATGGCACACACCAATTTCAATGGATTCATGTATATGATCTATCACTATGCAATTAACAATGTCATGAGTATGAGTATTGCAAATCTTACAATACATGACACATTCTTCCGGATCACGCGCTGCAAAAGAGGACATCTACTTGCATCATGATTCAAATGAAAAATCTTGCAATCTAGTAGCATAACACGTACCAACTTGGGAGGACAACTATCCTTGGTATGTCCTTCAACCTCACAATCTATACACCATATTCCACTACACGTCTCATGAGTTGAATTAGCAAAGATATTTTCCACTTGTTTCACCATAGATGTAATCTGTGCCTCTAAAAATGGACTCAATGCACGGTGTCCACACTCCCAACTCGCCTCAACGTCTGAGCTACCTCTAAAGTGTTACACAAATCTACAAAGGTCTTATGAGATAGTGCCCTTCTAAACGAAGTCAACAACCCACCGAAAAACCATTATGCATGCTAACTAGGGTGTATGGCATAAGATTACTTCGACAAAAAGTTTTAAAACATGCGTCATACTCTTGAATGCTTTTGGATAATCCCTACTTAATGTCCTTAAGCATGTTGATACTCTTATGTTTAAACTTTGGGATATGTAACTCACCCGAGAAACGAAGATCGCAAAGCATCATAATCCACCATAGTCTGGTGCGGGTCATACTTTCTGTATCAACTATGTGCATGCCCTTGAAGAGTAGTATGAAAATGAATTTCTTTTCTATGTGGAGTGGTGATTCCTTTAGTGCACCATAAAAACTCACACTTGTGCACATGCTCTGCAAATGATATCTTTAATACCTCTATATTCTAGCAAGTGGAGGGACATCTTGTAATAGACTTGCTTTGAGGTTGATGAGGGTGTAAACCTTGTCCACTAGATCTAGAACCATAACCCCCACTAGTATTTCCTCCACCACTAGAATCACTTGATCCACTTGATCCTCTTGAACCACCTCCTGCAGATGGCACCACTCACCGGTGGATGTATGTCCTTGCCTCCCAATAGTATTACTAAACTAAACTCCCATAGTCTATGAAGTTGTAGTACTTCTAGATGTGTTCCTAATGTTCTACACACCCACACTTTATCTTGATGATGTACTAAAAATATTACATGAATCGGGCCTCCAAATAACAAACACGATGTCTGTCTTTGCCATAGATGAATGTGTTATCTGATGCACTTCTATATTTAAAGGAAAATGATATCTACACTGAAGCTGCTAGACTACCTACACTCACTTATTGATTAATGATTACTTCTAGAACTGAAACATCATATACAAGGGCTAGGTCACCAAGTGGGATTAGATACATGCATGTGATCCTTACTCTTTCCTCCTTTGACGTGCTCTCATCAGTGAAGGGGATTCTCTACTATGCTTTCCTAAGCGGGGAAAAGCATGATGCTCTGGATCCATGTCTTCCACGTGATCCTTAAATCCTTCTTGATACATCACCCTTTATAACTCCACAAACTCCTTAATATCTTTATTGCTTCCTTCACCAATTCCCTCTCCTGCACTTCATTATACTTAAGCCGCCTTTATTCTCTCTTCCTTTCTACCACAAGGTCCGCCATCTTTCACCACACCTGCTCCTACCCCTGCACGTGGTGGGATGTTTAGCTAGCCATAGGGAGGTGCTCTAAACTCAACACCACCATCAAGATCTTAATAGAGAAATTAATAGTGTGGATGTAAGATCCTCTGGGCTTGCGCAAGAATTCAAACGTAACAAATTTCAGACAAGAATACATAGACACATCGTACTCCAAAGTATAACTGTGCACAACACTATCCCACCAATGATCTACATAGGCGTCCAAGATTCATCTGCATCAAACAAATCCTGATACTCTTCCTGCGTCCAAGTCCTTGGTTTGTAACTCCAACTCTTCTTTGATGCATACACTGACAACCACTCATACAAATCTATTGGAAAGTAGCAAAATAACATCTCATAAAGCTCATGATAAATATGTTCTTCAACCCATGCGCATGCATTGAAATCAGGTCCAAAACCATATCTTCACGCAAATTGATCTTGTCTATCAATCACCCAATCTTCAATGGCCGCAAGATTCAACCGATACGCCATCATCATGCAACATTGTGGTAAACAATTTGAAAAGAGGTCCCACAATGAAACCAAAATGTAGTCTTATTTTCCCACTCAAAACCCTAGGCATGTTGACACCTAACTCAGGACATATCTCGAGCACTCATCCGAAGCACACAAAGGTACCAGGCCCCTCTTTGTTACTATCTTACCAGGGTGTTAGAATGCATATTCATAATAACCAAAATCAAGGTACATATCTCATAATAACCATATCTCAATTTAGAAACACACATAATAAGGGAAACACGTAGATCACATAAGGATTAATACCAAATTCATCATATAATAACCATGAGTAGAGACATAACAAATCAATATCCATCAATAATGATCCATTATATTAATTCATGACAAACCACAGTGATTAAACCATAAGTATCATTAGAAGGTCATGCACACAACATACTAGCAACATAACTCTATTACAATCTAAATCTTGGTCTCTCAAAACAATGCAATTCAACACACACACACACACACACACACACACACACACACACACACACACACACACACACATATGGGCTAGGAATTTCCCTTCACTGCCCATGCAATTTCAAAATATGCCGCATGCTCAAAATAACCATGCATCGTTTATAAAGATAATCAAAGAAGTATACAAGCTTCACTTAATAATGAATTATTATAATTAACTTCAGTTCCAATCCTATTATTAGCTCAAACTCTGCATGACTCTTGATCTTCCATATGTTTCCAAAATATCCTTTGCATATCCTTGAAGTCTTCATGTTCCTATCCAAGTGCTTCACACTCCAACCTATATTTAATCCGTAACATACAAAATGGATAAGTCTTGAACTTTATCTTACTATGGCGTGCCCTTCGTTCACCAAACTTCGCACGCTCCTACACATCCCATTTATGTGTGCCTGTTCTCATGTGGCTTTGATACTTAGGCAATAATTCACCAGGCCAACAATAACAAAACATCTTTATTCACTCTCTATTTTGCATTTCAAAAATTGGCAAACAAGCATTCTCATAGAAATAATCTAACAATAGTATCCTATTTTAGAAAATACACACAAATTCCCATAATAAAACCATTGCATACAAACTCGTATCGGTGTTTTAAATCTGCTATGAGATAGCGAAGAGTTTTTACATAATCACGAGTCCTTAATCCTAAAATAAACTCATAAAATCATTCCACATACAAAGTATGCGAACCCATAATTTTTAATAGTTCACAACTCATTTCCATTCAACAAAGCAAAAGCTCAACACACAATTCCTTATTTCATTCAATTTACCCTTAAAAAAATCAAACCCGAAATGAACGCATTCCCGTAAGTAAAGTATAGGCACAACCCATAAACTCTTTCATTGACAAACAAAAATATGTAGACCTAGATAACAATACACAATGAATGATCATGCACTTTTGTTTCTCACAAAAATAAACTTTCCCAAATAATATTATAGCTTTCAAAATGCAAATATGTATTCCATTTCCATAGGTAATCGAAGTAACAAGTACAATCCATCATAAACATTTTTGATACAAAACCATGTACGAAAATACTAGAATATATTAATAACAAAATATCAATATTCCGTCATGAAAACCAAACTCGAAAATAACCAAGATGCCAAATTATCAAAATATAACTATTATGTTATAGAGAATCAGGGAGAAGCTCATGCCTATAATGTTTACATCCTTGCTAAACTTTGTTTCTGTCTTTTACAAACTTCTTTGAAAATCAAAATAACCATGCATTCATTCAAATATTCCTCTTTGAATTGAAATTTCCCTATATCTATATCAAAAATCACATTCATGGCCACAAAACATGCACAATGGGGGATAAATTCCACTATCTCCATATCCCAAAAATAGACTAGAAAAATAAAATAATGCAAATGAGCAAAGGGAGATGAAATGCGACCACATTTGGAGTTGTCTTCTCTAGGAAGCTAACCATTCCTAAAGAGTAAGGCTTACTGCAACAAATGCCAATAAGCCCAAAACCCATCCATACCACATTAACATGCCACACACTCTTTTTTAATTTATCTCCCTATTAACCAAACATGGTTCGCATAAAATTACCCAAACTTTGGTTAAGTTCTCAATGTCCCATTTAAATATGCCACCAATTTTAACAAAACACTAATACATGCCATCCATGTTATATGTTATCCACTCTTAATCAAGTGAATTAATATTCCTTGATTTAAGAAATCCCTTTTAATCCTTCATACACCTTTAATCAAACTTAATATAAATATTAACCCATGCTCATATGCCATGAGAGCTAACATCATTGATACATGTCATGAAAGCCAAGTGAGTTTTCAATGCATTCCACACCACTTAATATACAATTAATACCCAAAAAACACTTCAATACACACACACACACACACACAACACACACACACACACACACACACACACACACACACACACACACACACACACACACACACACACACACACACACACACACACACACACACACACACACACACACACACACACACACACACACACACACACACACACACACACACACACACACACACACATTCATAATCAATATCAAGTGATCTAGTAAGTGATCAATAAGCTTACATTCATTATCAACCATACGATAAAACATATATTTTTATAGAAAATGTCGTTATGAGCTAAGACTCCCGATTGTTAACTTTGTTTAAACCAAATTGTCGGTGTATTGGTCGCCTATATGGTCATCAATTTTGGGACTTGAAAGGGTGGGATGTTACATTCTCTCTTATTCCAAATAAAATTTATTTTATTGTATGAGTGTGTTTGTAAATGTGTGTTGGTGAGAAAATTTGTCTTGTGGGCTGATTTGTGGATTTTAGGCCAACGCTATGGGAATCTAAGTCCCTCTACATTTGAATGGTGCAACTCCCATTGTTTAGCATGTAAAACCAAAGGATTTTAATGGTGGTTTTTCAACCAGAGATCCATAGGGCACTCCACTGACCCTATGGCAAAGCCTGCAATTTCTTGCTAGGGCAGAAATTAATCTAAGTATGGGAAAGGGAGTGGGAAAGAAGGAAAGAAGGTCAATGATATAGGTAGAATATCAGATGCCTATATGCATTGATCAGAAAGTTCATAACATGCATTAACTAATAGAAGAAAGACAAATTTACAATTTTTGAGCACAAGACAGAATAAAACACGCTGGTCACAAAGCACCAATCGATTTTTCCATCGGGGGACATAAAATTCCTTCCTTTTTTATTGATCTCAGAGTTGAAACTTGTACACAAGTGGGAATAGAAGAAAAATGTAGAGGAGGAGAATAGAAGAAGATTGACTGTCATTTTTGTCCATCTCGTTCACAAAAACGTGCTTCCAGTTTTCAAATTTGATTGCCAGCCCCACGAATGACATTGAAGGGTCATTATATTCCCCAAATTCAAATGGTTACAAACCTACAAATTATCCATGCCTCTTCAAATTCCATCCTTGCGAAGAAAAATGCCCATGTCGTGTCAAAAACCAAACCTGCGAGCAAATGTTACACCCGATTTTCCAGTTTGAATATAAGATGTTAGATTTGCTCCATGCGTTTGGATCTTGGGCCGTTGCAAACAAATTTGATCATTTCCCCTCTTCTAGATTCCTATGCAACAAATAAAACACTTCTGATGATAAAAATGAGCTTCTATGTGCAAAAACACGTTTCATATTTCAATTTTCCAGTTTGCATATGAATCGTTCGATCCGTTCCCCTAATTGCTTTGAAATCAAGCCATCCACGTGGTAGGAGAACATTGGAGCGAAGTTGGGAGGAACTTTTTTGTTTTTGCATGCCAGAGATGTTTTCTTGATTTTCTCCCACAAAACTCCATCAAAATTTAAAATTTAAGTGTCCATCATGTAGAGAATTTCAACAAATTTCCATTGATATCAAAAATGCGAAAAACCGAGCTCTGGTTCGAAAGATATGGCCCTATGAAGATTTAGGGAAAAACTGGCAAAATACAGAGTCAAAATTAGGGTTGGCGGGGTCAAACTTCAAATTTTTCCCTTTTGGAATTTTTTTCCAAAACCTCCATGGCCCCGCCACTCCAAGACACATGTCATCCTCTGAATGATCCGTAGGCCCTAAGCAATTTTCTCCATTCTCCTCTGCGGGTTAACGACTCCATTTTTTCCTTTGAAATTTTACATTGGGAAAAATTCCCAATTTACCTCTGCACCCCGTTGCCCCACCATGCACTTCTCCATTCTCCCTGCGGGCTGCGGGCCACTTGATGACTCTTGCACTTTTTAGCCAAAAGGGATAAGTGTAAAATTTCTCTCCGCGGGCCCACCCAGGGAAAATTTCCCCTCCAAACTCTGTCGAGCCATAACTTGCAAAATACAGGGAGTTAGGAGGACTTCCTTACCTTTCTGGAAAGGGGAGATAATTCTCTATCTGATGAAGGTGATTCTAATAATCCTTGATCCCTTAGGAAGTTCCAGATTTCAAAAAACTGAGACTGGACCATTTTCAAAGGGTGATAACTCAAAAATTTCTAAGTCTAGACTTGGGAAAAAGAAGGAAATTTTTGAGGGGACAACAGTGGCTCTAGCTTTGGGACATGACATGTATTGAACAGGAGAAAACATGGCATGAGGATCTATAATCTCAATTTTTTTTTAAACATATAACGTTGACCAGTGCCTTATCCATTGGGCCTTGCAGAGTCATGTACAATACCGAGGAAAGAAAGAAGGAAGGAAGGAAACACACCAACCAAAACCACACCAAGACAAAAACAAACCAAAACACACACAATAGAAAAGGGAAATAACAAAAACTATGGTACAGGGTGAGGGACAACTCACTTTCACTGATGGTACAACTTCAAATATTGCCCACTTCTAGGCAATCCCAATGGAGTTCCATCCAAGTATGATAAGAGAAAGGCATTCTCACCACAAGCTTCCTGAATTTGAAATGGACCCAACCACAAAGAATCAAACTTACCATGACGCCCTTTGGCTCTCTCCTCTTGTCCCAAAGTAGGACCAAATCTCCAGCTCTAAACTCCCTTGCTTTGGATTTTCTATCAAAGACCTTCTTCACTTTTAACTGGTGTTCTTTGATTCTATCCACTACCTGGGATCTTCTCTCTTCTAGCTTCTCAAGGAAAAGGATCCTCTTGTCAATTGAATCTCTGTATTGCCTTGTCTTCCATTGTTTGAAGTAGCTTGAGAGCTAGCATTTCAATTGTAATAGGAATCTTTGCTTCAACTCCATATAGCAGCTGAAAAGGTGACATCCCTATTGCCTTCTTAGGAGTGATCCTATTAGCCCACAATGCATCATATAATTTTTATGCCAATTCTTCTGATTCTCATCAACAAGCTTGTGGATAATGGTCACAATATTTTTGTTGCTTGACTCAGCTTGACCATTCCCTTGAGGATAGTAGTCAGAAGAATGAGAAAGAGAAATCCCGAAGCCATAATAGAATTCTGTCAATTCCTTCGAAGAGAAATAAGTAGTGTTGTCCACCACAATCTTTTGAGGCACCCCAAAATGGACAATGATGTATTCTTTGATGAAACTGCAAACTACTTTAGAACTAGCTTGTTTGGTTGGAATGACTTCCACCCATTTGTTGAAGCAGTCCATGGTAGTGAGCACATAAGTATGCCTAGCACTTGAATGGGGATTTAAAATGCCAATGAAGTCCAACCCCCATTGTTGAAATGGTTCTTCAATAATCACAGGCCTGAGAGGCAATGCAGCTAACTGTGGTTTTCCAACAAATTGTTGGCATGCTTTGCATTTAGAAACCCAGCTCTAAGTATTAGTAAAAGAGAAGGCCAATAATATCTACCTTTGAGAATTTTGTGGGTAGTCACCATGGCTGAAAAGTGTCCACCACAAGCTTGATCATGATAGGCTTTGAGGAGTTTTTCTTGTTGTTCCTTGTCAACACACTTGAGAAAACAACCATCTATCCCTTTCTTGTAGAGTGCATGATTCCAAATCACATATTTGGTGCTTTTAGCCTGAGAGTTCTTCACTTGCTTGTAATCTAAATGAGGAGGGCAGTCCCCATAGGTAAGAAAGAAAGTGATGTCTGCATACCATTCCTCTGTAGTGTTCACAAAGAGAACTTGTGGGAAATCTTCTGAGCAAGTTGGGCAAGTGTCATCTCTTTCTCCAAGCTAAAATTTGAGAGATTCATCTTCAGCAATCAACTTACACAAACCATTTCCTCTAACCAAATTAGAGGGCTTAATCTCTAGGTCATACTCTTGGATATTTGCAATCTAATTTCCTCTTTTGGCTTTGGGATCTTGTTGTGTCAAAATGGACTTGATTTCACTTCCGGGGACCATCACCACGGTGTGAGAGTTGAGTATGTAAAATCTGAAATTCTTCATGGCCTTAACCACTACGTATGCATGCTTCTCCAATTGACTGTAATTTAGTTCATGCTTCTTCAAAGGGTAGCTCATGAAAGCAATAGGTGCTTCCAATCCTTCATCATTCTTCTGAACAAGGACAACAGAAAGAGTGTGCTCTGAGGCATAATAGTACATGATGAATTCCTTGCTGAAATCTGGAGATACCAGCATTGGAGCTTTGGCAATGGCCTTCTTGATTTCTTCAAATGCTGATTTTCCTTCACTACTCCATTTAAAACTTGTTTGAGGCTTCATCATGGAGGTGATATGCTTTGTTAGCTCAACAAATTTGGGGACAAAGCGGCGAAGAAAATTTACCTTCCCAAAGAATGAGTGCACTCCTTTCTTGCTTTGGTGGGAAGAGATAGTACTTTGAATAGCACTTACCCTCTCAGGATTAATATGTGCTCCATGCTTATTCATGATGTGTCCCAACAACTCACCTTTTGTGACTCCAAAGATACACTTCTTGGGATTTAGAGAAATGCCATGTTTTCTACATCTTGTAAGAATCTGCTCCAAGTGAAAGATATGCTCAATTCTATTCTTTGAAAACACGGTTAAGTCATCAAGGTATATGATAATGCAATTCTTGAGATATTTAAAAGCTAGGTCCATGGATCTTTGGAAGGTGGCTCCTGCATTGATCAGGCCAAAAGGCATCCTGCTGTAAGCAAAAGTGCCCCAAGGAGTTGTGAAAGCTGTCTTGCTACAATCTTCTTTGGCCACTTTAATTTGATTATACCCTAAGAAGCCATCAAGCAAAGAGAGCATCTCAGATCCAGTAACTGCTTGTAGGATATGATCCATGATCGGAAGAGGGTAATTGTCCTTAAGAGATGCCTGATTCAGATTTCTGAAATCTACACATATTTTGATCTCCCCATTTTTCTTTCTGACTGGTACAATGTTGGCCACCCATGTTGAGTGGTGAATGGGGAAAATGATTCTGGCATTTAGCATCTTGTTCACTTCTTCCTTGATAACATCAGCAATCTTTGGATTATAGGGTCTTTGCTTCTTCCTGAAGGGCTTAGCATCTTGCTTTAGAGGAATGGAATGATGCATTTCCTTTGGTTGAAAAGATTTGAGCTCATCGTAAGAGTAGGCCAACACATCAGAGTACTTTTTAAGCAAAGCAACGAACTTCCTTTTCTCTTCAGGTGAGCAACATTTGCCAATGTTGACCATCCTTGGATCTTTAGAAGTCCCAATGTTTTCCTTGTCAAAATTAGATGGACAACGAGAAGATAGCTTTTCTTTTTCACAAATAAATTTGTCATGCTTGTCAAATAGGTCCTCCAGAGAGACTAGACCTTTGGGGATCTTGTTACCTTTCAATCTGATCATGCCTTCATCATCCACTCTTTCAATTTCATCTGATGCATCTTTAGCCATAACTTCTCTATGTGGATTAACACTTCCCTCAAAGAAGAGATTATTGAAGTTGTCTCTTTTCTCCAAGAAGGCTAAAATCTGATTGTCGTCATTGAAAACTTGCCAGTGATCTGCGTTATCAGGTACACTTGGTCTAAAAACCATCTCAATGGTTATTTTTTCCTTGCCAAAAGAAGGATGAGGAGTCAATAGGGATGTTGATACTGCAAGAGAATCAACTCTTTCATTTTGTTGTCTTGGGATGGCTTCAATAGAGAATGCATCAAATAATTCAATGCAATCCCACACTCTATTCTTGTAATGCTTGAGCCTTGGGTTCTTCACCTAGTATTGCTGGTGGATTTGCTTCACTATCACTTTTGCATCACCAAGGCATCTCAGCTTTTTGATTCCCATGTCTTCGCTTCACTTATGCCCAAGAGGAGAGCTTCATATTCTGTTGTATTGTTGGTGTTGTCAAACTACAGTTTGTATGCAAAAGGATGCATCACATTAGAAGGAGAGTACAACACAACACCAGCCCCTAAGCCTGCTTTGGAATGGCTTCCATCAAACTCCATAGTCCAGACCTGATCTTTCTCTGATTCCGAGGAAAGTGGCAAGTCTTCTTCTCGTTGTGAAGTAAGGAAATAGTTTCCTAATCCACAATCTTGAAAGAGGATATTAGCTCTTGGGTCATTGGAACTTCTTACTATAAACTTCATTTTTCTTACCAGAAGCAACCTCTTCATCTCACCCTTTACTGGAATAGTTGCAGAGGTCTAATCCATCTTTATCTCTCCACCAAGGTCTCTACAAAAACTTCTACTCAAGAGCATGCTAAAAGATGCTAGAATGTCTACCACTAAGATGGTTAGGAGTACTTTCTTATCAGGGTATTCAGCCAAAGCCACTTGTGCATCTTTTATCCTTCCTACTAGTGGTACTTGCTTAGATTCCATTGAGTAACAAGCTCCGTTAACTCTGGTTAGTGTTAGGCCAAGAGCATTGGAAACTTTGAGTGGCATTACATTATCAGAAGCTCTGGAGTCAATGATGCAATTGTTGAGCTCAAAACCATTCATGAGAAGAGACAAGTAGAAGGGTTCCACCTTATCTGTTTTGGAAGCACTTAGGGCCAACATGTTTTGAGCAGGTGGTGTAGATGGTGTCGGAGCAGACCTTTATAATTCAAACTTGAAGGTATAGAACTGTTGCTCCGAACAACATTGATTAGTCTATCAAATTGAGCAGGGTGTGTTTACAAGTATTCAATCTCTAAGAGCTGCACTTTGGTCTTACTTGCATGTTCCACAAAATCAAATGGGACAATGTTGGATGAGGGGGAAGTTCCTGGAGTGAGGGAAGGTTTACATGGTAAGGGTCTTTGGGGAACTTTGGCTGACTTAGGATAGACTTCATTGGAGGGAGGAGTGTTTTTAATAACTTGTGAGCTAGAAGAAGGAAAAGGTGACTTACTAGATATAACAACCTGATCTCTAGCAGCCATTTGGCCTAGTTTCATTTTGGTTGAATCCATCGAGGGTGGTAATGGTGAGCCTTTGCTGATGATCTTCTTTTGTGTGGCTGCTGGAGTGGGATATTCTTTAGTTTTCTTTTCTTTTTGAGCCACGAAGGGTAGAGCATATTTCTTGGATTGGGCTTGAGTGAAGACAACACATGAGAAGCTTGTTTCTTCTTCTTCTTCTTCCCCATCTTCAACAAAATCGAACAAGCCATTATGCATATCAACTTCTTCAATTTCAAGGTAGCCTTTGTAATCCTCTGCTATTTCTCCTCCAAGCTCATCAATCTCAGGCTCCTCTCTTGATTCTCTGGTGTCACGAGATAGCATTGACATGAGGTGCTTCAAGGAAAGTTGGTGAGGAGGTGGTGTAGTTATTTATCTATCGGGGAAGTTTGGCCTCCTTGGAACATTTTTCGTTGTCATTTGGGACAACTATTTTTTTCAAGGCAACCGAGATCATTTGCCATTTTCTCGGAATATAGGATCTATAGTTACCGAAGCCAAACTCTAACCCTTCTTATTCCCATTTGAACCTTTCACCTTTCCGAGAGGATTAAGTCATCATCAGTTTCAATGGAAAAGTTTTGAGCTTCCCTCAGTGTGCTTGGTTGGGCTCTTCTGAGGAAGAAACCAAATTCTAGTGGCAAGGCACTGATGAAGAATATTCTCAGGTGGTTCTCAGGAGGTAGCACATCTTTAGGGACTCTTCTTTTTAGTCTGTCAAACCTTGCTACAAATTCCCTCATGGATTTAGAGCTTTCTTTCTTTATTTGGACTAATTACACCAGTAGCTCTTGACCATCTTCAGTGCTCTTGAATCTATTTTCAAATGCTTTTCTAATATCTTCCCAACTAGTAATAGATCTTGCAGGAAGTATGTAAAACCATTCAACAACTTTTTCCTGAAGTGATTCCACAAATAATTTGATTGACACGTCTTCATCTTCAACACCTAACACACCATAAGCTATGATGAAGGCTGCTACATGTTCTTTAGGGAGTTGGGAGCCATCTCCTTTGAATTTGGGAAAATTATTTCTCGAACCTCTTAGCAGATCATGAAGTATTCGTGGGACAGCAAGTGGACCAATATTTCTTCCCCATGGTACATTGGGTGTACGTGCTTCACATTCATTATCAACCATTCTGTTTCTGTTTCTGGCTTCTTCAATAGCTAGGGCTGCTTCTCTTTCCTCTGCTGCAACTTGAGTCTTGCAATTTCTTCAAGTTGAGCTCTAATCTCTTCCTCTCTATCAAACTCGAGCTATAACCTCTTGCTTCTTCTCTCTCCAACTCCTCAAAAGTAGGGTCAATCACTCCTTGCCTCAATTGGCGAGTATACCTTCTATCAGCCAGCTTGAAGGCTTATTGTCTTCTCTAGAGGTGCTGGAATTTGTTTTTGCTCTTCCAACTCAAAAGTAGGTTCTTCTTCTCAGTCCAAAATCTTTGTAGCAACAGAGTAATGTTTTACACTCTGCCTACTATGCCAAATAGCCTCCTTTAGGTCTAAAATGATATCTTCTTTGATATGAAAGAATGAAGAAGGTCTCTAGGAGGATTTGCAAGAATAGTCATACTCGTATTCATGTGGATCACAAGGAACTTTAGACTTCAAAACTTAAAAATACTTTAAAACCTTGTGGTCATTTTAGGGTGCAGATGCTGCAACTCTACCCCACGGTGGGCGCCAAAAACTGTTGGTGAGAAAATTTGTCTTGTGGACAAATTTGTGGATTTCAGGCCAACGCTATGGGAATCTAAGTCCCTCTACATTTGAATGGTGCAGCTCCCATTGTTTAGCATGTAAAACCAAGGATTTTAATGGTGGTTTTTCAACTAGAGATCCATAGGGGCACTCCATTGACCCTATGGCAAAGCCTGCAATTTCTTGATAGGGCATAAATTAATCTAAGCATCGAAAGGGAGTGGGAAAGAAGGTGAGAAGGTCAATGATACAGGTAGAATATCAGATGCCTATATGCATTGATCAGAAAGTTCATAACATGCATTAACTAATAGAAGAAAGACAAATTTACAATTTTTGAGCACAAGACAGAATAAAACACGATGGTCACAAAGCACCAATCGATTTTTCCATCAGGGGACATAAAATTCCTTCCTTTTTTATTGATCTCAAAGTTGAAACTTGTACACAAGTGGGAATAGAAGAAAAATGTAGAGGAGGAGAATAGAAGAAGACTGACTGTCATTTTTGTCCATCATTGCAAAAAACATGCTTCCGCTAAATTCGATTGCTTTCCCATGAAATGACATTGAAGGGTCATTATATTCCCAAATTCAAATGGTTACAAACCTACAAATTATCCATGCCTCTTCGAATTCCATCCTTGCGAAGAAAAACACCCATGTCGTGTCAAAACCAAACCTGCGAGCAAACGTTACACCCGATTTTCCAGTTTGAATATAAGATGTTAGATTTGCTCCATGCGTTTGGATCTTGGGCCGTTGCAAACAAATTTGATCATTTCCCCTCTTCTAGATTCCTCTGCAACAAAGAAAATGCTTCTGATGAGCCAAAAATGAGCTTCTATGTGCAAAAATGTGTTTCATATTTCAATTTTCCAGTTTGCATATGAACCGTTTGATCCTTTTCCCTAATTGCTTTGAAATCAGGCCATCCACGTGGTAGGAGAACATTGGAGCGAAGTCGGGAGGAACTTTTTTTTTTTTTTGCATGCCAGAGACGTTTTCTCGATTTTCTCCCACAAAAATCCATCAAAATTTAAAATTGAAGTGTTCATCGTGTAGAGAATTTCAATGATTTCCATTGATATCAAAAATGTGAAAAACTGAGCTCTGGTTCGAAAGATATGGCCCTTTGAAGATTTAGGGCAAAATTGGCAAAATACAGAGTCAAAATTAGGGTTGGCGGGGTCAAACTTCAAATTTTTCCCTTTTGGAAAAATTCCCAAAAACCTTCGCGGCCCTACCACTCCAAAACATGTGTCATCCTCTGAATGATCTGGAGGCCCTAAACAATTTTCTCCATTCTCCTCCACAGCCGATGGCTCCATTTTTTTCCTTTGAAATTTTACATTGGGAAAAATTCCCAATTTACCTCCGCGCCCCACCGCCCCACCATGTGATTCTCCATTCTCCTCTGTGGGCTGCAGGGCTACTTGATGACTCTTGCACTTTTTAGCTAAAAGGGCTAAGTGTAAAATTTCTCTCCGCAGGCTTGCCTAGGGAAAATTTCCCCTCCAAACTCTGCCAAGCCATAACTTACAAAATACAGGGAGTTAGGCAGACCTCCTTACCTTTCTGGAAAGGGGAGAGAATTCTCTATTTGATGAAGGTATTTCTAAGAATCCTTGATCCCTTGGGTAGTGCCAAATTTCAAAAAACTTAGACTGGACCATTTTCAAAGGGTGACAACTCAAAAATTTCTAAGTCCAGACTTGGGAAAAAGAAGGAAATTTTTTGAGGGGACAACAATGTGTAAGCGACTCATGAATTATTGTGTAATAAGTGTTTCCATGCATTTAAAAAATATTACCCTTATTTCTACTATGATTTTAGTTTGTAGATTGTGGGTATTACATGTTAGCTCGAGTCTTAGATGTGAATGCCATTATTTAGTATTTCAATGGTCTATATTTTCTAATAAATGGGTAATCTAAATGTAAATATGGTAGAACAATATTTCTAAGTAATAATTTACATGTATTCCAACTCCCAAAAACTTGAACCTAACCTCACGAAATTAGACTTCGTCATGTGCTTTGGGTGAGTGTTTAGCTCAACACCTAAGTGATATGTCAACACACGTTGGAATTAAGAATAATGTGTTGATTTTGGGGTGTGAAACCTTGGGTAGGTGTGGACACTCAAATTTAGCAATTTATCATTTTGACATTGTTAGTTTTTATTGTGTTTCTTGGCTAAGATAGACACCGCATCTTATTCCCACTCAATCTTTCTATCTCTTTCCCAACTTACTTATTCCTACAAATTGATGTGTTAACACTTTATAAAAATGAATGCATAGATTCAATTCTTAAACTTTCCACCACGATGAAAAATTCATATTTCATCCACCATATCCTTGTCCTAAACTATATAATATGATCGAATGTGGAATTTGTTCATAGTAGCTCGTATGGTCTTGAAACAACACATATTTAAACTTTGCTTTCAATTACAATATATTTGTTTGATTTTTTTAATCCTCCCAATTTAACAAATATTGACTATTGTAAAACCCTAAGATATTTCAGAGTCACATAAATGAATAAAACAATGAAGTACATATCTAACTTAAGAAATAAGCTAGACAAAAATGAAACCATAGGTGCAAGAGGGAGGATAAAAGACTTAGCTGATTTCAAAATAGATCCCAAAGTATGTTGGACTAGAAAAATACTAAATAAGAGGAGAAGATGTGCAAATCGCACCCAAAAATTATGTAATTACTTGAAATAAGTTGGACCGGGTGCTGAAGTAGTCGGGGGTGCTGGGCATTAAAGACTACATCTGGGCACCCGTGACTATGAAAGACCTCATAAAATAATTATTCTTGTGTCGCAAGATGCTCGCTAATCTTCACTGTTGGTTGCCTTTGTGTTCTTTGGTTGATCGCAGAATTCACTGTAACTGCCGCAAAAGAGAGAGATAACATGAAAAACCCCAAAACACATGAAATCCTAAAAATAAAAAGATGCAAATGGGGATTCGATGACCCCGAAGGTCACCCAACTAAGTGTGCTTACAACCAAATGTTGCACTACATTTCAAACTCCATGTATTTCTTGTGCATGTGTGTAAGAATTGTTCCCTAAGTGGATCTTGTACAAGATGCACTTGATAACGAGCAATAGCTAGATGTAACAATGAAAATAGATATGTGGACGACAAAATGAACTTCCCCTCTTATGCATGTATGTAGAAAATGCAGTCCCTTGTCCCTTGAATACAAGTTATACGGATGCTTTGATGCTCTTAAAATGCCTTTGGATGCAACCTTAAGTGATAGTAATAGATTCTTAGAGCTTGGTCCTTTATTTTGGTCATATAACTTTATATTTATATGATTGCCTTGGTTAAATTTTGCTAATTAATAGCTATAAGGCCAACCTATAAGAAAATAAGATGAGTAAAAGATAAAAGATGCCCAAAAGGAATGAGTACGGTAAAAGAGAGGTTGGGGGCATCTAGAAGGACAGGGTGATCGGGTGTTGGCGCCTGTCTGGGGTGCTGGTGTCTAGAGTCATAAAAGATAAAGTAGTAAAGTATTGATTGGGCTGTAGGGTGTAAGAGGCCAGAAAGAAGACACGAAACACATACAAAAGGCTAAAGATAGTTGTTAATTGTTAGTTTTCTCACTTAGGAATCATATGAATAGTAGTATGTGATTAGGACCTAGAAATGTACATAAAGTGCATGATTGAGTGTCTACATTTTCCTCCACTTTATTTTGTTGAGTGAATACTCAATTATATAAATTGGATAAGAGACACATACACGATAACCATGTAGATCGATGGCAAAAGTGTGATGAGGAAACAAGTGAAAGTGTGGGGTGATAAAAAAATGAAGTGCGGAAGCTAAGCTAGGAAAGAGGAAGTGACCCTAGGGGTGAAAAGTGTGATGTGTGTACCATGTTTTACTTGTTATCATCATCTCGGTTGTATTGTGCTTTAGATGTTGCTCCTTATCGGGACGAACTGCAAAAAAGTAGTCAAAGTCATGTATATGAAAATTTTGATTCAAGTATGTAAAAATGCGAAAAAGGAACATGTGCACATGATATGTGATGAGTGAAATGGATAGAAAGTATCCTGAAACACTATAGAAGGATGAATTTTTTGGGTGGTTTAATGCCAAGAATGAATTTTTTTGGGGGATCTCACACCTGACGAGAAAAGTGTTGGGGAGAAATGTATAGGGTTATTCTCCATCCCTGAATACTTCCTAAGTTATACACCACTTTGTAGATGGTGTGATCTTTCTTTATTCTAGTTTGATCCATTTCGATCCAGTTTGATCCAAGTAGAAAAGAAGATAGAGTGTATTCGATTGTTAGAGCACTATGCCTATACTATGAAAAATGCTCTGTAAACTATTAAAAACTACGATGATCTAAGAAAATTATTATAATTGTTCCTGGTCATAGGCACCCAGTAATATTAGGAGCACTCAGTGCTCATGTTTATATCTAGGTGCTGGTGTATGTGCTAAATTGAGGACCCAAGACAGGATTTGGGTCATTACTGTCTATAACTCTATTTTATTCATGTCTTGTGCAAGCCTTTACCGAAGATTTGAGTTGTTATATGGGGTGACTAGTTCACCCAATGTATGTCCCCCTCGTTTGGGGTGATGTGACATTGCTAGGAGAATGCAAACCAAAGGAGGACCCAATGCTGATATAAAACGAAAGACCCTGTAGGGGGGAGGGAATGTGCATGGTAGAAACCAAGGCACACGTAAACAAAGTGGATAGGACATGTGTTAGTGAAAACAAGAAAAATACACATGTAGAAGAAAAGTGTAATCTAACAAGTAAGAAGAAAATGTAGACTGCGAAAAGTGGGTTTTAAACATGGGACATTGCTCACAATGTTACAAGAAAATCAAGGCCAAAGCGACCAAAAGCATACAAACAATGAACAAGCAAGACATATGGCATAGCCCACAATCAATGGCAAATAATGACAAACAATATCAAACAAAGTATCGAGATAACCATGGTGGAAAATAGTTCATGTAAGGAAAATGTTGTGCATGAAGCACAAGTGAACATGTTAGAAAGATAAAAAGTATGTCAAAGCATGTATATATTGATAGAATAATGTGATAGTAAGAATAAGAAGTTGTATAAAATGAAACAATAGCACATGTGATATGAAAATGAATGTAGATGCCCTTAGGAGCCTCGGTGGGGACTGGTAAATGGTATAATGCCAAGCATTCATGCTACGTATAATGATTTGTAGGAAGGCTGCATTCACATCTAAAGACCAAGTGAACACACATGTATATATAGAAAATATAATGACATACAATGTATCATCCAACATGAAAACAAAGTGTACATGTAACTAAGATAAGCAAGAAAGACTATATACAACCAAGATATGTAGTATGTTGTGAGTGTGAATGGAATGGAATGCAAAATGAATGTGATAGGAGCATCATGCCCCCAAAGTGAATACAAATGAATATGAGATGAGGTTAATTTATAAAATACCCTCGATAATTAAGAATGAACCATAGAGAAAAAGTGTGTCATCGGAAATGGTTTGAATGCGATGCTAGAATGATAGATCATGAAGCGTAGAGTGTAAAGTGTGTGAATGTGGTGAGGTTCATTATAGATTTATACTCTTAGCGATCAAGTATGAACCTTAGCACAAGAATACACCATATGGTTATGATGATATAAGTTTTGTGTATCAAGTTGTGTAAGATGAATGAAAAATACTAAATGCGAAGCATAAAGCATACTAGTAGAAATGTGAAACACCTAAAAATTCTAGAGGGGGGGAGTAAACATGATGCCCCCAAGTGTATGATGATGTGTAAGCTATCCAATGAAAGTAAAGGGAAAGTGTCCTCCACCTAATGTATGATGAGATAAAGGCACGTGACCATGCTCTAAAATCGGTGAGATACGAGACAAATGATGTATTGGTGAATGAGACCTATGTGCATGAGAACTAGGAGGTGATGTACACCTATATGAAGGAGACCGAGGAGGTGATGTGCACCTATGTGAAGGAGACCGAGGAGGTGATGTACACCTATGTGAAGGAGATCGATGAGGTGATGTGCACCTATGTGAAGGAGTCATTTGAGTGATGGACCTAGGTTGATGAGATGGACTAGTGGACCGATGAGACCAAGTAAGTCGTGTGCAAATTGGTGAACTAGGTGTAGAAGATGCGTTATATTTGAGAGGTCTAGGGGACCTAGATGCTCTAGTGAGTGCAATAGCAACCTCAAGAGGAGGCTGAGGAAATGGAGTGGATGATGGAACACCTTGGATAGAGACATCTTGCTTACCGTGAATGAACTTAAGACACAAATTCACCATGGAAAATATAGCTTGAGTAGCTTGGAGCCAAGGAATTCTGAGATCAGATCACATCCTTAAATTGAAGGTACGCCAATGAATGCCACAAGCATGGTGAGAGGCCTAACTGTGATTGGAAGCTTGACATAACCATAGAATTTTGGAATTGGATATGATATTTGCAAGAGTGGATAATTGATAGCAATGAGGAGCGCAATAGAACACACACAAAGAGGATATGATGAGTTGATCATAGTATTGTTGATAGCATAAGATCCAATAGAAGTATTGATATATAATGTATCAGAAAAAAACGTAGCATGAAAATCATGATCAAAGAATGTGATGAATGGTAGAGATGCCTCAGTATGTGCAACTAGAAAATCGGGGCCCTCGATGAAGAAGGATGCACAATGCGATATGTATGATCAGCTAAAGAATCAACCACTTGCTTTTCGGGCTTATGGAGAGGATCGTTAAATATTTTGACCTTTTTGTTCTCATTAACCGGCATAGATGTTAAAGGCTTAGGAAGCTCGATTGCATTATTGTAAATTAGATCTTGAATAAGATGTCAAAACTTGAAACATTGATAAATGGAATGTCTGACACATTGATGATAGTTACATCTAATTTTTTTGTTATATTGCACCCTTTAGGTCAAGGTGGATCCATATTAAGTGATGGAGGAAGCGTAATAAGATTGCTCTCAACAAGTTGTGGTAATAGAATATGTGAAGCACAAGGCAATTTCATGAAGGTACGCTTTGGAGCTTACAATTGAAGCTTTTTAGGAGTAGAGACAATGTGAACGGTAAATTTTTCTTTAGTAGGCTTAGTAGATGGCTTGAAAGTTGATTTTCTTTGAAACCGAGCCGAAGATGAAGCTTGATCATAATATTGAAGATTTCCCATAGATAACAATTTACTTTCGCGTAGCTTAAGAGTATGAAATAGTTGATCAAATGATGAAGAGGTCTCAAAGATGAAAATCTCTTACAAAGGAGGTAAGATACTTTAGACAAATAGATATTGAAGTTTAGAATCCGCTAGTACATTAGACATCTTAGCTAATTTGTTCTTATATCGTAAAACATAGTCCGCTAGATGCTCATTAGATCCTGTTTGATTTACATGAGTTGAGCATATGATATCTTGAAGCCAATATTGATTGAAAAATGTGCCAAAAAAGCATCGAAAAAATGCATAAATGATGTTACCAAATGGACAGGTAGATCATAAAACCAACACATTACATAATCTTGGAGGCTTCTAGGAAATAGCTTTGCTAATAAAGTATGATCATCCGCATAATCTAGACATGCCACATGAAATGCTCGATGATGATCTTGAGGGTCACCATGGTCAACTAAGGTGGGTAACTTAGGGGTGATGAAGTTGAGAAGAAGTACATAAGTGGAAATGGTGGGTGTGAAAGGAACATGGATAAGTAAAGTGGAATCAAGAGACAAAGATGCATGAGAAGTAGTCTGCTGAAGAAGTTGATGGATTTGAACTTGAAGAACCTGATAGAGAGAGGATAAGTCTTGAGTGTTAGCATAAGAGACTTCTTGTGTGAGAAGCAAGAGGCGGGGTGAAGTGGTTGGTAGGAGTAGGAACATATACGTGGATAGTAAAAGTAGATGTATTGGTGGAATTAAGAGGTTGAGTAACATGAGTAGTCATAAAATTAGGAACATATGTAAGAACATTAAGCTCATCAAGATTGGTGGACTCCTCACGAGTAATGAATAAAATAAAATCTAGATCTTTCATATGTTCAATAAGATGATCATTAAGCTCTTGAAGGTGGGCTTCGGTAAATGTTCCATAAGATTGAGCCACGATAAAAATATGGCAAAAATCGTAGAAGTAAGGTTGGGTTTGAGCAATGGGTTCACCAAATGATTTAACAAATATCGACTATTGTAAAACCCTAAGATATTTCAATGTCACATAAATGAATAAAAAGCTGAAGTATAGATATGACCTAACCAATAAGCTAGACAAAAATGAAACCCTAGGTGTAAGAGGGAGGATAAAAATACTTATCTCGATTTCTCAATAGATCTTGAAGTATGCTAGATTGGAAAACTGGTAAATAGGAGGAGAAGACTGTGGCAACCACACCGAAAAATTTTTATTTCCGGAATAAGATGGACTAGTGTAGTCATATTTTTATACCCTTAGACCAATAGTCTAATCCCATGCGCACCGACCTATCACCCAACAGGCGTTGGGAGCTCACTTGAGGCATGCGCGGGCGTCAAGTCTCTCCTTTATGTGATTTTAGTGAGAATGCATAATATTATGACAAATATTCAAGTGCAAGTGAATAGAAAAGAACCATGCATCATTCTAAGAACTTAGGACAAGTTGTCATCTCAATGCATCCAGAAAAGAGAAATAACAAGCAACATATATAACTGATTCATTCATAAAGGAAATGCATAAGGATTGTACTCATGAACACATATATGATTCAGACATGTAGAGCCTTATATTCATATTAATATGTTTAATAACCACATTACATCCCTTAAAGTCATAACAAACCTTCATATAACAATGCAAAGCCAAGTCATGCATTAAAACTACACTATGTTCATCACATTACAAAGAAGAATGTAGACCCATCCCTCTAAATGTGTCATGATTCCTATATTTTCCTAATCCCAACCCATAGAATCCTCCATGGTATTTCTATAGGGCTTTGCCTCTTTCCCCATACCTCCACTCTCCCAGGATGACTCTATGTCTCTCTATGCTCTTGTCTCTCTTCTCTATCTTTCTTGCTACCCACGCACCTCAATATATAGCTTTCCTACCTTCAACGCCGTAACTTTTGAGGTAATAGATCGACTGCCAAGTGTCTAAGTGGTCCTCCAATGGAGTGTGCCTCCTCTAATCCGAGCTCTCCACTTTGTGCAATGATGTTCTTCTGGTAACCTTCCATCGCATGCATGGAATATTCCCTTTTTGATCCTATAGTCGCTAGGCTGGAACCTTATCCACAAGGGTCACACTTTTCTCATGTGCTGCCTAGGACACCAAATATGGCTAAGTCCAAAACCTATCTTGCCTTGTGCATGCACACCATGTGTTATGCAAAACTCTGCTAGAACCATTCCCTACACACCTTCAACCCCACACTCCCTTCTTTAACTAGGTCCCACGCACCCACGCACCTTCTTGTACTTGGCTAATATTCTGGGGCCTAACATCACCCCACACTATGCTTGTTCTCCATCCTCGAAACATTCTTCAAAGAATAAAGAATTTGTGTCCTTATAATGGTTGGAAAGAAAGAATAAGGGAATGAAGAATTGGGAGAAAGAATGGGGAACTTGTTTATTGTTGGAGGAGGAGAGGGAAATCCTTCCCTAATTCTGCCTCTAAATTCTCCCAAGCGTCAACCTTGTTCTAAGCTTGCTAACAGAGGTCACCCACCAAGGCAATTACTTCTTTAAAACTCAGCTCCTCTCCTTTGGCGCTCATGGTGTCAACAATACCCTCCAATTTCTTCCCCAAGTCTTCAAGGGTGTCCATCCTGTGGGTGATTTAGGGGTAGAGTTCTTTCAATCGACTATTGATTGAGCCTTGCAAGGCCTCGATTGCTTATGATTTCTTCTCCACCTCGACCAAGATCTTATCTCTCTCTGCTCTATTCCCCTTATTTTCTCTTGGAACTCCTTGAGTTCCATTTTATGGGTGGCAACCAAGATACTTTCCACTCTATCTCTATCCATGTAGTTATCATAGGCAGCTTCAACGACTTGCGTTGGCCTTCACTTCTACTAGAAGTTTGGTGTATTGAACCACGATATCGACAACCTTCATCTTGTTTTCTTTCTCTTTAGTGCATCTACGCCACTTTTGTAGATTCTAAAGAAAGTGGTTGCCTCTCTATTGTGAGAATGAGTTAGATCCTTTAGACATTGCAAGGCTGACTCGGTCATCTCGATCGAGTGGCGTTAAATCGGGGTACTTCAGGGACAATTGCATATGTAATCATCTCCACCTTCTTGGAGACTTCGCGCACCTTAGCTTTTTCTTCCTTCAACTCACGCCTTAACTAAGCACTTTGATCAACTCCTCTTGCTTTAGGTCTTTTCTCTTCTCTACGAGCTCCTTCTTTTTCTTCTCCAATTCCTCCTCTAGGAGTTTTACTCTATCGTTTCTCCCCGAAACACTCGCCTCAATTTCAACTGAAACTTTATTAAGCATGTTATAGACTTGTTCATCCGATAGCTATTGAGAGTTCACCAATGGATTTATCCCTTTGGCTTCTGGCACCTTCATTAACACTCTCTGACTCACTTCAAATTTTGGTTCATCCACGTGGGACTCAAACGCCAAAGATAACATCTTTCTTGTCCGTGGGTACGCACCTTATTCATCGAATGATGACATTGCTAGGAGTTTCTCTGTAGGTACTTTGTGCTCAGAGCGTTTAGGTAACACCTTGCTAGGATCATCAATGTATCCCATTCCTTGCCCTTATGTTACTACTACACCTTTCCCACATGTCTCGTGTAACTTTTGGGAAGCTCACTTTGCTAACTTGGGATCTCCACCCATACTGCCATACTCCTTCCCAATGCTCTCTTCTTCAATCTCCTTTATAATCTTGTCCGCACTCCTTTCCGACTCTTGTTCCACAAACTTCTTCATGATTCCAGCCACTTATCTCTTTGTGGCTTTCTCTACTTCCTCCTTGGTGAGGCTTGGGGTTCTTTGGTTCTTGGTGCTTACTTCTTTGCTCACCCCCTTGCCTTGAGCCTCAACTTCTTCCTCATCATTCTTCTCCTCATCTCTTTTGTTATACTCCTCTTCATCTCCCTCTTCCTCAGAATCATGTACATCATAGATTGGATGGTCTTCACCTCCTTCAGGCTCGTCATCATCATCCTTTTCACCAATGTAGGCATCTAGAATCTCCATATCTTCTGAATTTGCCTCATCTATCACCTTTTGCTTCTTCCTTACTGGGGATTCTAGTATAGGAGATTCTTCCTTTTCCTTCTCTTTGACAAGTGATGTCTTCCTTGACGATTCCTCATGGGTGAGGATCTCTTCATGTTTTAGTGCTTCTTCTTCTAGAGTATTTTCTTTGACAAGGAATTCTTCATCATTGCGTAAGTGCTAGGCTTCATGATTGCTTAAGCGCGCCCATCGATTATACAGTCTGCACACTTGGTGCTTTCTTCTCCTACCCCTATTCTCTTTCTCCTTTCTTCGAGTAATATTTTTCTACCTATGAGGTCTTCGGAATGGAGACATCATTCTATAGATATGTGCCTTTCTTGAAGTTTGGCCTTATGTGAAGAGATATCTTTCTTTGCAGCTCTTCCAACGATTGACAATGTTATTGGTTTCATCATTTAAACTTTGTGGGATACATACTTCTCCACGTACTCGCACTTTTTAGGGTACACGAGCTTTTGACACAACTTGTGGTGGTCTTGGTCCACCTCACTAAGGTTGAACCTTAGTTTTTTGGCTTCCTTGAATTTGTTGATCCGTGCCTGGAAGTATTGCGCGGTGAAGGAGAAGGGCAACTTAAACCATGGACCCTTATTTTCATTTGTTAAATTAAATCTACCAATGTAGAAGTGTTTAAACACCGCAAAATTTGCTTCTCCATCCATGATCATGGGCAACTACTCTGGGATCCTCTACTCTACCCCGAATGCGTTACACATTTGTTTATAAGACTTCTCTATGCGTGCCTTGTGAGCGGTTGTCATGGTTTCACAAGTGTATTTTTCAAATCTCTTTGTGGGCAAGGGATCCTCATCTAGATACTCCCAAACAATTTTTTTCTCGACCCATTTGGTACCCCAATCTCTCGAAAAGATAATGGTGAGGAGGATGTTGCCAAATAATATCTTCTCTCCCTCCTCGTGTGTTGCTTATGATCTCATCCATGATGAAAGCAGCACAAGTTACTGATTGTTACTTTTGATATCTTCCAAATACATTTAGCCATGCCTTGTTCACTTGTGTCCATCATTCCTGATCATTGAGCTTGGTTACCAAGCGCGTGACCATCCTCATAACATGGTCTAGAATCTCGGTGATGTCAAAGTATCGCAACCGCTTTTTGTAGGCATACGTGGCTACTGTCTCCTTAATAGCCTCTTTATCGCTTAAGTTATCATCTATGCTTTCTCCTTCACAAATAAGGCATGTGAACTTGGATATCAGCTGCGGTGTTATGCACATCTTGTGGCCCACAAAATAAAAGTGATCCTCATGCATGTGCGACATCAACCATTGATAAAGGCACTTAAGCTTGCTAAAGTAAGGTAACTCATACAATTGCAATAATCTAACCTTCTCCAATTTGACCTTCACCTCATCGTTGTAAATAGGCATTCCATCTGGACATCCTCTTGTTAGCTAGATGAACTAACTCTAATGCCATTTCCTTCTCATTTGTGCTCGTGCGATGGTTATAATCACTCACCATCATTTTCCTCGATGTGACACCCATTCCTTTCCTAGCAATACTCCATCTGGGTATTACATTTCTGCGTACCATTCCTTGTTGGAACTCGTGATGGCAATTGTTTGCTTTCCTTTTCCCTTGCCCTTTGTTTTCTTTGGTGAAATAGTTGCTTTCTTGGGTGCCATGATTTCTATCAGGATAACTACGAATTCACTCTGCTCTACTACTCTGCTACACTCCAAACTCAACTCCAAAGCTCAACTCCTAGAATAAATCCTTCTATCCCCGTGCCCTAGCTGCCAAAACCTAACTAGGAAAACCTTCCACAAGACAAATCCCTTCACACAACCTTTCCTCATGCTCGTGTACTTATTCCTTCTGGTTTGTAGATCTACTCTAGTCACATGCTTAAATTCTCGATTCTTCTTCCTTCACAAAAATTTCTCTCTAGATGCCCTAGTTCACGAGAGCGCTTCAACTTCATAATAACAAGATAGAAAATGACTTACCCGACCTTGTATTTATAGTTTTTTCTTCCCTCTAGCAATAAATGCTATGTCACCTACTAATGTACCTTAACATTAAATGTGGATTTTTCCACTAAGCTAACTTTAAGTGCCCTTACCCACGTACCACATCCTACGCAAAAAATCCTTTACAACCTTCTGGCGCATGCAAAAATCCAATCTGACCGAAGACTCTTATGCGCATGTCTACAGTGCCAAAGGCACTTCTTCTATCCTTTACCCAATTTTTTTCCCTCACCTACCTCATGTTGTTTTTGTGCTCTTCATCCTTTGTACATGGTCTCTATTATAGCCTTGACACCATAATTTATCATCCACCTGTTTCCTCACGTGCTTTCTCAACCTTACGCACTTCCTTCTATTGGGCCACTTAACTTGTATTGTAGGCTTATACTTTGCATTACTCCACCCCACACTAAAACAGATGTGCGGTCCTCTGCGCATACACAACCTTGGAAAAAAATGTGGTTATCGACGCATAAGGTGCAAAACAAAACAAAAAGAAAGGAACAAGCAACGAGAACACAAGAAAAAAAAAGCATAAAGGGAAATTCTAAGCTAATTGGCAACACTTTGCCTTATTGCATAAACCAAGAAGACTTATGTATAGTAGGGCTTCATCCTACTTCCATTGAAATGACCTAGTAATCTCGTCCCACCCAATGCTTGTAACTAGCAAATGCTTGAATCAAGGACATATGAGATGATGTAAGGTACCAACTAATGGACTTTCAACTTCCCAGGATGGCGCAAATACTTAGAATCATACAACAACACCATATGCCCAACCTCAAACTTCTTGTTCTTGATATGACAATCATGCCATGCTTTTTTTCTTGCTTTTTCTGTCTTCTGACTCCATCTAACAAGTGATCACCTTTTGTCTAACTGCATCAACTTATCAATCCTTTCTTCCAACACTTTCTCATCAGCTAACCCTCCTGTGTGTGCTATATACGCAATGATGGTAACATGAATTCAACTGGTAAAACAACCTCCACACCAAACACCAATTGAAATGGTGTGGCCTTATTCAACCTCTTGTAGGTTGTCCTATATGCCCATAGAATCGACTGATACTTTGTCATCCCAATCTTATCTTCCAACATCACAGATCTTAGTCAATGTGTGACTTAGTATCTTGTTAAATGCCTCAGCAGTTCCATTTTATTAAGGGTGATAAGGAGTAGTCTTGTGATGGGCCATCATAAATTCTACTAACATAATCTTACTTGCTTCATTGAGAAAGTGTGTACCTCTATCACTTGTTAAACTTAAAGGACAACCATACATGTTGATTATGTTCTCCCATAAAAATATAGCAGTTGTCACTATGGTGTAATCCTTCGTAGGTGTTGCCTCTTCCCATTGTGTTAAATAAACAGTGCAAGTAATGATAAACTGCAAACCAGTCCTTCATGCGGTTAGAAAAATTATCCCTATAAAGTCAATTGCCAATTTTTCAAATGGTTCAATCTTTGCTATTGGGTCATGAGGGCATTTCATCCCTCTTTTAGGTCGACCAAAGCGCGCAGCAATGGTCGCAGCCTTGTAAAACTCAATACAATCATGGTAGATGGTTTCCCACCAAAGATATGATGATAAAATCTTCCATGTGGTAGCATTTCTGCCAGTGTCCTCTTGCAATCCCACCATGTGCTTCTTCCATAATTGCCACATGCTCATGTTCCAATATGCATCGGCATAGAACCTCATCACGACCTAACTTATACAGGTCTCCACTAATCAATATGTAGGGTGCGATGCGTATTGCTAACTATTTTCTCTCCAGAGCCTTCATTCCTTCCGGCACCACACCTATTTTTAAGAACACTACGATATATTTCAAGTCTGAGGCGTGCGACGCAACCTAAACAATTACATGTCCAACATGGTATCCTAAATGATTTGCACATCCTCCCTTGAATTAATCCTTGATAAGTGGCAAGGTCCTGAATTGCTCTTTCCTAGTTTTACAATCACTGTCAACTCAAATTCTTGAAATAATAGGACCCAACTGCATATGCGCCCTTGCAGCATGATCTTGTTAACTAAGTACTTCAATGCCATGTGGTCTGTGTAGAATATAAATGGTGTTGACAATAGATACTTCCTAAACTTATGCAGCACGTATATCATAGACAATGCTTCGCACTCAGTAGTTGTGTAATTCTATTATGCTGGTGTCAACTTTCTACTTGCAAAGCACAAGGGATGATTAACAATTCCCTCACTAGGTTGTGCTAGTACTACTCCCATAGTTGTTCCTGAGGCATCAACATGCACATGGAAAGGATTATCCCAAGAAGGAAAACATAATATGGGTGTCGTGACAAGCCTATCCTTCAAAGTGTCAAATGCCTTCTGCTGCACTTCTCCCCAATGAAAGGCACTCTTGTTTTTAGAAATTCCTCCAAGGGTGCAGCGATCTTGGCATACCCCTTGATGAATTTTCTGTAATACCTCATATGCCCAAGGAATCCACACACTGTGCTTTGACTAGTAGGCTCCCTTAACTTGACAATAATTGTAACTTTGGTGGGATCCACTAGTAAGCCTTCTTTGCATATAATATGTCCTAACAAGGTTCCAAATGGGGTAAAGAAAGACACATTTCTTAATGTTGAGGGATATCCTTAATTTCGACATCTCTCAAACATCAATCTTAAATTGTCACAATAGTCTTTCACCAATCCATACATAGTCCAATAATCTAGGTAAACTTGAAGAAATTCATGGATGAAGTCCTGAAACACTTGTACCATGATGCACGAGAACACAATAGGTGCATTCTTCAATCCAAAAGGCATAACCGTGTAGGAAAAAATTCCCCATTCAATGGAAAAATTTGTCTTTCTCTGGTCTTCCTTTGCAATCCTGACTTGGTGATACCATGAGAATGCATCCGTGAAAGAGTAGACTTCGCTCCCAGCTACTCCCTCCAATATTTATTCAAAGAAGGGGTTGAAAAAGGATCGATGACAACCTAAATAGTCTTAATTAACAAGAATTAAACAACATTATAAACACCATCATGATAAGAATTAATCAAGGGTTAGATGCTAACAATTATCAATACAAAACTATGAAATCAACTATGTTAAGCACCTAAATATCCTCTATTCTCTAACAACATATAAATGAAGGAACCTAGGTAGGTACCATGGCTATCAAAAACAGTTGTCCTTAATGTTCCAAGAACCTAGGAATGGGGGCTAATCAAAGTTGGGCTACAAGACCCTTTTGACACCTCCCATATGACCCAAGCACTTTAAGAAAGAGGCTTAACTCTTCAAGATGATGAACTCTCAAGAAAACAAGGTGCAAGCTCTTAGTCTCTTTGCTATATGCTTTGCATTTTCTCTCTAAGGAGTTTAGGTGTAAGTAAAAAGGTAGGTGGAGGGCTCTTTATATAGCCCAAAGGATAAAGGATTCAACACATTCTCATTGAATGTGGGATAAAGGTAAAACATGATTAGGAATGGATAAGGTTGCTTTATTAAAGGTAACCTTACTTTAGAAGGGTTTAATACATGTTTAGCAAGTCATGGGAGTTGGGGGGTATTTTAATTAATCAAAGGTGATTAATTAATAGGTAGGTGTAAGCTTATAGAAGCCATTTAGAAGAATATTAGTGTGATTTAGGCTATTAGAAAGGGATTAAATCAATTTAATATCGATTTACTAGTTTAAATGAAGGGGAAGACTAATTAATTAATAATAATTAATTAATCAAGATAGAGGAAGTGATAATTAACGGAAGGTCATTAATTAGGCTATTAGTTGGGTAGGTGACTTAATCAATTAGCGTATTGTAATTAATTAATGATAATTAGAGGGAATATGAGCGCTTTTGATGATATGTCATCTATTTGTGGAAAAGAGATAATTAGCGCAATTTAAGTATTTAAATTGCTTGGGCGTAATTATAGGTGTCTACATTTGCCCCTCTTTGGGGTGGCGTAAGTGACGCCACTTCAAAGATAGTAGATGGAAGAAAATTTTGAAGGGATAGAAGAAAAATTAGTAGGAGGGAGAAATGCCCCCTCGAGTGTCGATGGGGTGATGAAAGAAGTCGATCGACGATCGAAAAAGGTGAGATATAGATAGAAGAATGGGAGGAGGCAAGATGCCCTGATGAGAGAGAAAAGGGGGTGAAAGGGAAGTGGTGTAGAAGAAATAAGGAAGAGGGGAGAGAAGAGCTTAGCCTCTAGCCACTTATTTATGTGGAACAAATTTGATGTCATCATATTGCCATAGGAACTACATCATTGGCCCTTATTAAAAAAAAAAAGCATACGACAAAGGTAGAATGACATGAAAAGCCATACTACGAACAATTGTCCATTGCTGAAAGTACCAACTCCATGCAACATACAAAATGCAATGCAATATGAGAAAGTGAAAGATGCCTAACTCCATGCAACATACAAAATGTAATGCAATATGAGAAAGTAAACAAGCTAAACTAACAGAGAAACATAATGTAATGTTTTTATTATCAAGCTTCAATTACGACCTGTGTGAAATTAATGACAAGGGTTGATGATGGTGCCCCAAGCAAGGATACATGCGAGGGGAATAACGGAGGACACTTGGGTCCGATGGAAAAGCAATGTGCACTACTGAAACAAGTACCAGGGAAACTCGTTGTGCCCCAGTATGAATGAAGTAAGCAGCCTAGCTTTTGTTGATGGAGGTAGATCAAGATGATCCACAAGTCACACACATGAACAAGTGAGAACCAAAGAGTGACGTTTTGTAGGATGATTTTCAATTTTTAGAAGTTTTCTAAAACATATTTGAATGTTTTTGATGATTTTTTTAACATATTTGAATGTTTTGGTTGATTTTAAAAGTTTTATGAAACTATGTATAGGAAGACGAGAAAGCGTGGATGCCCCTAGTGATAGATGGGATGTACAAGGGCATAAGGCCACGTGCGTACCTAGAAAGGTGAAGATGTAAAAATTCCCCAACGATTAAGGTGGGAGTATTCAAAGGTAAACTCTTCACAGGTAGAAATGGGGACCCAAGGCCATTATGGATAGGTTCAACATGATGATGAACATAAACCAATGAAATGTTGGGAAGAAGCAAGGATGCCCCCAGCGTAAGTTGGCCTAAGAGCACATGATAGAAAGGAAGGAGAAGATTATTTTTGTGGAAGGGGACAAAGGTGTTCCACAAACATGGAAAACAAGTAATCTTATACACATGGATGTTCTGAACGAAGTAGAAGAATGATGTGAATGATATGAATGTAGCTTAGAAGCCTCGCGATGAAGAAGTGATTAGCCAAAGGCATAAATCGTGAGACGAGATATGGACTAGAGTAAGAGTCTGAACAAGGTCCAAAAAAGACACTTGGTAACATACTAATCCTGTTTACTCATAGAGATCCAGTGTGTGCACGTGGATTTTATTACCTCTTGAAGTGAAGATTTAATAGACAACAAGTGAAGAGACCCTAGCCAATGTGTAGGAATGATTTATTTTGATAAGTGATTTTGTGAATGGAGGGTGAAAGGATAGCCGTACATTGCTCCATTGCCAGCCAAGCATCCATAGCCCCCCCAATGGAGATGTATTTGATTCTAATCACAACATTGCTCTACTACTAGTCAGGCATCCATAGCCCCGATAGAGATTATTGGAAATACCCCAAGAGAGAGTTATATATTAATTTGCTTTTGCTTTGTAGCTTTTAGCTTTTGAGTTTTGATTGATTTTGATTCTTTTGCTTTCTAAAAACTTATTTCAGCTCTCTTGTTTGACAAGGGGTTAAGAACCACTTGATGGCTTGATGGAAGGAGGTGGAAGTGATTGTGATGATGACGACATTGGCTAGTGTCAACAAATATGTCCAAAATTTCTTCACAACAAGTTTATTAGATGTTTGAATGTGATAGGATCTCCATGAGGTCAGTCATTCTTTAATTTACCAAGGTGATAAAAGACCAGGGGCAAACAGATACCATAGAGATAAATGTCACAAAATGCATGTGAATAAGCTAACCAAAATATCACCAAGGGATGAAAATGGTAGGAAGACTTGCAGAAGAATAACAAGGAAGGGAAGAAAGAAATATCCATGTGTACGTACAACACCTGATTGCAATGTTTGATCTTTGTACCTTTGATTTTTTTGTTTTTTTCATTTTTTTTTTTTTTGTATTTTTGTATTTTTGCATTGTTTTTTATTTTTAGATTTTTGATTTTTTTTTTTTTTTTGAACCGTTGTTACTAACAAAGTCACTCGTGTGATAGGATCCAACAACGATGTTTGTGACTTCCTTGATAAGGGAGACTAAGCGTGTTTGTTTATCAAGAGTCATGTTTTCCCCAATCTCGATGATCGTGGTGAGTTCACACTCAACAAAGGACTGTGATTTATCCTAAAACATGGATTTTGTATGTGGGAGCTTGAGTTCCCTATCCAGGTTTATGCACTTTGCACATACTTGATGGTTATGTTGATGTGCATTCTTGAATCACGCTTGATTTACAACTTTGAGATTGTTCCAGTTGTTGGGGGATTTTGAGCTCTTGGAAGTTTTGACCTGAGCTTGATAATGAACCTGTTTGGGTTTCTTATAAGCTGACGCTTGAATTTTCTGACCTCGAGAAGGAGAAGAATGTGAACATTTATGATTGATGATAGGAATGATAGAAATGGTAGTGGGCTTGCCACAACCATTGATAGAAGAAATATGTGATAGATGAAAAGGATACGGTCCAAGAATTGAAGAGGATGGGCTACCAGGAGGTGAGCCATGGATAGAAGGTGAAAGGCTACTAGGATGTGGCCCAAGAATAGAAGAAGAAGGGCTACTAGGATGTGACCCATAAATAGAAGATGAAGGGCTACTAGGATGTGGCCCAAGAATAGAAGAAGAAGGGCTACTAGGACATGTGACCCATAGATGTAAGATGATGGACTACCAGGATGTGGCCCAAGAATAGAAGATGATGGACTACCCGGGGGTGATCCATACATAGAAGATAAGGGGCTAGTTGGACGTGCCCCAATAATCGAAGATAGTGGGCTACTCAAAAATGTCCCACAAATAGAAGAGGGAGGGCTACTAGAAGGTGACCCACACCTAGATGAAGATGAAGGGCTACTTGGCGCTGACCCCACAAGAGATTGTGATTGAGGAATTATGATAGACGAAGAGTTATTGGGTGATGAGAAGATAGGCCATGGATCTATGCAAGACCAAGGAGTTTCATCACATAATGAAGAATGTGAAGATGGAAGAATAAGAGGAGGATCAAGTTGCATGATCTGAGGCTCTTCCTCCATTTCTTGATCAAAGGAATCAACCTTTTCCTCACAATATGCAGATGCATCAAAGTCTAAAGAGAATCCTTTTTTGTAATCTACTAAAGGAATATCTTCATATGCCCCTATAAATGCCCTGATTGTTTCTTCATTCTGAAAGAGATCAATCGGTATGAGTTGTTGATCGATCCCTAGGGGTTTATTGGAAGAAATAGGTTCACTTGGTGTGGAAGACTTAGAAGATGTTTGATGATTATTGATAGAAGAAGATGATGTGGGGGATGAAGAATATGTGTAGCTAGATGTCTCAGGAGTAGAAGAAGGTGGTGTGGACCTACCTATACAATGGTATGTCATATGTAAAATAGTAGGATTAAGTCCAAAGTCTATAGATTGTGACACATGGGTCGATTCAGATGTTTGTCTCGAAGGACTTTGAGTCACACGAATCTTCACAGAAGGAAGATTCCGTGGGGGTGATTGATGAAGAAGGTCCTACAAAGAAGGGGAGGACTGTGATTCAAGCATCACATTAGATGAATGATGACAAGGGTCCTGCGAAGAAAGAGAGGACCATGATTCAAGAATTGTATTATACTTCTGATTGGAGGGATTTGGAGTCACGTGTATCTTCAAAGGAAGAAGATGTCGTTGGGGTGACTGATAAAAGGGGTCCTGCGAAGAAAGGGAGGACCGTGACATAAGAGTCACATTAGATGATTGATGAAGAGGATCCTGCAAAGAAAGGGAGGACTGTGATTCAAGCATCACATTAGATGAATGATGACAAGGGTCCTGCTGAAGAAAGAGAGGACCGAGATTCAAGAATTGTATTATACTTTTGATTGGAGGGATTTGGAGTTGTGTATCTTGAAAGAAGACGTCGTGAATAGGGGTCCTGAAAGAAAGGGAGGACCGCGACATAAGAGTCGCATTAGATGATTGATGAAGAGGATCCTGCAAAGAAAGGGAGGACCATGACTTAGGAGTCAAATTAGATGAATCCAAATAGTAGTTTGGATCTGAATCCTCAGAAGAGTCAGAGGAAATATTTGGATTGGAATCCTCAAAAGAAGAGGAAATGTTTGGATTAGAATTAGAAGAAGAGTGGGGGAACTCGAATAATAATTTGGATCAGACGTGTCCAAATCATACCACCAACTATGAGATGAAGGTGGGGAATGAGTTACCCGATATGGGTTCTCTAGCGCGAAGAACCAATCGAGGTTTGGTCATGATGGGCATCCTTTGATGTGAACGCCAAAAGTTGGATTCCTTATTGTCGTAAGCATGAGGAACCGCGATAATCAGTCATCTCTTGTGTCATTTAAGCACAAATGTCTAGACCTAGATAGTGTGATCAAACTTCTTCAAAGTGAAGAAGGCTCCATGCCGATTTGGGCAGCACAATGGCAGCCAACTAGACATTCATTATGTATGAGATGCGTGTGTGATTTTCTGAAGGGGGCTAAGGAAAATAAACATCGTGATGACGTAATCTCGATGAGATCAAAAGGGATTGTCCTAGAAAACAAGTTTTCTGAATGAATAATCATAAAGAACAATCACGAAAGTGTGAAACACAAAGCCAATCAACAAGGAACTACTCCCTATGTAAAATGCATGTGCAAAGTGATAGTCTGATGCAAAAATGATCAACACAATGGCAATATTTACGTCAAGCTCAAAATGAACAAGGCGTAAATATTAACAAAGGGTAGATGTGACTCCCAATCAAAGGATACCATGACAAGTTTAACAACCAACCAAGGCCTAAATGTTAAAGGGTGAGGATTACAAATGTAAGCCACGTAACCACACCAATTGGACACGTTAATCAAGCTTTACGAAGAAGTGAGATATTAGTGTCAAAGTGGTATCAAAACACGCAAAACAAAGTAAGTGACACTCTTCAATTTTGGACAATGTTTGAAGCCAAACCAAGTCAAGGTATACTAAGAGGATGTGTTAAAATGTGTGCAATGTAATGCCACAATGTAGATACTTAGATCACATTTATGAAAAACATGACATAAGTATCTTAATTGTGTCGAGACAATGCACACAAGGTAACACGTCAAAGGGAGATCAAATGATGAATTAATCTAACTATGATGATGATCTTGACGTGGGTATCAAGATCACAAAGGCTACCAATGATATAAATATGCCTCCACACTTTAGATGTTTAACTTACCCAGCCACAAACATGGATGGGCGTAAACAAAAAAAAAAGTGGCAGAGACAATCGATTGGTAACACAAAGGTAGTCACTCTCCTTCTGATCAACAAAGTGTCAAAAGAATGTGAAGGAAACAAATCAAAAGAATGACGAAAAATGCTAGCTTCACTTTGGCAGAGTTTCACCTCACCCTAAGGCAAGTAAAAACTAGGAAAAAGTAACGTGCCACACGTTTCTCAATGAAAATATGATTCACAACTCAACACTGTTTTAGATTGGTCAAAGTGGGCTCCTGGCCAAAGTATATTCTCCTAGGTGGTTCTCTCACCTAGGTGTTACAAAGTTACCACGAGTGAGCGTGATTTACCCAAAAAGTCACACTGACTAGTTTGGGAGTATCTCGGCTTTACTTTACCCCCTTCAAGAATAGTAGGCAACTAGTGCATCTACGTGTACTATCACTGGGGTCACCACAATGGACAACCTGTAACACTATCTCACAAAGGAATCACTAGTCAAGTAGGTAGTGCGGAGCACTTCCCGTTTCATCCACAAGGTTCCCTCTTGCGTGGACTACTTTGGGGTTCCTGGAACCACCCCCATTGTTGTAGCTTAAGGCGTTATGCCAAAGGGGTTATGTTCCAGTTGCGGAGAGGGACGTACCCTTTTCCAAAACCTGCAATACAATGTTTTGAATATGTTGTTCTTTTTATCTTGTTTAATTAGGTGTGGTTTGCTTGAACACCTTTTGGCAACCTGTATAACAACTATATTAGTAGTTTTTGATTTCGTTTTGATTCCTCCTTTCTTTGACAAGCGTTTTTAGGTCCTGCACTCAAGCGTTAGTAGTTCTCCAAGAAAATCACATTATTTAAAAGAGGATTAAGAGTTGCTTTTGATTCTCAAGATCATCCAAGGATGCAAGAGAAGAGCATACACAACAAATAATCCAACTAAAAAGTAAAGAAAATCTTTTCAATCAATGAACCATACAAAATTCTTGATAAATGTTCATTCCCTAAACCAAAAGTGAAAGATGAAGTTTCCAATTTACCAAATGTTATAAAATGAAGACTAAAGTTGCTTTTGATTCTCAAGATCACCCTAAGGTGCAAGAGAAGAGCATACACAAACTTTATCCCAACTATATAGAAATGGAAAACTTCAAATCAAAGGACCATTGAAAAATGCTTTGTAAAAGGTTCATTCCCTTAAGCAAAATGAATAATCAAATTTCCAAGTTTAATCCCAATGTTAAAAAGATAGAGATCAAAGTTGTTTTTGATTCTCAAGATCACCAAAAGGTGCAAGAGAAGAGCATACACATGCTTTGGTCTAAATCGAGTAAGCATGGAAATACAACATTCATCAAAACATTAGACATGTTAGAAAATGACCAGTTTTAAACTAACAAAAAAACCTAATTTTTATAAGTATAAATCCTAAATTTATGTTTTCATTGCATATTTAACTTCAATACCTTTCCAACACAAAAAAAAATGGAGTCATTTCAGTTTGGGAGCAAAATTTATGGCCTTCGGAAGATGGGTTACGCATATGCTCTTATGCTCACGGGTATGCACTTGACATGCACTCAAAAAAATGTCAAAAAAATCTCTTAATCTGCAAAATGGGAAATTTTCTAACCAAGATTCAATTTCAATTTTGACAACAACCCAATCAATATATGGGAAAAAAGATTTTTAACATACATGCTCAAGATTCAAAATTTTCAAGAAATTGACAAAACCATCACATCAATATATGAAATAGAAACTCAACCAAGATTATCAACCCACATTAATATAATAGAAGACTCAATCAAACATTAACATACATGCTCAAGAATTTAAAATTTTCAAGAAATTGACAAAACTAGCATGTAGAATGATGAAAAAAGTAAGCTCTAAAAATGAAAACATGATGAAATCTTGAAATTTTCTCACCAAGATTAAATTTTGACAGCAACCCACCACATTAATATGTAAATAGAAGACTCAACACTATCAAACACTAACCTACATGCTCAAGAATTTAAAATTTTCAAGAAATTGACAAAACTAGCATGTAGAATGTTGAAAAAGTAAGCTCTAAAAATGAAAACATGGAGAAATCTTGAAATTTTCCCATCAATTCCAATTTTGACAGCACTTCACCTCCTTTATACCTACAAGGAAGACTCAACACATGCAAACTCAACAAAACAAGTTAAGAAAAACAAGTTAGATCAACATGTGTAAAAGAGGGTTAGTAACCAAAAATGAAACTTAACTACAAAAACTTGAAATTAAGTGCAAAGGACAATGGAGTAAGTCCCACCGGGCATGCCAAATGTGTGCAAGTGTTTTTTTTTAAACTAATGCTAATGTAAACAAAGACTAACACCTAAATAGTCTTAATTAGCAAAAATTAAACAACATTATAAACACCATCATGATAAGAATTAATCAAGGGTTAGATGCTAACATTATCAATACAAAACTATGAAATCAACTATGTTAAGCACCTAAATATCCTCTATTCTCTAACAACATATAAATGAAGGAACCTAGGTAGGTACCATGGCTATCAAAAATAGTTGTCCTTAATGTTCCAAGAACCTAGGAATGGGGGCTAATCAAAGTTGGGCTACAAGACCCTTTTGACACCTCCCATATGACCTAAGCACTTTAGGCTAGAAAGAGGCTTAACTCTTCAAGATGATGAACTCTCAAGAAAACAAGGTGCAAGCTCTTAGTCTCTTTGCTATATGCTTTGCATTTTCTCTCTAAGGAGTTTAGGTGTAAGTAAAAAGGTAGGTGGAGGGCTCTTTATATAGCCCAAAGGATAAAGGATTCAACACATTCTCATGAATGTGGGATAAAGGTAAAACATGATTAGGAATGGATAAGGTTGCTTTATTAAAGGTAACCTTACTTTAGAAGGGTTTAATACATGTTTAGCAAGTCATGGGAGTTGGGGGTATTTTAATTAATCAAAGGTGATTAATTAATAGGTAGGTGTAAGCTTATAGAAGCCATTTAGAAGAATATTAGTGCGATTCAGGCTATTAGAAAGGGATTAAATCAATTTAATATCGATTTACTAGTTTAAATGAAGGGAAGACTAATTAATTAATAATAATTAATTAATCAAGATAGAGGAAGTGATAATTAATGGAAGGTCATTAATTAATAATTTACATTATTAATTAATCGGAATTAATTAGAGGGAATTAGCTTAGCTATAGTGGAAAAGACTTAATCAATTAGCGTATTGTAATTAATTGATGATCCCAATGTTAACCTTCTTTGAGGGAATATGAGTGCTTTTGATATGTCATCCTCGCGTCTATTTGTGGAAAAGGAGATAACGATTCTTACCTCATGCCATTCCAGAGGCTCTTCGATGTGTAACCCACCAGCGTACTGCGGTTACGAGTAGGTTATAATTGAGCATTCCCTCCTCTCGTCCTCATTTTTCCACCGAGTTTCCATTTATCATAAGAAAATTTCGAGATATGGTCCTCCGAGTAACTTGGCAACTTATTTTCTCCCGGCGCTTGACCGAGGGTGTTTTTGTTACCTTTATTACGGATCCTCTCAACTATTGCCCAATAAACTCATAAGTCCTATGTGCCCAATTGTCACATGCCATGCTAGTGGTATCACTCAAGGGCTGAGCATCTTCAAACTGGATGACTCTCTCAATGGGATGAATTATCTCAGGATCTCTGATGGAGCACACATAGATTTTGTCAAGGTCTTCTTCTCCTAAGGGCTTAGTATAGGGTGGTGACTTCCCATATGTTAAAAGGAATGATCACCCTTTCCTCCTTTTCTCAAAGCTGATATACCCTTTGTTAAACTATAGGTCAGCATTGTTCTTATAACACCATGAGCGCCCAAGCAATGCTGGAAAGTTGTTTGCCTTGGCGAGCACCAAGACTTTGAAGTCTCCAGTGAACTTGGCCCCTTGAATGGTGATAATTGTATCCTTCAGGACTCCAATTGGCATTGCCTTAGTCTTTTTTTCCATATACAACACATTCAAAGATGGCTGTAATGCTGGCCTTCACATTAGATGTCAGGCATCTAAGGTAAGAAAATTGACCTCTACTCCCGTGTTGACGAGGATATTACTCAAGATCCACCCATAAACAACTACATTCAAGGTAATCTCCTTATCATAGTCAAGGCTATGAGGAGGAAGGTTTGCATGCAAAACCTACCTTTTGTGCTCTACTCTGGTGCATGGTACCTTTTCCCTCAGCCATTCTCCTAGCAAGGGAATAATATTCTCTTGCCTTAACATCCTACATACTTCCTTGACTTCATCCAAGTCATCCTTTGGAGCCTCGACATTCTTCCTTTGCTCCAACTGCTTTGATTTATCCTTTAGACATTGGATCTCCCCTTACAAACTCTGAATCATGTCCATAGTCTCTTGATATACCTCCTTCTGATGAGTAGGATCCAGATACTTTCCATGGTCTTGTTTTCCATATACAACACATTCAAAGATGGCTGTAATGTGGGCCTTCCCATTAGATGTCAGACATCTAAGGTAAGAACATTGACCTCTACTTTCATGTTGATGAGGATATTACTCAGGATCCACCGATCAACAACTATATTCAAGGTAATCTCCTTATCATAGTCAAGGCTATGAGGAGGAAGGTTTGCATGTAAAACCTGCCTTTGCGCTCTACTCTAGCACATGGTACCTTCTCCCTCAGCCATTCTCCTAGCAAGGGAATAATATTCTCTTGCCTTAACATCCTACATACTTCCTTGACTTCATCTAAGTCATCCTTTGGAGCCTCGACATTCTTCCTTTTCTCCAACTACTTTGATTTATCCTTTAGACATTGGATCTCCCCTTGCAAACTCCGAATCACATCCATAGTCTCTTGATATACCTCCTTTTGATGAGCAGGGTCTAGATACTTTCCATGTACCACTTCCTCTCTTGAAACTAGTGTCCTTTGTCTTGGCATCTCCCTGGCGTGTGCGGCCTCTACTCGTGTTGTCACCAATAACAGTTCTAGCCTTGACTCACACGCCACTTGTGGCATCCACTGTGAATTGGCCTTCTTGATGCTCACCATCCCAACACCTTTGTCCTTCCGGTGTTCTTTGGTTCATATATTTATAGAGCTTTGGAAATTATTTGTACTTATGTTTCTTTCCGTATCATGAGCATTATAATGTGATTAGGACACTCACATTTTTAATGCTTGATAGATCCACAATTATAACAGGTTCCTTGTGAGAATTCACTTTATCCTCCACCATGGTTATTGCAACCATGAGATCCTCCACAAAACCTCTTCCATGTGCTCCTCCATCTACACACCTTTGATAACGGCAGTCATCATCCTTGGAACTACTTGCAGAGGCTAGTCTCAGGTGCACACCTGATCCATAACATCATGGATATGATCAATCATTCTGTAATCCTTGGTATCATGAGTGATAGAGGTACAAATCTTACAATAACAGGAAACATTCTTGCGGATTGCGTGCTATAGTAGGGGGCACCTACTTGCATCATGTTCCCCATGGAAAATCTCACGATCTCTTCGCCATAGTGTGTACCAACTTCCGAGGGAAAATATCCTTTGCATGCCCTTCCACTTCATAGTCTATAAACCAAAGCACACTACGAACCTCGTGCGGTGAGTTTACTGATAACTTCTCTAATGGTTTGCCATTACAACAATTTGAGCCTCTATAAAAGAACTAACACCAGTATCAATGCTCCCAATAGCTTCAGCGTGCAAGGTAGCTTCGATGCCTCGTGTGGAGTGCTCTGTGAAAGTCTTATGTGATAGAGCCCTCCTAAACGGTGTTATCAATCCTCCAAAAACCATTGAGCATGTTGAGAATGATGAATGTCATAGGATAGTTTAGACAAAAGAGTCTTGAAACACACATCATACTCCCTCACACTCTCTATCATTCCTGTTGTATCTCCTTCGTGGTGCTAATTCTCTTCTACTTAAACTCATGGATATGGAACTTTGCTAAGAAGGAATTATTTAATGCGGTGTAATGTACCACCATCTGATGGGGGTCATACTTTCTATACGAACTATGCGTGTGCCCTTGTAATGTCATTGCAAATGGACTTGCCTTCCGCTCCGGGGTAGTGATTCCTTTCACGCACCATAGTAATTCACACTTGTGCACATGCTCTACAACATCTTCAATACCCCTATAGTCTAGTAAGTGCAAAGACATCTCAAAAAACACTTGGGGAGGTGGTGGGGTCCTTGTCCTCCCAATCCAGAGCCTTGGTTCCCTCCGGTGTTTCCTCCTCCACCAAATCCACTAGATCCACTGGTCCCGTTCCTCCCGATCCACCGTGATGCACCTCCTATAGTCGGTAAAGGGCATAAAGTGGTCACACCAAGGGTTCCTAATGTCCCACTTGAACTACGCATTGATGGTTTGTGATATTGTCCCACTTCTAGTTGTGTGTCTCGTGCCACTCCTAGACATGATACCCAAACCTTGCGTACTTACACCTTGTCCAAAGATTCCCCCAAATACAGGAATGGATTGTGTAGCCATGGATGTTCTAAATGAGAAATTATATCTCTTGGGTACATATCGGTTACTCCCACCGATACCAACTAGGTTAATAATACTTCTCCCTTGATATGGAAAACCAAGCACTCGCCATGTGGGTTCGAGATGCACGCCGATGGCTCTCCTTTCTCCATGCAATGAAATCTCATCAAAAGTTGAAGGGGCTTCCCTCCCATTTTTTCCAAGATGGGGTAACACAAACTACTCAAGTTCAAAATCCTCTGTGTGGACCTCAACTCCTTCCCACAAATTCCGCCTCCATAGGTCCATCACACTTGTAACCCCGTGTTGTCTAGTCATCTTTCTTTCACGAGCTTCGCTATACTTGAGTTGTCTCTCCTCCCTTTCCTTTTCAGCCACAATGTCCACCATCTTCCTCCACCCTAGCTTCCTCTCCCAACACTTAGATAAGCTTAAACAGCCATGGGAAATGCCTCTAAACTCAAGGTAATGACCAAAATATTCATAACCAAAGGAATAACACACAAAAATGATCCTCTGGGCTCCCTCAAAAACTCAAAATCAACAAATTCTGGGCAAGAATATGTAGAAATGGCGTATTCAAAAGTATAACTGGTCAACACTCTCTTCCACCAGTGATCAACAACATGCATCCAAGTCAGATCTGCATCCTACAGCCTCTGATAGTCATCTTGGGTCCATACACATGATCTGTAGTACCAACTCGATCTAGATGCATATGCTGAAAGCCATTCATATAGTTCTATTGATAAATAATCAAAGAATGTCTCATATAGCACATGGTATAGGTTTGCTTCTACCCATCTACGCTCATCGAACTCGGGTCAAGTATCTTGAATCTTTGAGAAAACTCATCCTCCGTGCTCTTGAACCATCCTTCAACACTTTCCAAGGTCATACACTCTGTCATCACGCATCACAGGGACAAAGATGCATGCCATTTCTCACAACAACTTTGAAAAGAGGTCCCGACAATAGAACCAAGATGTAGTCATATTTTTATACCCTTAGACCAATAGTCTAATCCCATGCATGCCTCGGCCTATCACCCAGTGGGTGTTGGGTGCTCACCCGAGGCACATGCGAGCACCGAGTCTCTCCTTTATGTGAGTCTTGTGAGAATGCATAATCTTATGACATATATTTAAGTGCAAATGAATAGAAAATAACCATGCATCATTAAGAACCTAGGACAAGTTGTCATCTCAATGCATCTAGAAAAGAGAAATAACAAGTAACATATATAACTGATTCATTCATAAAGGAAATGCATAAGGATTGTACTCATGAACACATATATGATTCAGAATAGAGCCTTATATTCATATTAATATGTTCAATAACCACATTACATCCCTCAAAGTCATAACAGACCTTCATATAACAATGCAGAGCCAAGTCATGCATCAGAACTACACTATGTTCATCACATTACAAAGAAGAATGCAAGACCCATCCCTCTAAATGTGTCATGATTCCTATATTTTCCTAATCCCAACCCATAGAATCCTCCATGGTATTTCTAGGGCTTCACCTCTTTCCCCATACCTCTGCTCTCCCAAGATGACTCTATATCTCTCTATGCTCTCGTCTCTCTTCTCTATCTTTCTTGCTACCCACGCACCTCAATATATAGCTTTCCTGCCTTCACCACCATACCTTTTGAGGTAATAGATTGGCTTCTAAGTGTCCAAGTGGTCCTCCAATGGAGCATGCCTCCTTTGATCCAAGCTCTCCACTATGTGTAATGATGTTCTTCTGGAACCTTCCATCGCATACATGGAATATTCCCTTTTTGATCCTATAGTCGGTGGTGGTACCTTATCCACAAGGGTCATGCTTTTCTCGTGTGCTTCTTGAGACACCGAATATGGCTAAGTCCAAAACCTATCTTACCTTACGCGTGTGTGTTGTGTGTTCTACAAAACTCTGCTAGAACCCCGTGCACCCTTCTTCAACTAGGTCCCACGTGCTCATGTGCCTTCTTGTACTTGGCCAATATTGCAGGGGCCCAACAACTAGGCGCTGAATCCAGGTCGGGGTTCTTGTGTGCTAAAGACTTCTTCTTGGCACCCATGATGCGAAAGACCTCATAAACTATTTTTCTTGTGTTGCATGGTGCTTGTTAATATTCACCGTTGGTCACCTTTGTTCCACCGATTAATCACATAATTTTCCTATAACCTATAAAGAGAGAGATAACACATCAAATCCTAAAAAGAAAAAGATGCAAATAGGGAGTCGATGACCCCGAGAGGTCACACTGAATGAGTGATATTACAATCCGAGTGTTGCACTACATTTCAAACTCCATGTAGTTCTTGTGTGTGTGTGTGTGTGTGTGTGTGTGTGAGTGTGTGTATGTATGTAAGAATCATGCCCTAGGTGGCTCTTGTGCAAGATTCACTTAATATTAATCAATAACTATATTTAGTAATGTAAATAGATGTGTGGATAGAAAAATGAACTTCCCATCCTATACGTGTATGTAGAAAATGCAATCCCTTGTCCATTGAATGAAAGCTAGATGGATGCTTTGATGCTCTTGAAATGCCTTTGGATGAAACCTTAGGTGTTACTAATGGATTTTTAGAGCTTGGGCCTTTATTTTGGTCACATAACTTTATATTTATATGATTCCCTTGGTTGAATTTCACAATTAACAACTAAAAGGCTGACCCATAAGAAAATAAGATGCCCAAAAGGAGTAAGTAAAGTAAAGAGAGGTTGGGGGCACCTAGAGGAATGGGGGTGCACAGGTGCTGCATCTTGTCTAGGTGTTGGTGTCCAGAGTCATAAAAGATAAAGAAGTAAAGTATTAACTAGTTTGTAGGGTTTAAGAGGCCGGAAGAGTACATGAAACACAAACAAAAGGCCAAAAATAACTATCAATTGCTAGTTTTCTCACTCAGAATCTAATTTAATAAAAATAAATTTCCTAATTGCGGTGTAAAAATTAATGAATAATCAATAAAGTACATATTTGACCTAAGCAATAAGCAAGATAAAAAGGAAACCCTAGGTTCAATAGAAGGGATAAAGTACTTATCTGGTATCACAACAATCCTAAAGATGTATAAAGTTGGAAAATTGTTGAAGCGAGAAAGGCATCTTTGTCGAAACCAAACCCAAAAAAACTACAAAAATGCTAAGACTAGGGCACTGTCTTCGGTTAGGGGTGTCTACGTGCTTTGAGAGGCCCTTCTAGGTGCCAAATGACTACGAAGAACCTCATAAAATGATTTTTCTTATGTCGGACCAGTATCACTAACGCTCACTATTGATCACTTATAGGTTATTGGAATATCACCGAGTTCACCCGTAACTTTGTAAAACAAAAGACCACCCGCAAAACCCCAAAGTACATCCAATCATAAAAATAAAAATATGTAAATGGGGATTCAAACTAACCCCAAAGATCACTCGACATAGTGAACTTACGACCGAGCGTTGTAGTACATTTCGATTCTATGTAGTTCTTATGTGTGTGTGCAAGAATCTTTCCCTAGGTGGCTCTTGTACCGGACACACTTGATGACGAGAAAGTAGCTAATGATTGAGTTTAATGTGGATTTATATGCTATAACAATAGTGAATGAATGAAAATTAGCTACAACAATAAATACCCAAAAACTAAGCAATAAAGTGAAAAACCTAAGTGAAAAGAGAGGGTAAGAAGCCTTAAATGATTCACAGAGATCTAGAAGATGCATAGATATGGGAAAATTAGAAAATGTGAAGCATTGACCATTGAATGGAGCACATAAAAATGTAGATTTGGAGAGATAGCACATCTTGGGGGTGCTTGAAGAGGATAGGGGTTCCGTGGGCACCCTAGACTTGTTTCTAGGTTCCTCGGGTCTACAAAAAAAAAAAACCTCCTCTAAGGTGTCACGGTGTTAACCTTTAATCTCCTTTGATTTCTCTGAGGTCCCACCAAGATTGCCGATGTTCTGGAAACCTGTAATAAATAATGAACATGTAAAACCCTCAAATAGACATCAAATCCCAAGAAAGGAAAGATGTAGAATGAGGGGTCGGGCTATCTCACCATCACAATGGAAAGCTTAGAATCGAGTGTTGCACTACATCTCGGACCAATGTAGTTCGTGTGTGTGTGTGTGTGTGTGTGTGTGTGTGTGTGTGTGTGTGAAATTGTGCCCTAGGTTGCTCTTATGTGTGTCACACTTGGATAGCGAATAAGTAACTAGATGTAGAATGTAGTAAATGTGTGCATGAAATAGAATGAAATTCCCTCCTATGAAGTGTGATGTAGAAAACCAACCCTTGTGTCCCTTGTGATGGAGCTAGATGGATGCAATGGAGCTCTTAGATGCCTTGATGGATGCAACCTTAGGTGGTGATAGATAGTGCTTAGTGCTTGGTCCTTTATTATGATCACATAACTTTATATTTATATGATTCCCTTGCTTGAATTTCGTAATTAACCCCAAAAAGGCCAACTACCAAAAATATAAGATGCTCAAACAACTAGAAAGGACCCAAAAAGCATGAGTAGAATAAAAAGAGGACATGGGCGCCCAGAGGGGATGAGGGCATGTGGCGGGGCATCCTAGCCGGGCATTGGTGTCCAGGATGACAAATACCAAAGAGTAAAAAGGAAGAATGAGAAAGTAAGGGTGCAAAATTGAACGTAACAATAGAAAGCAAATAAAGGTGGCCAAAGACATGGGCTAATTCCTACTTTTATTACTTAGGAAGCATATAACTAGTAGTATGCAATCAAGACTAGATAATTACCCAAAGTGCGTGATTTTGTGTCTACATTTGCCCCCACTTTATGTTGGTGAGTGGAAATCTCAATAACATAAAGTAGATAGAGATGTGTACCTAATAACCATGCAGATCGATGATGAAAGCATGCCAGGGACTAGAAAAAGTGTGGAATGATAAAAAATGTGAAGCATGGATGATAAAGAGGAGAAAGAACAAAAAGTGATGAAAATGAACTGGGGTGGAAACAAATGTGTAGATGTTGTGTTGTACCTATTGATGATGTTGATGTCATTGTTGGTGTTGACTATAGCTTTACATATGGACGAACATGCAAAAGAGAAGCTAAACAAGTTGTTAAATACACATGTATATGATCAAATTATGTAAAAAAATGTGTAAGGAAAAAAATGCTTGAAAGTGTGAAAAAGGAACATGTGCACTGATCCGTGACGAGGAAAGGGTATAGAAAAGGAACCCTGTAGATGATGTTGATGCACAAGTTTTTGGGTGATCTCATGCCAATGAAATGGAAGAAGTGTAGGGAGAATAGTTTGGTGTCATCCTCTAACCTTTAACTGCTTCCTATAATGTACACCATTGTAGATGGTGTTTATAAACACATGTGTTAAGGATCGCATGCCCTATAAAATATGATGTGTGTGGAGTTTTGTAGATTGTATTGACCTACTAATCATTGTGTAATTGCCCCTTGGTTTCAAGCATCTAGGAAAGGCTCATGTGTCTTTAGGACCCAAGTCTGATTTCGAGCCTTGTTTAAAACCCGACAACCGTGTTGTACCCGATCACCGTGTTGTGTATAACATTGTATGGGGTGACTGATTCACCCAAATGATTCCCCCTCATTTGGGGTGCATGTGACATCACTAAAGGAGTATGCAGCCCAAAAGAGGACCGACCATTGTGTTGAAATTGTGCCTGTAGGGGAAGGGAATGTGCTTGGTAGAAACCAAGGAAAACACAAACAAAGTGGCTAGGAGACAAGTGTTAGTGTAAGAAAAGACAAACATCCATGTATAAAATATAAGCTAAGAAGACACTATATAAGCTAAGCAAACACTATAAGATAAGACACAAGTAAACACACGAGAAGACAATGTAGACCGTGAAAAATGGGTTACAAACATGGGACACCACTCACGATGTCGTAAGACAATCAAGGCTATTATGGCCGCGAGGAATATGAGAACAAGCAAGACATAGGGAAAATCCTGCAAACAATGACAAGAAAAAACAAATAGTGTATTAGATAACCATGTAAGTAAATATTCATGCATAATAAATGGTGCACATGAAGCAACCATTAACACGTTAGAAAGATAAAAAGTATGTCAAAGTGTGTATAATTTGATAATGTAAATTTCTAAGTACAAAATGAAACAATAACACATATAGTGTATGAAAGTGGATGCCCCTAGGAGCCGTTATGGGACTGGTAATATGTACTTGCGCCAAACATCCATGTTGCATGTAATGGATTTGTAAAATCTACGATCATAACTAGAAAGCAAGTGAACACACATGTGTGTATGGAAAGATAATGACATATAATATATCTATCTAGACATGTGTAATAAGATGAACATGTAACAAGTAAATGTAAGCAAGAGTAAATGCAACCAAGATATGTAATATGCTATGAATGAGGAAGAATGGAATGTAGAGTGAATGATAGGAGCGGTGTGCCCCCTGAGTGGATGTGAATGGAATTATATGCAATGAGGTTCATTTGTTTATGCCCCCTCAACAATCAAGAATTAAATGTAAATGAGAGTGCATCATCGGGAAATGGTTTGAGCGATGTGTTGTCATGCATTAGAAAGAGTTGATGAATAGAGCATGGAGTGTTGATTGTAGAATGATGTTGTGTGAGTGATAGAAAGGTTGAATAAGATGCCAAAAATATGTTAATTGCAGGTAGTCATGTGATGTGTAGGATTAGATTAGATCGACACAAGAAGAATTGATCCTAGAGTTGTAGAATGCAGCGTTAGAATGTGTGATGATTTATCCTAAAGCGTATATCACGAGATGGGTGAGTAAGATGCTAGCAAAACGATGATGATGTAGCACAAGGTGTATATCACGAAATATATGAACGTGATGATGTAGCACAAAGCGTATATCATGAAATGTATGGATGGAATGCTAGAAAACGTGATGATGTAGCACAAAGTGTATATCATAAAATGAATGAATAGGAAATCTAGAAAGGGGTGATGATTTAGCATAAGGCGTATATCACGATATGTGTGAAGAAGGCACTAGCTAGGAATGTCGCATGGTATGATAAAAATATTGATGGATTGATTGTGAAGATCAAATTGTAGAATGATGTAAGGGTGATGATGCGAGGTTCAATTTTGAGTTGGACCCTCAACATTTGAGTATGAACCATTGGACTAGAGTGCGTCATCAGGTAATGTGTCATATTGGATATTGGTTGTATTTGAGAGGTGTGTTGATTGTGTGCAAAAGGATTGATTGTGTGATAGATAAGTTGATTGGGTAGGATGTGTTGTTGAATGATCGCAAAAGATATTGTATGGGATCATGTTGAGTGAGTATCGTGCATATGTTGTGTTTGATATGTATGAAGAGTGTATGGTGTAAATGTGTTGGGTAGGTAGTGTGTAGTATGTGAGGTTCATGTGTATAGGATGCCCTCAACAATCAAGTGTGAACTAAAGCACAAGAGTGTGTCATTGGGAAATGGTCTAAAGTGTGTGATTGTCAAGTGCAAAGCGCAAGCACATGAGTGAATGAGTGATTGGATTGAATGTGCAAGTGTGGTGAGGCCCAATTGGGATGTATACCCTTAGCGATCAGTATTGACTGTGGACTCTGGAGTACGTCATAGGAAAATGAAAACATGTGAATGTGAAAGTCTAGTATGTGAAATGATGTGAATGATAAGATGTGTGTCGATTCTAGGGGAGAAATAAGCGTGATGCCCCCTAAGTGTGCTAATGATGGAGATTTATTGAATGACATGAGAAGTGTCATGCCATTATGGGAGAGCATTATACGTATCAAGTGATAAGAGTGAGGACTAATACAATGGTAGGCTAAAGAAATAGTAGGACCATGCAATGGTGGCAAAATTTGAAATGTGTCTTGGCCATCAGTAGGAGTAGTTGATTTGAAAAAAGTGATTGGTTGGAGCTTATGTGGGATTGATGACACTGCAAAAGAATTGATAAGAGAATAAGGTGGACTGATTTTGAGAGGTGGTTGTGTAATTTGACTTCGTAATGTTGTGGATGACTTGAGAGGAGGAGGTGTTGAACTTATTTTTAAAGGAGGTTGCTTAGGTTGACTTGATAGTGCCATAGATTCCTTGGAAGGAAGGGGGTGAGACTAATTTTGAGAGGTAGTTGCTTGAATTGAGTAGATTGCATAGGTGGTGCTTGAGTGATGGAAGAAGAAACATTAGAAGTGATGACTGGATGCTCATTAGACATAAATGAATTAGATTTAAGAACCCATTGAGATGTAATAAGTGGAGAGGACCATGTAACATAATGTTGTGTAGTGAATGAGATAAAAATTTGATGCTCAAGATGCTTGATTCTTTGTTGTAAAGCATAACAATCATTGTCATTATGTCCATTGATTTGATGATAATTGCAATATGGAAGACCTTGATATTTTGCAAGTTGATAAGGAGGATAACAATGAGTAGATGGCAAGATGATTAATTGATGAGTTATGAGTTTCAAAAGAATATCTTGTTGCTTAGCATTGATTACAAACTTGAGAGGCACAAGGAGCAAAAAGATTTGAGGTTCACTAATATGAGCACATGTAGAAGACATATAATGAAGATGAGATGTAGAAGGAGAACAAACATGAGCTTGAGAAGCGTCCTTAAGATGTTGGATTTCAGATTTTAGAGATGTAATCATGGATTCCATAGTCTGAAATTTATCTTGAAATAAAGAATGAAGGGCTTGAATGGATTTGCAAATAGATTGATTGGATTTGGAATCAAGAGAGTCATTAGAAAGATGATCGAAAATAGCATTGACTTGAGTAGGCAACATGTTGATAGGAAGATACATAGTCTCTAGGGTTTTTGGAGAGCATATTTACAAGATGGGTGCATTTGAATCAATTGAAGAAAAGATACTTGACAGACCTTAGGAGCCATGATGGAAGAAAAATAAAGATCCAAGAGTATTCGAATGCGGGTTCACCAAAATGATTAAACTAAATGTGGATTTATATGCTTAATCTATATGCTTTATAACATAAGTGAATGAATGACAATTAAGTATTAAGAATAGGAAAATGGTGAGCTACGAGAGAGATCGAGTGCCCTAACCTAGCCTTCTTGGTTCATAGCTTGGTGGCGGATCTGGATTTACGGGAGATGGAAACAAGATTTTGCATGCTACGGTTTGAGTTTTAGGCCTTGGTAAAGAAAAAGTGAATGGTGGTTTTTGTTCTCATGTGCTCCTACCCAGGACCATTGGTGGCCAAAAATTTCCCCTCTCCATTGATTTCCGTCTCTAAAAATAGTGATGCGAGAAAGGATTAAGGCTCGGGACGTGAATGTTGGGAGTGAAGGGTTCTCTTTGACACTTGGCTCGGGCCTTCCATGAGCCTTTCATAGGTCCTTACGCACACCTTGAATGGATCTACCCTTTGCATCTTGATCCCTCACCTTGCTCTTGGGAGGGATCTTAAATCTACTCTTGCCCATAAACTTAACTACGGGGTTGATTTAATAGACCTAGTTTTTCTAGTAGAGCTCACGGTGACAATCGTCTATATGGTTGATTTTATTGACCTAGTTTTTTCTAGCAGAGATCTAACCGAAAATCATCTACTCATCTCTTATGGGATTAGAAGAGATTCAATGATTTCCATGACTAGTAATTTATTGGGTGGAGCTAAAGCAAAAACCCCGCTCCTTTCGAGAGAGGCATGGTTTAAAAATGTCACTTCCACTCCTGCTGCAATAGCTCCTCCCCTACTTACATAGTGGAACAAGCATTAATCCCTTCTTTGGAGATCAATAAAGATGAAGCTCTGGTATTTAGATAAAATATGGATAAGAAGGCACTCATATGAAGATTCAATGGTCTTTGGCCATTGAAAAATTCTCCGATTCAAATGGAATCATTCCTCGTGGATAGAGAATTGTTAGTACTTATTTTATGTAAGAGGTTTATTTATAGTTTACTTCTATGATCTGGAGGATTATCTACGAAAAATTAACAAAGGTCCTTGGTTTTGGGGTACAACGGGCCTATTCACTACCCCACGGTTTCCATATTTTTATCTAAACACCTACTCCATTTCACATGCTCCTGTTTGGGTGAGATTTCCTAACCTTCCTCTCCACTTTTTCCTATCTATGTAAGATATCGAAATCACCTAGGAGGTTCATCAAACAGGATGAAAAGAGGTTACAAAGTGGCATGTTTACTTTTGTTAGGATTTGTGTGGAAGTGGATCTTAGTAAAGGGTATAACAGAGAAAATGACTCTTAATATGGGAGATACAACTCACATCTAGACTCTTGACTATGAAAACACATATTTCCGATGTAGAAATTACTAGAATCTAGGCCACCTTCAGTCATCTCGTCCTCATAAGAAAGTCCAATTTCCAAAGAAAAAGGATCCATTCCTAAACGATGGAGCCCTCTAGATATTGAGGATAACTCGAATATGACTCGAGGCGTTCAAGAATTTGAAGTAAAAGCTCCATCGATCATTACTCGGTAAGTGTTCTTCGAATGTAATGAGGTGGGTTAACCCTTGGTCCATTATCCCTCTTCGGATAAACCTTCTTTAGGGATCAAATGACCTCATGAATCGACCACTCCAACTTGGATGAGGATGGTCCCCTATCTCTAAGTAAGGAGTTATAGATCTCCACTCCTATGATTTTATCTCGCATCCAACACTCCTAGTTTAAAGGAACTTTCTCTGGAAATCGGCGAGTTAGTTTGATCGAATAAAGGGAAGAAGGGTAAACACTAATTATTGTTTCCCTTATCTTCCATCCCTTCCTCTACTTTCTGGTGGTTACCTCCACATATTTTTTGCAACTATTTGTGGGGCCGCATCTCCTCTTTCTTTGTTGTACCTCCTTTCTCGCATCTCCTTGCGATTACGTTTGGGACTTCTTCATCTTTCTTCCGTGTCCTTTATTGTTGTAACTATAACTACTAAACTTCTCCTTTTCCTTTCTATTTTCTCTTTTCTTTGGCTACATCTCTTTGGATCCTTGTGTTGGTTCCTTTATTCATTTCTTGGTTGTATACTCTCTTTTCCTCTTCTCTCTACAAGGATGTGGGTCCTTACAAATCCCTCAACATTTACTAATTTCCAAAAAAATGAATGAAAATTAAGTACAACAATAAATACCTAAGAAACTAAGCAATAAAGTGAAAACCCTAAGTGCAAAGAGAGGGTAAGAAGCCTTAGTTGATTCACAAAGATCTGAAATATTCCCAAATCTAGGAAAAATTGGAAAATGGGAAGTACTTGACCGTCGCACTAGAGCACAAAAAAATGCAAATATGGAGAGATGGCACGGGTGGGGTGCTTGGAGAGGGATAGGGGTGCCCATGGGCACCATGGACCAATTTATGGGAACCCAAGTTTATAGAAAATCTTAGAAACCTCCTTTGAGGTGTTGCAGAGTGTTCACCTTTGATCACTCGAGGTCGCATCGAGATCTCCGAGGTTGCTTGAATACCTACAATAAAGAATGAACCTGTAAAACCCTCAAATAGACATCAAATCCCCAAAAAAAAATCTAAAATGAGGGGTAAGACTATCCTCACATCCACAATGGTGAACTTATGATTGAGTGATGTACTACATCTTAGACCTAATGTAGTTCGTGTGTGTGTGGAATTTTACCGTAGGTTGCTCTTGTGTGTGTCGTACTTGGATAATGAGCAAGTAGCTAGATGTAGAATGTACTAAATGTGTGCATGGAATAGAATGGACTTCCCTCTTATGAAGTGTGATGTAGAGAACTAACCCTTGTGATGGATCTAGATGGATGCAATGAAGCTCTTAGATTCCTCGATGGATGTAACCTTAGGTGGTGATAAATAGTGCTTAGTGCTTGGTCATTTATTATGATCACATAGCTTTATATTTATATTATTCCCTTTCTTAAATTTCGTAATTAACTCCGAAAAGGTCAACTTCCAAAAATATAAGATTCTCAAACAACTAGAAAGGACCCAAAAGCATGAGTAAAATACAAAGAGGATAGGGCGCCCAAAGGGGATGGGGTGCTTAGTGCTAGCATCCTAGTGGCAGGCGCCGGTGTCTAGGATCAAAAATGAAGAGTAAAAAGGTAGACTTGGAAAGTAAGGGTGCAAGACTGAAAGTAGAAATATAAAGCAAATAAAGGTGGCCAAAGACATGAGCTAAGTAGTACTTTTCTTACTTAGGGATCATATGAATAGTAATATACAATCAAGACTAGATAATTACCCAGTGTACATGATTTTTGTCTACACTAGATGTAGAAATGTAGATAGATGTGTGGATGAAAAAATGAACTTCCCATCCTTTGCGTGTATGTAGAAGAATATAGTCCCTTGTCCCTTGAATGAATGCTAGATGGATGTTTTGATGCTCTTGAAATGCCTTTGGATGTAACCTTAGGTGATAGTAGTAGATGCTTAGAGCTTAGTCCTTTATTATGGTCACATAGCTTTATATTTATATGATTCCCTTGTTTGAATTTCACAATTAACAACTAAAAGGCCAAGCCATAATAAATCAAGATGCCTAAAAGATAAAAGCGGCCCAAAAGGTGTGAGTAAAGTAATGAGAGGTTGGGGGCACCTAGAAGGATGGGGGCGCTGTGTCCGAAGTGGTAAAAGATGAAACAATGAAGCATCAAATGGGCTGTAGGGTGTAAAAGGCCAAGAAGAAGACATAAACAGAGACAAAAATACCAAAGACATGTTAATTGCTAGTTTTCTTGCTTAGGAGTCATATGAATAGTAGTATGTGACTAGGACCTAGAAATGTACCCAAAGTGCATGATTTAGTGTCTATTGTTGGAGGAATGACGAAGATCTGGAGGGAATTCATGAGCATCGACACGTTGCACTCAACCATGGAAATGACGTAGCTTCAAGATCGAAGCAAGAACTCACCCGAAAAGCAATGTGCATGCATTGATGGAAAATGGCTCAAAAGAGTCCCATGCTCCATGTTCATAGACCAGAAAGGTGGGTACATATAGGGGAGTAAATGTGTAACTCCCATGTAAGAAAAGATTCCTCCATAATGGAGAAGAGGAGTTACTTTCCAAAATGGGAATGTAACTCCTATGACGCAACTTACACATATGACAGATTCTGTAAGAGAATTTGTCATAACTAATATGACACCTCGAGACCCATGATCTCACCTAAGTGAGATGAATCACCCCGGTGAGGTGGAAATCACCTAATAAATAAATAAGAGGTGAAGGAAATTCCACCCACACCAGCACCCCCTTCATCGTAACTTAGGATGAGGTGGCAAGTCGAAATGAGAAATGGGTCCCGACACAAATCCTGATGAGGTACCCACGTACAAGAAAAAGGTCCCAAGTAGTGAAGGAAAACCTAGTGGGAAAAACATCCACCACAAGAGAACAAAACACTCTCTAATCTAAGAAAGATGCCAAAGATGGGTCCCAACTATAGACAAGCCTGAACATGTACAAAGAGGTAATCTCTCGGAAAGAAGAAGAAGAGAGAAGAAGAGGGAGACGAGAGGGATGTAGAAGATGCCATGGACGGATATGAACTCTACAACTCTAAGAAGTCTCCTAGAAGAATGTCGATGATGAGATCCTCTACCTCTGGACTGAAGAAGAGCCACCCGCACTGAATTGTGTGCCTGACCTTAGGAAGGACATAAATGATGTGCTGAAAGTCCGCCCACTCCATAAAGGAAACTAAAGGCAGCAACACAAAGAACTCTGAGTCTGGTCCATGAAAGTGTGACACAGGTCTAGCAATTGAGTGCGAAGGAACCGAAGGTAATGTCATGAGTGTGGAACTGTCCCGAGTATAAAAAGTGAACACTCGCGAAAGGATGTCCAAGTGATGTGAAGGTAACAAAACATCCCCCACAACAGAAAAGGGATCCACAAACAAGGGTGGATCAATGAAGGTCTCCGAGAAAAGTGGAAGTGGTAAGAGTCCCAGAAGGGGCACTCCCAACAATGGAGATGATGAACTCCTCTGAAACACCTGTAGATGGATGAGGGACCTATAGAGCATCACAAGTAGACTCTGCGAAAAGATGACTAAGGTCAGGTAGATACTCGTCCTAATGAGGGGGCTCAACAAATAGAAGAGCGATGTCAGACAGGTATAAGTCATCAATGAAGGTAGAGGAGTGAAATGGGCCTCGCACACTGAAGGTGGAAAAGAGGTGGGTGTGATGAATGTATAAGACTGAATAGGAGACTGCTCGATATCTGATGAGATGTGGGAAGTGTCAACACTCTCTGGAATAGTGAGAGAAAGAGGAGAAGAGTCCTCTGTAGTACTCTCGACATTAGAACTGGTGCACAATCCTCGTCATCAAAAGTAGAACCAAGTGAGTCTATGTCAGTGGAACTATCATCACACAAAGAAGAGGAGACAACTGAATCAACAGCAGCAACAATGGCGACAATGTGAAGGGTCTCCATAGAGGGACTGAAGAATGCTCCAGACACGGTGGGGTGGATCTGAGTCTACCACGTGAAACTAGAGAGATCTAGAGACATGCATCATCAAGTGACCAAAGACATGGTCACAAGTGTTAAGAAAGTCCTCTAGATGACGATGATCAGTGGGTGTAGGAACTGCCCAAGTAAGAAGGGTGAAAGACCCTCATGAGCAAAGTAACGTTCCATGGAAGCACGCCAAGCTGAATAGTTCCCTCTCCCGGTGAGAAGTGGTAGAGGCTATAAAGAGATCCTACGACGCTCAAGTCTAGAAAGAGCACTCTCCATGATGTGGAATCAAAAGTGTAAGGTGCACAAAAGCAAGACGTCGGACTTGACCGATAGTGTGTCTGCATGTGAAAACCCAAGAGTACTAGTCAACCCCCCGAATGTGGCACTTTATAAAGTAGTGTGTTTATAAAAATGACAATTCCATCATGTAAAGTGCAAGAAATCATGCAACTTTGACCAAGGAAGTGCTAAAAATGAGCAGCGAGTCAAAAGTTATAGCATAAATATGATTCCCGCAACTGATGGAAAATGCCAATAAATGTTGCAAACGCATTAAAAAAATGCCTGAAATGGGTGCAAAGGGTGTCATGTGGGTACTCATTGGAAATGGCATCAAATTTTAGGTAGGGTTTGTTTTGCTTGTGAGGGGGATTAGCCTCCTGCCAACCCGGACCTCGCCCTCCATCTTCGACACGCGAATGAAGGGCATAATAACAAGCAAATAAAGGCCCTAAAAATATTACAATGCCATAAAGAGTGTTTTTATCATCAAAACATCAAAAATGGATTGTTTTAACCTCCAAACAATGTCTAAAAGGGAAGAGGGGGCCCATGTTATCAAGCCATGTGGTGGAAGAAATGTCCAAGGTCAGTAGAGGTGGTCGAAGGACACGTGCTTGATTTGAGGTGGAAGCCGCTGTAGTGCTCCAACAATAATGGTTGAGTAGAGTTTGTAAGACATGCTATGCCGAGTGCAGGAAGAAATCAACACCGGACAGAGCTTGATTAGGGAGTGGGAGCTAGAGCTATCCATGCCGACGATGAGCGATCCCACGTTTTGCCAAAAACTCTGAGCTAAATCCATGTGCCAGAGTTTATTGACCAAACTAAGATATGTAACAAATGCAAGCAGAGATTTCATGACATGGCAGAATAGGTAACGACTGTGGGAGTAAACCACTACAACACAGTCACAACAAACAACGAACCAAGGGCCAAGCAAACTCAGGGGGCACGGTAATATGATCCGAATGGAAAGATACCAAAGCTACGTGCTCAAGTTGAATGAACAACGAACAATTCCAAAGCACACACATTCGAACCAGAAATGGAGCCCCAAGCCAAAGCAACAACCGGATATGTGAGTAGCAGAAGGAACGTGTCGGGTAGTGAGCAATAGTGCAAACACAAACCAGGTCAACCGAGCCTACAGACGTTTAAACCACAAGTAATCCTGAGCTGTAGACCGGTGCATAAACATGCATGAAGAAGCATCTAGAGAAGCACGAGGCCGAGTAGATGTAATGAGCCAACGTTAGACCACAAAATAACCTTGTGGAAGCAAAACCCGAGCCAGTGAAAATCACGTTCACATAGAAGTAGACCTCGAACATGCAGTTCAATGCAAGAATGAGCAACCCGAGTTGATCCAAGACAAAGTGCGAGAGCCCGAAAAGTCAATGCCTGAGTCGGTTTGTAATGCAAATGGTGAGAGTGTCGATCCAACGAACAACCAATGCAAAACCAACCAGCGAGTTGAAACAACTAGCTAAGGAAAACTCGTGGGAAGTGAATAATGAGCTAGGGACAGCTCGGTTCCCAACTAGCCCTGGATTGGCTCTTCTAACCCTTCAAAACTCAAAAGACTTTGCACCTCAAAACCAGAAATTTAGCATAAACCTGAACACTACAAAATACCAGCAAGGAAAACACACACCGACATAAAACCAAGTACATGTAACCTTGAAAATGCAAGTAGAGCACAAAGCAAGTTGAGATCTTACACATGAAACTACAAGGCGGTGAGTAGTAAACAACCAAAGTGAGTGACATGATTCCGATCCCCGAGCTCTGATACCATGTTAGAGGAATGACAAAGATATAGAGGGAATTTGTGAGCATCGACACATTGCACTCAACCGTGGAAATGGCGTAGCTTCAAGATCGAAGCAAGAACTCACCCGAAAAGCAATGTGCATGCATTGAGGGAAAATGGCTCAAAAGAGGCCCATACTCCATGTTCATAGATCATGAAAGGTGGGTACATATAGGGGAGTAAATGTGTAACTCCCATGTAAGAAAAGATTCCTCCATAATGGAGAAGAGGAGTTACTTTCCCAAATGAGAATGTAACTCCTATGACGCAACTACACATATGACACCTCGGACCTATGATCTCACCTAAGTGAGATGAATCACCTGGTGAGGTGGCAATACACCTAATAAATAAATAAGAGGTGAAGGAAATGCCACCCACACCAACATCTAATTTCCACTCGCTTAATGTTGTTGAGTGAATACCCAATAAAATGAAGTAGATAAGAGATGTGTAGCTAATAACCATGTACACCGATGGCAAAAATCGGGCCGAGGAGACAAGAAAAAGTATGGAGTGATAAAAATGAACCGTGGAAGCTAGAGAAGAGGAAGTGACCTTGGGGTTGAAAGCATATGTTTTGTGTCACATTGTACATGTTGTTGATGTTGCTTGATGCTTGATGTTGTGACTGTTGCTTCCCATAAGGATGTATTTATAAAAGAAAAGAGAAAAAGAGTAGTCAAATATGTATATGAAAAATTCGATCCAAATATGCAAAAAGTGTGTAAAAATGCGAAAAGGAATATGCACACCTAATTTGTGATGAGTAAAGGGTGTAGAAATAATCCTTAAAAATGTTGTAAAAGGATGAGTTTTTTGGGTGATATCACACCAAGAATGAGTTTTTGGGTGATCTCATGCCAAGTGTGATTTTTTTGGGTAATCTCACTCTACTGACGTAAGAAGTGTTGGGGAGAAAGGTCTACTATTATTCTTCAACCTTAATTGCTTCTTGATGATTTATACACCACTACAGATGGTGTGATCCTACTTTGTTTAAGTTTAACCTAGTTTGATCCAGTTCAATCCAACAAAAATTGAAAAAGGAGATACCATGCATGCTTTGATTGTCAAAGGATTGTGCATGTAATGTGAAAGTCGATGTGTAAATTGTTGGAAATTGTGCCGATCTAAGAAAAAATCTATATCTGCCCCTGGTCATAGATGCACGGGAAAGGTGAAGAGCTCCCATGCACTAGTGTCTAAAGTTGAGCACTTGTGTTTATGATGTGTGAGGAGACAAGTTAGATTCGAGCCCTTTCTCAGTAATCTTGTAGACTGTGTTGTTCCTACACTATTTAGGTCTAAATTGTGATTGTGTACTACTAAATGGGGTGAATAATTCACCCAATGTATGCCCCCTCATTTTGGGTGTATGCGATGTCACTAGGAGAATGCAACCCAAAGGAAGACCCGATGTATATATGAAATTGGATCCCTATAGAGGGGAAGGGAATGTCCATGGTAGAAACCAAGGCACACATAAATAAAGTGGCTAGAAAACACGTGCTAGTGAAAATAAGACAAATACACATATCTAATACAATTTGTAAGCTAACATGCATGAAGACTGCAAAAAGTGGATTTCAAACATGGGACATCGTTCACAATGTCGCAAGACAATCATGTCCAAAGCAGCCAAAAGCATAGAATGTGCACACAAGACAAAGGGAAAAGCCCACAAACAATGACATACAATGGTAAGCAATGACAAAAATAGCAAAAAAAAAAAAGATAACCATGGTGGGAAATAGATCCTTCAAGAGAAAAGCTACACATGAAGCACTTGTTAGCATGTTAGAAAGATAGATAATATGTCAAGACATGTATATATCGAGAGTGTAGTGTGCTAGTAATGATAGGAAGTAGTAGAAAATGAAACAATAACACCCGTATTGTGTACAAAAGTAGATTACCCTGGGAGCCCTTGTGGGAATGGTAAGAGGTGTAGTGCCAAGAATCCATGTTGTGTGTAAAGATATATAAGAAGGCTACTTTATACGAAAAAAATCAACACATGACCTTCTTCGCACCCGACCTCTCGAGGTCGTGCCAAGACAACCGGTGTAGAACAAATATGAGTGTGAGTGTAATGATGGGGTTCAAGCTAATTGGGAAATATTATATCTTCAACACGCAATATCAGGATCTATGAGTCTAAGGCAAAGAATTCACTCCTAACTTGGAGGTGTAATGTCTTGGTTTGAGATAATAGCCACTCGAGACTCCAATCAATATCAAGCTCTACCGAGATTCTGTTTATTGGTTATTGAACATGTGGAAAATGACCTATGGGCACCTCGTATAGATTTCTAGACAAGGTCATGGAAGTAAGAACGAGAGGCATGGTGGAGCCACAGGGATCTATGGATGATTTTTTGGTCAGTCCAGAAAGTCTTAGCTTGATTGGCTACTACGTTCAACAAGGAAAGTTGTGCAATAATATTTGGTGGAAGTGGTGAAGATCTGAATACTAATGTACGCAAACTAGTGTCAATGTATAACTGATTAGCAGACCCGTTGGGTTGTGGGACCTAAGGATCACAACCAAAGACTTGTGGAGGCTGTGGCCCTTGTATGGTCATGCGCGTAATCAAGCCATGTTGCGAGGAGTAGTCCAATAGTCATAGGCTTTATTAGCGGCGATGTTTAGCGTATTGAGTTGTTTTATTTTCTCAACAAAAGTTGCAGGTGTGCATAAGACTGATCAAATGTAAACTGGTATCAATGTCAGTTATCAATTCCCCATGGGGTTGTGGGACCAAGGGATCACAATTGTATGTCTTTTCCTGTTGTGGACTGTTGATGGTCATACAGAATGAAATAAATGGTTTTGATAAGAAAACTAATTACTGAAGGAAATATAATCTATGTTTTTGGAGTTTTCACAATATATCGGATCAAAGCAAAAAAAACAAACTAATCTATCAAAGGAAATCTTTTTGATCTTTTCTAATTTTTAAGCAATGCATTCTAATCTAATAAAAAAGTTAAAGATAAGTAATTAGCCAGATGTAGCTGGGTACTTGTGCGAATGTGTGAATCTAATCTAAAACAAATAACCTAATCTAATCAAAACCCTTTGAACCCTACCTCAGAGGTGAAGAAAAAATCATAACCCTGAAAGGGGCTATTGTTCCCCACAACTTCCCTGGTAATGTTAAAGAGGAAAACTTACTAATGATTTGATCTACTTGTGATTGTCTACTCTATTGAAATGAATGATTTTCTACTCTATTTGATATGTAATTGAAACTAGTGATTTGAAATTGACAATTTAACAAATAAAGCAAACAAACACATAATTCTAACCTGGACAAGCAAGAGCTTTGGCAAATCTGGTTGTATTTGTATTTTTCCCCTCAATATGTTCCTTTATTTCTCTGAGTGTTCATGTGAGTCCAAGGGATTGGGAATGTAATAATAACATCGGAGGATGACACTTGAGCAATGATAACTTGATGGTAGTCCATATGCAATGCAAGTAGAAGAGAGATAACACAAGAGATCAGAGCTTGGCTATGCAATTCCTAGCAAGATCATAGCAACAATACAATGCAAGATACACAAAATTCTCAGGCATTTTGCTTGAATACAAGCATGGAATATATAGGAATGGAGGATGGGAGGTGCCTTCAAGCTCAAGGCAAGAAGGAGCAGTTCCAACTAATTAAATCTATTTAAAAATAGGAGGAAGGAGAACTAAGAAATCAAAGCTAATTTTAGACAATTTGGCTCACAGATGCATGCTTGAAAGTGAAATTAAGTGAACCTTCACATGTTAAAACACGTGTGAGGGAATCTGGAAAAAGCGAGGCAGGACCGCCCCTACGTAGGACGATGGTTTCGGGATCATCGCCCTATTTTGGGTGGTGGTTTTAGAACCGCCACCTAGGCAAGGCGGAGGTCCTGGCACTAAAGGCTAACACATGCACATAAAGAGGCATGAAGATGGAATTTTAGAACCGCCACCTAGGCAAGGTGGCGGTCTTGCACTAAAGGCTAAGTAAAGATTTCTAGGAAACAAATATACACTACGAATGGGCTTTGGAGCTTGAACACCTTCTTGAAAGGACCTGGATCATCATTGGGGAATTTTGTAACCATTTTTTCGACAATTTAGCATATGTAATTTTGGGTGCGTACATATTGCCCCGTCGAAGAAGTGTCTTAGCCATGAAAAGGTGTAAAATGTAGATTCCAAGTATGGTGTTCCTAAAAGGGGAGTTAGAAGTTATACCTGACACGCCCGTGTGTCAAAATGTTGCCACCCAAACTCCTACTACTTGCAAGAGAAAAAGAAGAATCAAGTGCAGATAGATAAATTATTGAAAAATAAACACTAAATCAAAACGATAAGAGGACTTACCATTTGTGTGAGGATATAGAGATATACCTACACCAATTCTCTAGTCTGTGAGCACATACACTCAAAATGAGGTTAAAAATACATATATACATACGACACACACACACACACACACACACACACACACACACACACACACACACACACACACACACACACACACACACATCAAAACAAACTCACTTTTCAATTCATTTGTGCATTCTTGATTTGGTGAATTTGGAGCTCTGGATTCATGGTGACCGTTTCTGATGAGAGTATAGCCAAAACGACCGTTGCGGAATAGTGATCATGCATCCACGTGTGGGGATTAACCAACACATCAAAGGTTAATTATTTTCACTTTTGCCTTTTTATACCTAAAATGTAAAACATTGAAAAGTTCACCTAGGGGGGATTATTTTCAATTTCTTTTTGTCTTAAATGAGTCTCTGGGGGCACCCATAGGGCATTCTTTTATTTTGTTGGAAAATGTCTTTTTTTACACTTTTGAGTATTTTTAGGGTTAAGGGCATGTTTGAAAAATTGTATCAGACTGCTGCCCAAAGCGGGGTGGCGGTCATGAGACCACTTGTCTTGTTTGGGCGGTGATTCTCAATGAATGACCAAAACATTCATTAACTTGATTTTTTTGGATTTTTCATGTTTTATCATGTTTTTGGTGAGCTTATCTTCTTGTATACATTACTAACTTGCTCTTTTCTCATGTTTTGGTGAATGCAGAAGGAGGAATACATTTGTTGGAGTAGAGAGAAAGAGAGAGTGTGATTGGATCCCTGGGATTTTGGATCAGCTGACTCAAGTTGAGAGGGACATTCTGCAGAGGGAAGGTATCTGGAGGATTACACGGGTACCCCATGTTGCCCCCACCAGTCACATATTGTGTGACTTTTTCTCCCTCTTGGAACACAGATCGAAACACCTTCTAGTTTCCAGGTGTTAGGGGTGAGTGGACCATTATTCGGAGGATGTATACCGTATCCTTGGGCTCTCAATTCTTAGGAGGAGACTAAATTTAGAGACAATAGGATCTAGGGTTGTGATGACATAGTGGGCCACATATATGGGAGATGTTATTGTCTCATCTGGTTTGAAGAAGGGGATGAAAGTCCGGTCGATTTCTACTGCTCCTATTCCGATCATTTGGAGAGCCATTATGGGTATCCTGTCCTCATGATTGATTGGGGACAAGGGAGGCGACACTCTTCTCTACTGTTGGGATCCCATTATCACACAGATTAAGGGACATGGCTGTAGGTACGCATGGGGAGTAGACATCCTAGGGACTACCTACCATGATTTATATAGGGTAGTCCAATTGCAGGGGTAGTCACTAAGCCACCCCACTCTTGTCATGAGTGGGTATATGAGCGTATCACCCCTATGGAAGGGGAGTACAAGTATTGGACCCAAGGGCCGTCTGGGTAGTGAGGTGGATTGCTATGTCAGTTCTTAGGAAACCTCATTAGCCAGTGGCTTCTCTTACTACAATAGACATGGTTGCTACTCCCTATTAGGACATGGCAGGGTTATGGGACAAGAGGTGACCATAGTGGTAGCTTGTTCTACTATAGACCAAATAGTTGAGAGGGCCAGGAGAGTCGCAATTCTCCCGTTTGATTGGGTTCCTCGAAGTTTGGCCTACCATATGCTGACATACTTCCCCCAGTGGTATCGGTTTATAGGACCATTCAAGAGGCCCAGAGGGGCCCTAGAGGAGATCTCGACTAGACAATAGTTACTCCAGGTGTGCCCATTGCAGTTAGTCATGTGGTTTGTGCTCAATAGGAAGGCTATGCCTCTCAAGTGCCTTTACTCTAGATTGTGACCGCTCCTGCCCACAACGGAGAGGAGGATGAGCCCATTAGTGTAGACTCGATTTTGAGGAGCACATAGGGGATGAGATGGAGGAGGAGTCAGTCGAGAGGAGACTGAGGAGGATGAGGGGGATGCCAAGATTGGTAAGGCAGCCCATATGAAAGAGAAGGAGAGTGGTCCTAAGTGGCATGAAACTTAGGAGATGCTGAGAGCTACACATGAGGAGGCATTTCCTCTGGATGGGGAGGGGGATGATGAGTCTGTGATCATACAACATTTGGCCTCTGACTTTAGGGAGGCCCCATAGCCACCAAACATCGGAAATAACCATCACTGACCTTACTTGGATGCTCAGAGATCCGAGTATGTTTGACACTCTTCTCTCACCTTTATTAATTTGAAACCTTAGTTTTGATATTCTCTTTTGATTTGCATTTTGCATTTTTCTAACTTATCTATTTCTTCTCTTTCCCCGCTTGGAGTGACTGCACATGAGTGGAGAGAGATCATTCAATGGGTGTGTGTGGACACCCTACTAATCCCTTTAGGAAGACTCGAGTCGAGTTGATCGATGATTCAGTCAACCTCTATTTTCTGGTAGACATATTGACATATTTGCTCCCGTTTGGAGGATAGCGGAGGTGGTGACCTCCCTTTGTACCATAGTGGTCGGATATGAGGTTGTTGAGTTTCTAATGAGGTGGAGCCATTCCCATAGTGAGACCACAATGAGTGGATTCCACCACGAGTATTCACACCATTTGGTTCACTCCTAGCATCATCGCAACCGCAGTAGGAGCCATGGGCGTGGCTGCCCACCATCCGAGGTATCCCATAGGGATTGACAAGCTATTGGGCCATTTATTTCTTTGTTGTGATTTTTTGGACACTTTACGATTCTTTTTGTATATTTCAGGCTCATTGTGAGTGTTTTGACCATGCCTTAGCACGTGATGGCATTGTATAGAAACTTGCCCACTATTATATATATACAAACTCTTATTTTTGGTTCGGTAATCCATAAACCTCTTTTGGTTTATTTCTCATGTGTACTCTAGATGTTTATAATTTCCATTTTTCTATGCTTTTCAAAATGCATGCAATGGGTGTGAAATGATAACAGAATGATTTCTTTTTTGTATTTTATAATACTTGATATATGATAATGCAAACACAATGTGATGTTGAGCTTTAGTTTCTTTAAGTAATCTTCGATACTTCATATTTCCTTAGAAAAACATGGTGATACAATGATAAAATAAGTGAATGTACTTGCCCCACTCCCAACTCCATGCAACCAGTAGGATGTGAGGGCTCAACACCAAGAGTCAGAAAGGGCACAAGTTAAGAAATTTTATTTAATGATAATGATGAGGGAAATACAATGGTTTGACAGGACCAAATTGAGACACTACAACCTCACCCTACTCAAGTTACCTCATAGCTTAGAATGTGATTTACTTTCCATTTTATCTAGACTTAGATCTGTAGATGGCTACTTGGTTGACAAAATCTGGTTTTGAGGTTTTAAACTCTTTTGGAATTTTGGACATCTAACTCACTTTGTTTTTGGCTTATGATTTCACAACATTTGAACGAATTATTTGTAACTTTCAAGTTTATCAAAGATACCCCCTACACCTTGCCCCATGCTACCAGTAGGAAGCATGTGCTTATCACCATGGACAAGGAATAGACGAGTAAGGGCATTTATCTCCTTTCCCAACCCTACATCACCAATAAGAGAAGTGCGCTCAACATCGAAGGTTGGTAGGGCAAAGAAATGTGTAAAATAAAATTTTTCTATGGATTTGCATTTGACTTACTCATCTAGGCAAAATGTTTAGTATGTTCTTATTTCCAAAGAGATTTTTATTGGATAGATGTGACACCATGAATCTTTTAGAACATACTATAGGCAAAGACACCTAATCTAGAAAGAGACTATACATAGAACCAAGTATGCAGGCCTTGGTATGATCATGGTCAAAACTTTGTCTTATCTTATTTGAACTAATGAAATGACTTGAAAACAATTGATGATACCATGAAAATTTGGAGAGACATGATTTGAATGTTTTTCCAATGTTTTTCAGATGTTTTTAGGAGTTGCTATAAGAATAAATCCCTTGATCACATATTTTATAGAATGACCTAACAAATGAAAGTAATGCAAATGCAGAATGTACATATGAAAATGGTGAGGGATCATATGTAATACCTCTTTAGGTGAAGAGAGTTCATAAATTCATTAAACTCCTCACCCTCTAGTGTACACAGGTGAAATACCCCATTTTTGTATTCTACTACTCAATATGGACCCAACCACCTAGGTCTAAATTTTCTTCCCTCGCTGGTAATTTTGTCTATCTGGTTGTCAAGTATTAATAACAAATCTCCCTCATATATTTCACACTTGTAAACCTTCTTGTTGGATTGCTAAGCCATTTGGTTAGTGCAAACATTGTGTTGTTGCTCAACGTTGAGTCTAACTTCATCAAGAATTTCTAGTTGAGAGAGTCGTGCTTCTCAATAGCCTTATTCTCCCAAAATTCTAGGCAAAAAATATGGAGACTTGGTATTTAATCCTCGAGTGGTAAGACTACTTCCACACCAAATACCAAAGAAAAGGGATTTGCCCTGTTGGTGTTCTAACTGATGTTCAATAGGCCCACAAGGTCGGGAAAAGATTTAAATGCCAATCTCGTTTGTTCTCCTTAACGGTCTTAAGGAGGATGGAATTTAATGTTTTATTCATAGCCTCAACTTGTCCATTGGCTTGAGGATAATAAAGAGAATCCGTGTGATGAATTATCTTGAACTTTGCACACAATTCACGCACCTCGTCATTTTTGAAAGACATGCCATTATCCGAGATAATGACTTGTGGGACCCCATACCTACAAATGATTTGGTTTAAGATGAACTTAGCAATCACAAACCTCGGGTACAGTGGTAAGAGGCATGGCTTCTACCCACTTGGTAAATTACTATGTGGCTATGATTATGAAATTATGTCCATCTGTTGATGAGGGAGAGAATTTCCTATTAAATGCAGCCCCACGTGGAAATGGGCCATGGGGTTGCGATTGGTTGCAAATCTTGTGCTAGTATGTGGATCTCGTGGGATAAATCTTGGAATTTGTGGCATTTGCACATAAAATCTACTACATCATGATCTAAGGTGTGCCAGAAATATACCATCCGATGTATCTTCCGAGAAAAATGGTGTGACCGCCAAAGTGACCTCCACATACTCCACTATGTGATTCATAAAGAATCTTTTTAGATTCTTCTACGTCGACACATCTTAACAACATTCTGTTGAAGGCTCTATGATAGAGCACTTGTTCCAAAATAATGTACTTAGTGGAAATGATGCATAGGTGCCTTATTTATTGCGATGTTTCTCCTTCTGGGTACATACGGTCCACTATAAAATTAATGACGTCAGTATACCAAGGACACGTAAAAATAAGGGGCATAGTCTCAACAAAGTATACACACTCATCGGGAAGTCTAGATCTACTAGATCACCTCCATCTAATGGATTATCAGCTAACCAATCCACAATGATTTGTCCTTTGATGGATTTTTGATTAACAAACGTTAGCTCAAATTCACCCATTAGAGTTATGAAGCGCCCGACCTTCTTAGATAAGGATCCTTGCATGAGGAATGTGCGTAAGTGATCTGACTTAACAATAACCCTCGTTTCTTGATTCAACATATAATGTCTTAAGCATTTTTCACAAAGACTATGGCAAGGAATTATTTCTCTACCTAGGTGTAATGTGTCTCATAATCAAGCAACGTTCGACTAATAAAATAGACGTGTGCTCTCATTTGTCATCATCTTCTTGAGCCAACATGCAGGCTAGCGAAACATTCGTAGCTTGTGAATATAAGATCAAAGGGCAATCTGATCTAGGCGGCATTAGCATGGGAGGGGATAATAAGAATTGTTTAACTACCTCAAAGGCCTCGTTGCATTCATCCGTCCAATCAATGCTATAATCCTTTTTCAACAAATTGTTGATTGGGTGAACAACAAAGGTCAAGTCAGGGATAAATCTTTAGATTGCCCTAAGTTTTCCAAGAAAATATCTGATGCCAGACTCGTCCATTGGTGGAATCATTTCCAATACAACTCGGATTTTGGCTGGGTCTACATAAATTCCTCATGAAGATATGATGTACCCAAAAATATTGCCTCTGTTACACCAAATACACACTTTTCCAGATTCAATGTGACGCCGTATTCAATTAAGCGAGAAAGGATGATACGAAGCACCTCTGGGTGATCGCAATGATTTCTGGCCTTAGCCAACATGTCATCCACATAGGATTCCACAATATTATGTATAAGATCATGGAATATATAAGTCATTGATCATTGGTATGTAGCACCATCATTCTTAAGCTTGAATGAAATGACCGCATTGATGGGTTCCCCAAGGAGTTATAAACGTAGTTTTGGCCTGATCCTCTTTAGATATTCTGATATGATTATACCCAAAGAACCCATCCATAAGAGACAAAAAAATTGAAACCACTTGTTGCATCAATGATAATAAATGAATGGAAGGCAATGTGAAATCATCCTTAAGATAAGCCTTATTTATATCCCGAAAATCTATGCACATGCGGATCTTTCCATTTTCTTGAAGAAGGGGACTATGTTAGATACCCATTGGGAGTAGTCAATTGGCTTGATGAATCCCACTGAGTAGCTTCATCACTTCTTCCTTGACCATGAGGGCTACCTTTGGCTTCATGGGCCTTGAATTGTGATTAATCAACTTTACATTTGGTCCGGTGATGAGATTGTGCACCACAATGTGTGATGCAATCCCCCTCATTTCTTTATAATTAAAAAGAATCATTTTGATGCTCCTTGAGAATTCGGTGTGTACGTCAACCTCCTTAGGAGTTAAAGGAGGACCCTAGCTTCAAAATATTTGGTTCTTCCCGATTCTGATATTTATATTGATTGTTTTCTCGATCAAGGAGGTGTTTCCTTCCTCAAACTCAAAGGGGGCCGAGGCAACTCTAAATCCCCCTCTTCTCCTACCTCAAAATTTTTGAATTCCCTCATAGGGGAGGATTTCATCATGGGATTTCCAAAATAGGAAGAAGAGTGTGGAATTAGAGAAAGATTAACCTCATGATGTGTAAGATGTAGCTCTGTGAGAGCGTTTAGATATTCTAGAGTTGCTTTGTTAATGTCAACGCAATCTGTAATGACAGACTCACTCTCAGTCTCTACATATGTCAACATTGGAGTTACCAGTGTCTTATGAACCAAAGGTTCTACACAAAATGAGATCGTGAAGTTTGAATCTTCCAACTCACCACTTGGAGTAAAGCGAGAAGTAGATGTTGTGATTGAGTCTACAAGGAGATTTTGGTCTTGTGGAATTTCCTTGATTGATATGAAGTCAAACCTCTTCATTAAGTTCAACACTGCTGTTTTGTAAAGTTGCAAATTCTCAGCTCTAGTCTCATATACTTTGGATACTTGATTCATAACCAATTATGAATCACCCAACACCCTGATATTAAGAGCACCCATTCTTTCGGCTATGATGAGACCAAGTAGAAGGGCTTTGTATTCAACCCCATTATTTGTGCACTCAAAGTTTAATTTGAAGTAAAATGGTAGAATCCTTCCCTCAGGAGAGGTAAGAATCACACCTGGCCCTAGTGCCAAATGACACTTGGCTCCATCGAAATGGAGATTCCAAAAGTTACTTGGAAAAATGGATGTTGGATAATGTTTTGAATCTTTCTCCTTTACTTCAGTTACCTCAACCTTACAAACCTCATTTTCTGGTAGAGAACCGAGTCCTAAGGTATGTCCTATGCCCATATAATCTAAAGGAAGGAGAATGGGTAAATCATTTTCCAATAGCTCGACAATATTTTCCATAGTTCACAATGATATTGTCTCTATAATGACGGTTTCATCTTTGACTGTCAGAATGCCTTCGATCAAACCCGTGACTTCTAATTTATTTCTAGGAACCAACTTTTCCTCCGTACCGAGCTTGCAGGGTTTATTCAAATTATTTATAGGAAGCTCAAACTCAAAGTGGACCCCGACCTCTTTTCCAAGTTAGCTAGATGTATGTCAAAGGGTTTTAAATCACCCTACGCCACAAAGACCTTCCCTGGTTGTATGAATCGAACCTCCTGAAACAAAGTGGAGGGAATCACCTTCATGTGATGAATCCAAGGATGGCCAAGGATCATATTATAGTTGGTTTCCTGATCTATAATATAAAACTTGGTCAGTACCGTCTTAGGTCCAAGGGTGACTGAAAACACTATAGTTCCGATTGACATTGCTTTGAGGTTGTCATAGCCCCTCAACGTATTTTGTGTTGAAGAGTAATTGGTCTCTTTGTACCCTAGTTTTTGAAGGAAAGAGAAGGGGACTATGTTGACTTCTACCCCATCATCAATCATTACACACTTTACATAGTTGTTGTAAATCCATGCTTGTAAAAACAACATTAGATCACCTTTACAAACTATTTCAAAGGTCTGGGGCATCTTGCTGATGTCAATTACAAATCCAACATCTCTTTTAGGCTTCCCGGAGGATAGACATCAAAGTCCACATGGTTTATTTGTGCTTCGGAGGAGGGATGATGTTAGCCAAATGACCAAGACCCAATGCTTCTAGTAGAGTGGCCCTATGAGCAGGGGAATTATTTATCAGATCTAAGAAGGAAATGTGCGAGAGTGTCTTGGTTAACTCCCGATTAAATTGTAAGCTCCTACTAGATTTCTTAGGGTATCATGAATGTCATCTGATGTAGTCGGGTAGATCGGAATAGGCTAGTGAAGAATAATCCCTAGTTCTAGTGGCAGCGTTAATTTGTGGTTCAGTGTCCAACTCTACCAACCCCATAATTTTCATTTGTTGGCGACCATCTAAAGGAGGTTCCACTTGTGGGTTTGATGAAGTTGAGGCTTCATGATCATGGGTCCCTATTACAATCCCTTTATTCAAACCATTGGGATCTAATATACCATCTTTTGGATGCGTGTGGAGAGGATCGTTAAAGATTCCCAACGGTGTGTTTTGTGGGGATACATGTCCCATGTAGATGTTTTGAGTGGGAGCTATTGGGTTCACCAAAAACATGTCAACAAACTACTGTGTTTGATCCTTTGGTAAATGTTGTAAAAACTTTTTACAATTGCGGCATGTCCTTGCGTCATGCCCACAAACCCTATGGAAACCATAGTATAAATTAGGATCGTAATCTTGAGGCCTTTGGTTTGCACCTTGTTGTGGCCCAAAATTATGGTTATTGTTTAGCACGTTGATTACTACTATTAAAATTTAGGAACCCCTACCCCTAATTTTGAAATTGGTTTGGATACCCACCTAGAATCTTGGTTAGAGCCTTGAAAGTGTTTGTCTTTTGCTTGCTGAGGTTGTTGTTGTTGTTTTTGTTAGTGTCTTAGATATACAACATTGACTAAGGTTGAGAGTTTATTGTTTCTTTGATTATTTTCATTGTTATTGTGGTTGTTTAAAGAAGAAGTCATGGGAGCATTAGCAACGTTAGTCTTTTTAGGTTGGTCCATCACCCCATCCGTCGCGACTCTACAATTCTTATTAAGGATTTTCAGTCCTTGATTAATATTTGTGTTATTGGAGTAATCAAGTTATTTTGATTAGGGGTGACTAACCTTCCATTAGCTCCATAAGTCTTACAAACAAAGGTCAATGGCCACTTGGTCAATTCGAAGAGCACCCTATAACAATTCTTCATAGCTACTTAGTGGGAAATTTTGAACCTTTTCTTTTGTCTCCTATTGAGAGAGTGTAGGAATAGATCACAAAGTTATGTTTGATCCATATTTAGAGCACTTGTAGAGGAGTAGAGAACTTGTTGCCACCTTTGAATGAAGTGGGCTGCAGACTCATTGTGCTCTTGCTTGATATGAAGGAATTCCCTGATTCCTATTCTCAAAAGCTTGTTCATATCAAAAGATTTAATAAATTCTGATACGATTTTCTTGAATGAGTGTATTGAAGCCTCTGGTATCCTATAGTACCAATTGAGAGAAATACCTTCTAACATCTTAGGAAAAATTTCCACAACGATTGCATCCCATGGGAGTAGCTCTCGAATGGCTATTGCGTAAGCCTTAATGTGGGCATTAGGATCTCCCTCCCCTTTGAATTTTGGAAGATCGGAAAGGGTCTCGGGAGCATGATTGTTGAAATGGATAAGTCTAGGTGCTACTTGATATATTCGAATAGGTCCCCATTGCGTATGTTTCCACCATTGAAGATCCTTGTTGGGGAGGTGGAGGTTGCATCGGTTGCTGAAATGGGACAGCATAGACATTTGTTGGGGCGTATGGAATCCTTGCAGTTGCCCATATGGACTTGGGTAGGTGTACATGTCCCCCTGCAGAGATTTATAATACATGTGTACATAGGGGGTTGATTACCTTGATATGGAATCAAAGACACAAAGCCGAAATGTCACACTTCCGGATGGTATAGTGTTTGAGAACACACTTCCACCACTACTTGTTGCAAATATCCATACATGGCGTGAGGGGGCATACGCAAGATGCCCATCCCCGTAAGTAGATCTACATGGTTTTGAGTATTCATATAAACTGGAGGATTCTGTGTAGTAGGTATTTGTCCGTAATTCTACGGGTAGGGAGAAGTTCATGCTTGCCCTACGTATGAATTCTAAGTATTTTGGGAAAGCTCTAGCTCCTTGACTTTGTCTACCAAAGCTGAGATGACATCACCCATTGATGGGGTAGTGCTTTGCTTAGGTGATTTTTGTTGAACCCTCGAGGTTGTTGAGGAGTATGGTATCTTGCTATGAATTGTTCACTATGTTGCCACCCCTCATTGGTAGTATTTTTAGGTTGGTGGAGGGGTAGCGTTATTTTTTGGAGCAGAACATCACCTTGTTCTTATAACCTATGAAAAGATCGGTTCATGTTCGAAGTGTTGTTCACTCCTAACATAGCGTTCTAAATATTCCTCATCTAGATGTGGGAGTTGATTTGATTGCATGCTAATGGGCTACCAAACAATAACCAAGGAGATGAACTTGCTTCGCCAGTGAAGGTCATGTTTTTGAACCTAATTTTTCATGAGGATAGGTTTACATGACTTATTCAAGCTCCTCAATACATACGAGGTACCAACATTGGTTCCCTAAAGTAAAGGGTTTTGAGCAATTGAGTGATTGTTCGCCCACATTGAAAGTGAAAGTGATTGTTGTGGTATACTTGATTGGTAGTTATACATGTGAAAACCAGGATGGGCCGAATGTAATTGTCATATCCCAACATATTCGGGGGTATAAGAATACCCACAGAATAAAGGATGGACGAAGAAAGTAGAAATGTTTAGAGACTAGCTCTTCACATCGGGTTCACCAATTTGTACGATAGAAAATCAATACGTGACCTTCTTCACACCCGACCTCTCGAGGTCATGCCAAGATAGCCAAGTAGTAATGAATATGAGTGTGAGTGTAATGATGAGGTTTAAGCTAATTAGCCAATATTATATCTTCAACACGCAATATTGGGATCTGCGAGTCTAAGGAAAAGAATGCTCTCCTAACTTGAAGTGGTGTGATGGCTCGGTCTGAGATAATAGCCGCTCGTAGACTCCAATCAATGTCAAGCTCTGTCAAGATTCTGTTTGTTGGTTGTTGAACACGTGGAAAATGACCTGTGGGTGCCTCATATAGATTTCCAGACAAGGTCATGGAAGTAAGAACAAGAGGCATGGTGGAGCCACAAGGATATATGGGTGATTTTTGGTTTGGTCCAAAGTCTTGGCTTGATCGGCGATTATGTTCAACAAGGAAAGTTGTGTAATAATATCTAGTGGAAGTGGTGAAGATCTGAATACTAATATATGCAAACTAGTGTCAATGTCTAACTGATTAGTAGGCCTGTTTGGTTGTGGGACTTGAGGATCACAACCAAAGACTCGTGGAGGTTGTGAACCATGTATGGTTATGCGCATAATCAAGCCCTGTTGCCAAGAGTAGTCTAATAGTCGTAAGCTTGATTAGTGATGATGTTTAGCGTATTGAGTTGTTCTATTTTCTCAATAAAAGTTATAGGTGTGCATAAGACTGTCAAATGTAAACTGGTATCAATGTCAGTTATCAATTCTGAGCTCGTTGGGTTGTGGGACCAAGGGATCACAACTGTATGTCTTTTCTTGTTGTGGACCATTGATGGTCATACATAATGAAATAAATGGTTTTAATAAGAAAAATAATTACTAAAGGAAATCTAATCTATGTTTTTGGAGTTTTAACAATATATCGGATCAAAGTAATAAAAGCAAACTAATCTATCAAAGGAAATCTTTTTGATCTTTTCTAATTTTTATAAATAAGTTAAAGACAAGTAATCAGCCAGATGTAGTCAAGTTTACTTGTGTGAATGTGTGAATCTAATCTAAAACATATAACCTAATCCAATCAAAACCCTTCAAACCCTATCTCGTAGGTGAATAAAAATCATGACCGTGCAAGGCTCACTGCTCCTCACAACTTCCTTGGTAATGTTAAAGAGGAAAACTTACTAATGATTTGATCTACTTGTGATTGTCTACTCTATTGAAATGAATGATTTTCTACTCTATTTGATATGTAACTAAAAATAGTGATTTGAAATTGATAATTTAACAAATAAAGCAAAAAAACACACAATTCCAACCTGGATAAGCAAGAGCTTTGGAAAATCTGGTTGTATCTGTATTTTTCCCCTCAGTATGTTCCTTTCTTTCTCCGAGTGTTCATGTGAGTCCAAGGGATTGGGAATGCAAGAAAAACATCAGGAGGATGACACTTGAGCAATGAAAGCTTGATGGTAGTTCGATGCAATGCAAGTAGAAGAGAGATAACAAAAGAAATTAGAGTTTGGCAATGCAATTCCTAGCAAGATCGTAGCAACAATATAATGCAAGATACACAAAATTCTCAGGCATTTTTCTTGAATACAAGCATGGAATATATAGGAATGAAGGATGGGAGGTGCCTTCAAGATCAAGGAAAGAAGGAGCAGTTCCAACTAATTAAATCTATTTAAAAATAGGAGGAAGGAGAACCAAGCAATCAAAGCTAATTTTAGACAATTTGGCTCATAGATGCATGCTAAAATTGAAATTAAGTGAACCGTCGCATGTTAAAACATGTGTGAGGGAATCTGGAAAAAGCGGGCAGGACCAATGCCCTATTTTGGGTGGCATTCTTGGCACTCAAGGCCAACACATCCACAGAAAGAGGTAGGAAGCTGGAAAAAGTGTGGGAAGGCTAAGTAAAGACGTCTAGGCAACAAATATACACTACGAATGGGCTTTGGAGCTTGAACACGTTCTTGAAAGGCCTTGGATCATCATTGGGGACTTTTATAACCATTTTCTAACAATTTACCACATGTAATTTTGGGTGCGTAGAACTACATTCACAACTAAAAGGGAAGTGGATGTGCATGTGTATATAGAAAGATAATGACATATGAAATATTTGAATAACATAGTTTTAAATTATCAAATAAGATAATAATACAAGAATTCTAGTTCCTAGAGACCATTATCACCCAATATTACATTGTGAATATAGAAAAAGAGAAACAAAAAGTTAAATAAGGCCACAAACAAAGTTAAAACAACTTAACCCGAGACCACCAGACCGAACATAAACAAAAGCAAAAAGGACAACAATCTACTTCAAAAAAAGAATTTTTTTGTAAATAGTTAGCCAAAAGGCCCTAAACCAATGGGTCCACTAATTTTTCTTGAGGCGCTGAGGCCCCCTTGAGTGCTAGGTTGGCCTTGCAACATATAAACTTCATCAATGTCCTTCTGGAATGCCTCCTTTTCCTCATCATCTTCATCGGAGCTAGTCAAGTGGAGTTGAAACCTCTCATGTCACACTTTTTATAAATTTTCCATCCTCTCCTACAGTTCCCTAACCTCATTATTGATCCCTAAAAATTCCTCTCTCACACAAGACGTTTAACCATAAAACAAAGTAAGAAAATCATACATGTGAGCATAACTAAGCAAGAATAAATGCGACCAAGATGTTCAATATGATGTGAATGTGTATGGAATGGAATGCAAAGTGAATATGATAGGAATAATGTGCCCCATGAGTGGAGGTGTATGCATGAGATGAAAGACCCTTGGATGCTCAAGAATGAACCATAGAATTAGAGTGCATCATCGAGAAATGGTTTGAATTTGTGCGCTAGAAAGATATGATCAATGAAGCATAGAGCGTAGAGAGTGTGAGTGAGGTGAGGTTAATTTCATATTTATACCCTCAACAATTAAGTATGAACCATGGAACTATAACGTGTCATATGGTAGTAATGATATCCATGTATCAAGATGTGTGCAAAAGACTCGATGTGAAGCACATAGTGGACAAGTAGAAATGCAAGATGAGAGGGGAAAAAGTAAGCACGATGCCCCCAAGTGTGTATATGAATGAGCTATTTGATAAAATTGAAGGGTGAAGGTCCTCTACCTAATGCTTGTGGAGATAAAGGTGTGTGACCATGCTCTAAGACTGGTAGCGTATGAGACAGAGATGATGTGTCGATAAATAAGACATGTGTATGATACCAAAGAGGTGATGAGCACCTATGTGAAGGTGACCGAGGAGGTGATAGAAACCTATGTGAAGGAGATCAAGGAGGTGATGCATACCTATGTGAAGGAGACCGAGGAGGTGATGTGTGCCTATGTGAAGGAGTCATCCAAATAGTGGACCTAGACTGATGTGATGGACTAGTGGACTGATGAGACCGAGTAGGTCATGTGTAGACAAGAGAGCTAGGAGAAGATTGCACTTTAGAATTGAGAGGTCAAGGGGACCTAGATGATCTAGCAAGTGCAAGGACAACCTCAAGTGGAGGAAAAGGAAATGGAGTGGATGATAGAACACCTTGGATAGAGACAACTTGCTTATCATGGACAAACTTAAGACACAAGTGAGGGATGGAAAAGATAGACTTGGTAGTGCAAATCCAAGGAAGACCTAAGAGCAGGTCACAACCTTTAATTGAATGTGCCACAACAAATGGCACAATAATAGTGAGAGGAAAGACCATGATTGAAGTTTGACATAACCATATAAGTTGGGAATTGGATATGAAATTTGTGAGAGTGAATAATTGATAGAAACAAGAAGCGCAAGAGAACACATAGAGAGAGGAGATGATGAGATGATCATAGTGTTTTTGATAACATGAAATCTGATATCAACATTGTTATGTAATGTATTAGAAGAGAATGAAGTATGATAGTCGTGACAAGAGAATGTAATGAGTGATAGAGATAGTTTGACATGTGCAACTAGAAAATCAAGGGCCATCGATGAAGGAGGAGGCACTGTGTAATATGTATGATTAGTTGAAGGACCAGACACTTTCTTTTCATGCTTAGGAAGAGGATCATTACAATTTTTGATGTTTTTATTTTCCTTGACCGGCTGAGATGTTGAAGGTTCATGAAGCTCAATTGCATTATTATCAATTAGATCTTGAATGAGATGTCAAATTTTAAAGCATTGATCTGTGGAATGTCTAACATATTGATGGTAGTCACATCTGAAATTTTTGTTATAATTACATCCCTTAGGGTGAGATGGATCTAGTTCAAGTGGAGGTGGAAGTGTAATAAGATTTCTGTGAACGAGTTATGGCAATAGAATGTGTGGAACAGAAGGCAATTTCATGAATGTATGCTTTGGAGGCTTCCATTGAAGATTTTTAGGAGTAATGAAAACGTTAACAATTGGTTTTGCTTCAAATGGCTTAGTAGATGGCTTGAAAGTTGATTTTCTTTAAAACCGAGCCGAAGATGAAGCCTGCTCATGATATTTAAGCTTGCCCATAGAGAGAAGTTTTCCTTCACATAATTTAAGAGTGTGACATAGATGATCGAATGAAGGAGATGTCTTAAAGATGACACTCTACTGCAAAGGGGGTAATAGAATTTAGAAAAATAGCTCCTGAAGCTTAGAGTTTATGAGTACATTAGACATCTTAGCTAAGTTATTCTTGTATTGTAAGACATAGTCTACTATATGTTCATTAGATCCTTGGTTGATTTGTGCTAATTGAGCTTAAGATATCTTGAGCTGATATTGATTGAGAAACAAGTAAGAAAAGCATCAACTAAATGCGTAAATGATGTTACCGAATGGATAGGTAGATCATGGAACCAACGTATTGCATAATATTGAAGACTGCAAGGAAAGAGATTTGTAAGTAAAGTATGATCATCCATGTAATCTAGACATACTACATGGAAATCTTAGAGATGATCTTGAGGATTTCCATGGCCATTGAAAATAGGTAGCTTAGGGGTGACAAAATTAGGAGGAAGCGCATACACAGAAATGGCCAGTGTGAAAGGAGTATGGAGGATAAAAGTGGATTCATGAGATGGAGATGCACAAAAAGTAGCCTCACTGAAGTTGATGAATTTGAGCTTACAAATCTTGGTAGTGAGAGGCTAAATCTTGAGTTCCAGTGAAAGAAAATTTCCACGTGTGAGAAATAAGAGGTGGAGTGTAGTGGTTGGTAGGAGTAGGAATAGATATAGGAATAGTGGAAGAGTGGAATTAAGAGGTTGAGTAGCAATAGGCATAGAAGTAGGAGCGAATGTGGGAACATTAAGATTGACAAGATTGGTGGCTTCCTCATGAGTAGTGAATAAGAGAAAATCTAGATCTTGCAAATGTTCAACAAGATGAGCATTGAGGTCACAAAGATCCTCATCAGTAAAGGGCATGACCATGATGAAAATAAAACAAGACTCTTATAAGTAAAGGTGGGGTCAAGCGATGGGTTAACTAAATGATTTAATAAAAATAAGATTTTGTAGAACCCTAATTATAGTGTAACAACTAATGAATAAGCAATAAAGTATAGATTTGACCTAAGGCATAAACAAGATAAAAATGAAACCCCAGGTGTAATAAAAGGGATAAAGTGCTTAGTTGGGTTCACAATAATCCCAAAGATGTATAAATCTAGAAAACTATTAAAACAAAAGGTAGATTGTCGCAACCGAACCCGAAAATTATAGAAATGATGGGACTAGGGTGCATGGACTAGGTCAGGGGCACCTAGGCACTAGAGACCTGTTTTGGGCACTCGCGACTATGAAGAACATCAAAAATGATTTTTCTTGTGTTGCATCAATGTCGCTAACCCTCATTGTTGATTGCCATAGGTCACCGGGAAGATCGTCCGAGTTCACATGTAACCTACAAAAAAAAAAAAAAAGACCTCATGTAAAACCTCAAAATACATAAAATCCCAAAAAGAAAAAGATGCAAATGGGAAGTAAGACCGACCTCGACACTCATTCGATAGAGTGAACTTATGACCAAGCACTGCAATACATTTTAGATTCCATATAGTTCTTAAGTGTGTGTGCAGGAATCATGCCCTAGGTGGCTCTTGTACCAGACACACTTGATAACAAACAAGTAGCTAGATGTAGAAATGTAGATAGATGTGTGGATACCAAAATTAACTTCCCTCCTATGCGTGTATGCAAGATAATGCAATCCCTTATCACTTGAGAGAATGTTAGATGAATGTGTTTCACTAGATTCTTAGCAAATTAATGAAATAGATAAGGGTAGTAGGCCAAGGAGGAATACATGTTTGTAATGTTAGTTGAAGGTTGTGTGCACGTTCGATTTCCTGATCCAAGTTGATTACGAGAACTCCCTTTTGGCTAGGAGGAACTACTTGTAAATGTAAAACAATACCACCAAATAGAGTTAAACAAAACAATGAGTGGACTACCTAACGAAAGCTAGATCCGGAAGTGTGATGCTTCTTGAACAGGATGTCAATCCACTTTTATATAACAATATTAATGCTATTTAAAATATACATGAAATAATGATCCTATTGTAATTGAAACAATTTAGGTATCTCGTACAAAAAAAATAAGAAAGGTCATGTAAAAGGTGATTGAGGTCAAAACAGTCAAATGATAAGTCAGCGTTGGATCAGCAAGTTTGTACAGTTATGGGTAAGGTCAGTAAAGATTAAAAATGGTTCTAGGTTGTTGGGAAATGGGTATTAACTCGCTGGTCTGAGGTATATTGCTGACACACAGAACCGATGTTAGCCGATGACTGATGCCGCCAGGCGTAATGACCGACGCCGGTTGGCTAACCAATGTTGATAGGGGAAATTAGATGAAAGTTGTTAGAATTGGTTCTTTAGACTCTCTGTGATTGTGATAGAGGTTGGAAATGGTGAGGGTGAGGTTGTAAAATGGTCTTGAAGACTCAGAGATGGTTAGAAGAGGGTGAAAATAGGTGAAAGGGCCAGGTATGGTAAGGTGATAGGTTGGCTTGAGGAAGGAAGTGTACGACTGTGGAGAAAGATAAATTACTGAGATGAATAATAAGCCTTACTAAAAGACAACAATGATAAATGAGGAGGTGTTAGGTACTTACTGAAAAGTAGATTTGGAGAACATAGGTGGTGAGGACGGTAATTGTAGAGATCCAGAGAGAAGAGTCATTGTATTCGTGCCATGGCAGTTTGAACCTCTGTGCCTCTTTGTTGTGAGTCTGTGATTGTGAAGAGGATGGTGAATGGTGATTGATGTAGGTAGTGCTCCCATGTGTCTTCTTTTCCCGAGTGCTAAAGAAATTTGAGTGCTCTAAGTCTCTATTCATATGAGATCCTGAATTGAATGACCAACCTAGGTAAAGGATTTTGGAAATGTATTTAACCTAATCGACGACTGGTTAGGTGACCGATGTCGGTTGAGATATAACCGACATCGGTTAAGGTGAGAATATCTAGGTTGGCAAAAAATAACTTGATTGTTGTTATTTTTAGCGTGGTATCCAATCTTCATTCGAGTCTTGAGTGATAGATCACAAAAGGATAAGTAAGATTCCTTTTAGGTTTGTTAATAGGAGTTAAGTCTAGGTTTAGACTAATTCCTAGTTAGTTAGGATAGGTTTAGACTTGGTCTTAGGTCATTAATGAGGTTTGAGTGGGTCATTTGAGTGAGGTGGCTAGGTGAGTTGGATGGGTGAGGTGGTTAAGTGAGGATATTAATTAATTAAATTAAGATAATTAATTCAATTAACATGTGCACTAGTGAATATGAATATGTAGGATATGTTTAGTTTAATTAATAGGGTTTAAAGGGGAGTATGACCCAATTTTGGTGTCTACATTTGCCCCTTTTTGTCGCGTGGCTTGTATTGGTAAGTGACACTGACAAAAATAGGAAGTGGTTGCCCCTAAATATAAGTAAAAGTGGTGTTGCCCAAGTATGGGTGGAGGTGATCCCCCTCAAACCAAGAACTGATGAGGTGTGATACAAAGTCGATGAGTGGTTTGATAAATGTGTAAGTGATGAAAGTGAAGGTAGGTGGGTTATGGGTAAGGGTATGGGCACATTGGGTAATGGGTAATGGTCAAATTGGGTAATAGGTAATGGAAATCAAACGTACGCACACATATAGACTATGACATGGTACCAGGTTGAAGAGCTTGCAAAATCTACATCGTCCAAGGTCGATAGGTTTATCCAAACAAGGTTGAAGTGATTCAGGTATCCAGGGTACATGATATGGTTTGGAAACACAATGCAGTTAGGTGTAGGAACATTTAGGTATGATCTCACTACATTAAAGGTTTGGTCGGGATAAATGACACGACAATAGGCAAGGTAAGGTCATTAGGCTAAAACAACACATGTAACAACATCACAAGGTATAATGAGTACACAAGTTCAAAGGTCACAAAAAGTGGTTTAGGTCAAGGTATATAGGTCATGGCATGGGTAAGGCCAAGGTATAGGTAAAATAACAAGTCCCTAAACACAATTAAGGAAATGTATGGGTAATTTAGGCTTGTGGGTAGGGTGCAATGGGTGTTGGTAATGTCAATAAGTATTCAGTAGTAATGAGTTTTGTTCAAAATGGGAAAAATAGGGTTTAAATGGTAATGGTAGGTAGCCGATGCCGGTTAAGGTCTAATCGACGTCGGTTGTTCTAGGCACGACCGATGTTGGTCATATCGGGTTGGGGTTATAAGGTAGAAATTCTGTATTTTATGGAATCATTGTTGTCTTTTGACTTTGAGAAAATGACATAGCCTATTGAATTGTGCATTTTTCTTAGAGAAAAGGACAAGGCATTGTACTTGGCTGAGGTGGAGGTTACTAAGTGGTGAGAGGAGCCAGGTAGACGAGTCCACAAGATTAGTTGGAGACGTGTGATTAGTGGAGAGATTTGAGGTAGATTTTGGCATGACAGTGGGGTTCTGGTGGACCACTAGCCCAATGGCTGACTTGTCACCACGTAGGTGATGTTGTGATGAGGTAGGGGCATTCCCTAATTTGTTATTTGCTAAACGTTTGGTTAAAAAATGAAGAAATTGGGGTGGGGGTTTTCATTTTTAAATGTGGGTGAAAAGTGGGTAAAATCAATATGGGGAAGGGAAAATGTAGGATAAATGGGATGATAAATGAATATAAGGTAAATTGGGGTGGATTGGGGTAGGTGTAAGGTTATATTTTGGTGAATTTTAGGTGAAATGGGTTATGGGGGACAAGTTTTGGTTTTTTGAGTTACTGTGACATAGATTGACGTCGGTCTAATTTTTCCGACATCGGTGAGGGTTAAGGTGAGTGACACCGGTTAAATAAAACTGATGATGGTCATGGAAAACGGTGACGGTCAAGCCGATGACACCAATTAGGGTTAAAGAAAAATAGGGGTAAGAAGGGTTAGTTTGGAAAGAAAAATAGGTGGGGAAGGGGTAAATGAAGAGTGTATGTAGAGGGATGAGGGTAAAATGTGAGTTTGATAAGATAAAATAGGTAAGTAGGTTAAATAATGTTAAGATGATGGGTCATGATTATAAAAGGTAGTAGGCTTGTAGGTGAATTAGGTAAATGGGGTAGGCATGATTGATGTGGTTGGGTATGGTTTAGTGGGTAATAGGTAATTTTTGGGTAGGAAAGTCTTGACAATGTTGTGTTTGATGTTGTAGGCTAGGGACTAACTTAGGATGTGGGACAAAACACCACCTCTATGTGGTCTAGTGTGATTGCGGAGGAGTGGGAGCATATGATAGATGTTGGAATGATTGGGATCCGATGCTATAGGCGTATAGCTTGAGATCCTAGCTTGATGGTTGCACTCATTGATAGATGGGATTCAACAACCAACACATTTCCTTTACCGATGAGTCAAATGACTATCAACCTAGAGGATGTGTATAGGATCCTACAACTACCGATTGTTGGGTAGTCGGTGTATTCTATTTATTCAGAGGCATCAGTGGAGCTGATAGTGGTTGTGTTTTGGGAGGTGATGGGTGAGCTGAGGTACCATAACGTAAGAATTAGCTATGGAGATATGTATGCAACCCATCCTCAGGAGACAAGGCTCATTGTATTGATGAAGAATACAATATGTTACTTCACCTTACCGAGATGCCGAGGGTGGATATTCCCAAGAGCACTCGATGGGATTACTCTAGGATATGATAGAGGAGCAGATCTACTTTGTATGGGCACCAACATTCCTAGTGCAACTATATAGGGAGTTGTGGGCTTATGGGAGATTACAACGGTTTAGTTTGTGTTGCACCTTTCTATTACACTGCTGGGCATACGAACATATCATATGTGTGCAGCCAGTTGGTTTTCCATGACATGATTGGTTTGGGGTGGATTTCTCAGATTTGGTTACAGATGGTGGGTACTAGTTGGTGGGAAACATAGGGTGGCTAGGGCCACATATGATGTTTTATATTACAGGGAGGTTCTTTGGAGGGACACTCGGAGATGATATTGTTTGGAAGGCATATATTAGGTATCCCTCATATTGGGACATGATGAAGGAGTTAGAGGAGCTATAGTTGTTGAGGTGGATATAGAGGCGTCATCCTGGAGAGCACAAGATGATACACCAGTAGGCGGTGGTCAAATGAAAGTTTGGGTGGCCACAAGATGTGCCTCCACCCTTCCCACAATATAGGAGAGACGATATGGAGAGACCTATGTCTCCACCACGTTCGAGTGTGCCAATAGGTCAGGAGGAGCAGCCAATAGATATGTGGATTGATGATGCTGGAGTCACTGATGGTTACAGGCGGTGGTGGGTAGCACAACTATGAGAACTACCATTGATACTAGGGTAACCAAAATTAGCCACCATCATAGTGCAGAGGGATACCTTACAGGGTTAGGTGGCTGCCCTTCACGTATAGATTATAGTTTTATAGGGTAGCTTACTGGGTCGAGGCACATGTTTCCCTTTTACGAGTTCGTGTGGTGGCCTTATAGGCCCAGTGCGGGTAGCACAAGGACAAGTTCCCACGCACAGGTGGAGATGGAGACGAAGGACAGGTGGCTGCCTTACAGACACATGTAGTAGGGTTACAGGGCCAACTAACCACTACATAGGATTAGGCTATGGCCCTACAGCCACTAAGTATAGAAGGCACATAGGTGCAAGGGCCCCATTTAAAGAAAGGTGCACAAGGAAAAAGCACATAAGGCAGGGTTTAAGAATTGGGTTTAAGGAAGCCCGTGGCATGCGTGGCGCACGTGGACATAACCAAGGGTTCGGGACTTAGAAAAATTGGACGTTTAGGGCAGAACACATGAAAAGCATGACCCACTGTGCATGGATAAGATGCTAGCCTAGCGATAGGTTGGCCTAGGAAGGAGCATGCTTGGTAGAATCTTCTAGAAGCACATCATGGGATAAAGTGGGAAGCTCAGGCCTGGAGGAGCATGCTCGCATGGAGGACCACATTCAGACACTTGGCATCGGATCTAAGGGTGCTTTGGAGGATGAGTTGGCAGTCCAAAAAGCTATAAATACAAGCACCTGTAGAGTAAACAGAGAGACTTAGAGTGTGGGTGGAGCTCTGTAGAAATACTTGTAAGAACTCTTGTTAGTGAGTAATTGGACTTGGGGAAGGATGTATTTGGCAAGGGGATTGTAATTTTTCTTTTTGGTAGCATAGTTACATTAGTCCAGTTGCAATGCATGACTATGGTCTACTTCTCTGTGACACTCTGTAATGGCTCCATGGATGTAATGAGGTTACCTATTATATATACATGAATATCAATGATTTTGATGCATACATCTCTCTCATGAGTTCTCTTTCATTTTATGCTAAGTATGGATGCTTGTATGCTTCTTTTTCTGTTATGATACAAGTTATATAATCTATTAAGTACTCTGTCTGGGATGACTGCAAGGATCTAGATGTTGTTCTGAGCTCTATGGTTCTTGTATGTCTTAAATCCTTTTGAAATCTCTTAAACAAATCATAGATGATGTTTCCCACTAAAATCACATAAAAGAGAGACTCGACACCCGCGCATGCCTCGGGTGAGTGCCCAACTTTCACTGGGTGATAGGCCGACGTGCATGGGGTTCCTTTCTTTTGTGTTAAGGGAAAAAATGACTACATCTTGGTTCCATTGCTGGGACCTCTTTTTGAAGTTATAGTGGGAATTAGCATTCATCATGATCTGTGTAGTGAGTAATGATAGAGCGGTTAACTTTGGAAAGTGTTGAATCATGGTTTAAGAGCACGAGGATGAATTCACTCAGAGATTCAACATTGGACTTGAGTTTAATGCACGTAGATGGGTAGAAGAAACCTCTACCATGATCTGTATGAAACTTTTTTTTTTTCCCAGTGGAACTGTATGAATGGCTCTCAACCTATGCATCTAGATCAAGTTGGCATTATGGATCATGTGTGTGGACCCAAGAAGAATACCAAAGGCTGCACAGGATGTAGATCTAATGTGGACCCATGTTGTGGATCATTGGTGGAAAGGAGTATTGGCTAGCTACACTCTAGAGTATGCCATTTCCACATATTCTTGTCTGGAGGTTGTTGAGTTTGAGTTTCGGGAGCCCAGAGGATCATTTCTATGTGTTGTCCCTCTAGCTATGAAGATCTTGATGGTTACCATGAGTTTAGAGGCATTCCCAATGGCCGGCTAAACCATTCTGAGTGTCTGGGTGAGGAAGCTAGGGTGGAGGAAGATGGCAGATGTTGCGATGGAGAAGGAAAGGGAGGAGAGATGACTCAAGTATGGTGAAGCATGAAAGGGAGATTGCTAGACAATGCGAGGTTGCAGGTGTGATGGATGTATGGTGGTAGACATTGCGGGAAGGATTTGAGGTTCACATAGAGGACGTGGAACCTGAGTAGTCTGTGTGACCCCATCTTGGCAAGTGCGTAAGAGAGACCCCTTCGATTCTAATGAGAGTTCATCACATGGAGAAAGAAGAACCGTTGGTGTGCATCTGAGCCCACCTAGTGACCGACCCCGCGCTTGGTTTTCCAGATCGGGGGAAAATATTGCTAGTCCAGTTGGTTACATTGGAAGTGATCGGTCTACACCTAGGAGATATAATTTCTCGTTTGGGCCTTCTATGGCTGCAAACACCAACCTAGTGTTAGGAGGATTTTTGGCAAGGTATAGACACACAAGATTTTGGTCTCACATCTAGGAGTGGCGCGGGTATACTATTGGTAGTGGGGCATTGTCGCAGACCATAGGCATGCAGTTTAGTGGAACTATGGGGACCCTTGGCATGACCACTATGGGATCTAGTGGATCTGGGGTCGGGAATAGACCAGTGGACCACTGGTGGTTTAGGAAGGATCTGAGTGGATCTGGTGGGATCGGTGGAATAGGATCTTGTGGACCTAGTGGATCGGGAAGGAGGAAACACAGGTGAAACCAAGGCTCTAGCTCAGGAGGATTCGGGCCCCAACCACCCCCCAGGTTTTCTTTGAAATGTCTCTACATTTTCCTAATTACAGAGGTATTGAGGATGTTATGGAACATGTTCACAAGTGTGAACTGCTATGGCATGCAAAGGGTATCACAACCTTGAGCGGAAGGCTAGTCAGTTTGTAACCACGTTACAAGGGCGTGCACATAGCTGGTATAGGAAGTATGACCCTCATCAGATAGTAGTGGACTATACTACTTTAAAGAACACATTCTTGGCAAAATTCCACATTCCTAAGTTTGAGCAGAAGAGCATCAACATGTTGAAGGAGATTCAACAAGGAATGGTAGAGAGTGTATGGGAGTATGATGCACACTTTAAAACTCTCTTGTCTAAATTATCATATGATATTCATCCTTCACAGCATGCTCAGTGGTTTTTGGAGGGTTGATCACTCCTTTTAGAAGGGCCTTATCTCATAAAACTTTTACAGACCCACACGAGGCATTGGAAGCTACTCTCTGCGCACCGAGGTTATTGGTAGTGTTGATACTTGTTAGCCCATTCTTGGAGGCTCATTTTCTACTATGGCCAAGCAGTTGGAAAATTTGTCTGCGAACTCAGCCCATGAGACTCACAGTGGTTTGTGGTGCACAAATTGTGAAGTAGAGGGGCACGTTAAGGATAATTTCCCCCGAGAGGATAGTATGCGCCATGGGTAGTAGATTGTGAAATTTGTCATGGGGACCATGATGCGAGTAGGTGCCCCTTGCTACAATGCACAATCCAGGAAGAATGTGTCTTGTTATTGCAAGATTTTCACCTCTACAACCCATGATACTAAGGACTGTAGGCTCATTGATCAGATCCATGAGGCCATTGATCATGGGGTGCGCCAGACTAGTGTTTCCAGTAGTTCCAAGGGTGATGATCACCATTATGAGGAGTGCATGAGATGGAGGCACGCATGGAAGAGGTTTTGAGGAGGATTCTATGGTCATGGTAACCATGAGAGGAGGAAGGAGTGAGTTCCCACATGGAACTTGTTTCAATTATGGATCTACAATCATTACAAATGTGAATGCCCAGACTTGTTGTAGTGCTCATGGTGTGGAAAGAAGCATAAGTATGAGGAGTGCTCAAATTGTTTGAGCACATGAATCAATAGACACCAAAAAGACAAGGGCACTGCAATGGTCAACATCAAGAAGGAAGGTAGACACATAGTGGATGCCTCGGGTAACATGGGATGCAGGTTTGGAGCCTATCTTGGTAACAACAAGGGTAGAAGCCACACGCGTGCAAAGAGATACCAAGGTAGAAGAACCTAGTTTCAAGGGAGGAAGTAGTTCATGGAAAGTACCCAGACCTGCGCATCGAAGGAGGTGTATCAAGACACTATGGATGTCATTCGAAGTTTACAAGGGGAAATCCAATGTCTAAAGGAGCAAGTCCAGGAGGGAGGAACAAGGAAGGAGAGTCGAGGCACCAAAGGATGACCTGGATGAGGTCAAGGAGGTGTGTAAAATGCTAAGGCAAGAGAATATCATTCCCTTGCTAGGATCATGGTTGAGAGAGAAGGTACCACACGCTTTGGAGGAGAGCGTGAGAGGTAGGTCTTGCATGCAAACCTTCCCCCTCATAGCCTTGACTATGACAAGGAGATCACGTTGAATGTAGTTGTAGATGGATGGCTCCTTAGTAATATCCTCATTGACACTAGGCGTGGAGGTTAATGTTCTAACTTTGGATGCATGGCATCAGATGGGAAGACCTGCATTACAACCATCTTTGAATGTGTTGTATATGGAAAACAAGACTAAGGTGATGCCCATCGGTGTTTTAAAGGATGCAACTATTACTATCCAGGGAGCTAAGTTTACTGGGGACTTCAAAGTCTTGGCACTCACCGAGGTAGACAATTTCCTAGCACTACTTGGGCACCCATGGTGTTACAAGAACAATGCGGACCTTCGGTTCAACAAAGGGTACATCAGCTTTGAAAATAAGGAGGAGCGGGTCATTATACCCCTGGCTGATGGGAAGTCAACACCCTATATTGAACCTTTGGGGAAGAAGTTCTGGACAGGATATATGTGCGCTCAATCAGGGACCCAGAGATAATACATCCTACCAGATGGAGTTATCCAGTTTGAGGATGCTCAGTCAGTAAGTGATACCACTAGTCTAGCATGTGACAATTGGGCATGGAACTTATGAATTGTTGGGATGGTAGTTGAGAGGGTCGGTGACCAAGGTGACAAAGGCGTGCATAGTTCGCTAGGAGGAAAAGAGCTACCCAAGTATTCAGGAGGAGCCTTCCCTGAGATCTTTCTGCAGAGATGGAAGCTTAGTGGAAGAATGAGAAGGAATGGAGAGGGATGCTAAGTTATGTCCTACTCGACACAGTGGCACGGTGGTGGGCTACACATCAGGAGAGCCTTTTGGAATGGCGTGAGGTAAGAATTGCTCTCTCTGTCAGATTCTCTAGGAGCAACATGCCCACCACCATCAAGGACTACCATGGGAAGGAGCCCACCTCTTTCCATATCCAGGAGTGTGAAAGGGTCTAGAGAGAAGGCATGAAATATTTTCCACCATCCCTCTGGGTGCACAAGTTGTATTCTACACTGCAGGTTACGCGCGCACATGGTACATTCATTCGGAGACACACCGCCAGACAGGGGAATTGGCAAGAGCTCACAACTGACCTTATTCAAACCTTTGAGTATCGAGTACCAAGCCATCAGTTGATAAGGCCTTGTAGGGTATCAAGTGCCTTACCATGGGGGATAGTGCCATGGTGGAAGATAGGTTGTTGGAGTTACTAGGTGGAACAAGGTTTGGAAGCACTGCTTTGAAGAAGATGGAGAAACAGAAGAGTTACAACTTGAGCTGTGTTTGGAAAAGGAGAAAGGAAAGTTGGTGTATGTGATTGATGGGGAGGAAGTAGAAAATTTGGATGTTAGCCATTTTGTAGGGACACGCGAGGTAATGGATAGTGCTTGATACTCACTGCATGCGCCTACCATGAGCCCTTAAAGACAAATAAGGTTAACATCGGTTCAGGAGAAGAACCTAAGGAAGCTATTATTGGAGATTACTGGTTAGAAGGAAGTCTCTAAGATCATTGATCTATTGCATGAATTTGAGGATTTATTCCCATGCAGGTACCATGAGCTCAAAGGCATTCACCATTCCTTGGGGAGATGAAGATAAAATTGAAGGATGGTGCACACTCGGTTAGGAAGAGGCCCTACCGGATGAATCCCAATTTATGCATGAAGGTTAAGGAGGAGATAGATAAAATGATAGCTTCTAGGATCATTGAAGTAGTGGAAGAATCAAATGGATAAGTCTGATGGTGATCAACATCAAGAAGGATGGATGGATTAGGATCTTGCATGGATTATAGGGAGTTGAATGTTGTTTGTGTCATTGATCCTTTTCCAACCCCCTTCATGGAAGAAATTTTGGAAGGAGTCATTGGGTGCGAAATCTATTCCTTTACGGATGGATTTTGGGGTACCACCAAGTCTGATTGCAAAGGAGGACCAGGAGAAGACAACTTTCACCACTGAGTGGGGAAGTTTTGCATACATAGTCATGCCCTTTGGGTTGAAGAATGTGCCTACTATTTTTTCATGCATAGTGGTGCAAGCATTCTAGGACTTCATCCATAAGTTTCTTCAGGTCTATTTGGATGATTGGATAGTGTATGGTCTAGTAAAAGACCATTGTGACAATTTGAGGTTAATGTTTGAGAGGTGTAGGTAGTTGAGGATATCCCTCAACATTAAGAAGTGTGTGTTTGCTACACCCTTTGGGACTTTATTGGGGCATATCATATGTAAGGAGGGCTTGCTTGGTAGATCCCACTAAAGTTGCAGTTATTATTGTGGGTTAGGGGAGCCTACTAGCCAGAGTGCAGTGCGTGGATTCCTTGGGCATACGGGTTATTACAGGAAATTCATCAAAGGGTATGCCAGGATCACCGCACCTTTAGAGGAGCTGCTCAGACATAAAAGTGCCTTCCATTGGGAGAGGCGCAACAAAGGGTGTTTGATACATTAAAAGATAGGCTTTTCACCGTGCCTATATTACATTTTCCCTCTTGGGACAAGCCCTTCCATGTCCATGTAGATGCCTCAGGGACCACTATTGGAGCAGTGCTTGCACAACCAGGTGAAGGAATTATTGATCATCCTCTGTGTTTTGCAAGCAAGAAGTTGACACCAACAGAGCAGAATTACACCATGACTGAGTGCGAGGCATTGTCAATGATCTATGCACTTTTCAAGTTTAGATAGTATCTCTACTTGGCAACACCCTTTGTGTTTTACACCGACCACATGGCATTAAAGTATTTGGTGAACAAGCCCATTCTGCAAGGGCACATATGTCGGTGGGTGTTGTTGTTTCAAGAATTTGAGTTCACCATTGTAGTGAAGCATAGGAAAAGAAATTGTGGACCTAATCATCTATCAAGAATTGATTCAGGGGAGGATGCGTAGAGTATTGAGGAAAATGCCGATGCAATTATTTAGGTTGTGGCACGCCCTCATATTTGGAGGAGATTGTGGTATTTTTAAAGGAAGGTGTGGCACCGAAAGGAATGAAGGCATTAGAGAAAAAGTAGTTAGCCATACACACTCCCTACATGTTAATCAGTGGAGACTTATACAAGTTGGGACGTGATGAAGTGTTGCAGTAGGTGTGTATTAGAGCATGAGCACCTCACCATCATGGAGGAAGCACACGGAGGAAGTGCGGGTGGGCATTATGTGGGTGATGCCACCACGCGTGTAAGATATTAATGGCAAGGATTTGTGGTGGGAAACCCCTACATAAGGATTGTAAAGACTATTGTAAAATGTGTGACCATTGTCAGTGCATTGGCAAGCCAGGAAAGAGAGATGAAATGCCTTTGCACCCCATACCTAGCGTGGAACCTTTTGAGAAGTGGGCAATAGACTTTGTAGGCCCTATCACACCAACGTGCAGTAGGACTGGGTCACACTATGTCATCACTTGCATGGATTATTTGACAAGGTGGGTAGAGGCAGCCCCAACTAAAGATTACACAATAGCCACAATGGCAAGGTTCTTGTGGGAGAACATTATCACAAGGTATGGATGTCCATTGAGTTTGACCAGCGATAGGGGTACACATTTCTTGAATGAGACCATGAGGATCCTGTTAGCAGAATTCATGGTGGCTCATCACAAGACTACACCCTATCACCCACAAGAAAATGGAACCACGTGGAGCATTCAAAAAATATTGAGTCATACCCTGACCAAAATTTGTGATGTCGAAAGACAAGATTGGGATGACAAAGTATCAACAATATTATGGGCTTATAGGACAACGTATAAAAGGTTGAACAAAGCCACACCATTTTAGTTGGTGTTTGGCGTGGAAGTTTTACCGTTGAATTCATGTTACCTTCTCTATGAATAGTGCACAGGAGGGTTGGCTGATGAGAAAGCACTGGAAGAAATAATTGAGGAGTTAATGAAATTGGATGAGAGATGATCACTCACTAGGTGGAGCCAAACAACAGAGAAAGAAAAGCAGAAAGCTTGGCATGATCGCCACATTAGAAACAAGAAGTTTGAGGTTGGGAAAATGGTCTTACTATATGATTCTAAGTTTCTGCCATCCTGGGAAGTTGAAAGTCCATTGGTTGGGTCCTTACACAATCTCGTACATCCTTGATTTAGGTGCATGTGCCAGTTACAAGCACTGGATGGGATGAAATTTCTGGACACTTCAATGGGAGTAGAAGCCCTACTATAAATAAGTCTTCTTGGTGTTTGTAAATAAGGTAGTTTTTCCAGTTAGTTTAGAATTTTCCTTTATGCATTTCTTTTCTTGTGTTTCCCTTTCACGTTGTTGTTTTGTTTTGCACCTTGGGCGTGTAACCTTATTGCTACTTTTTGAGAATTTGTGAGTGCGCAGAGGACCGCACATCATTTTAGTGTGGGGTGGAGTAATGTGAAGGAGCGCATGGTTAGAGTGCCAAGGAAATTTGTGTTAAAAATCCCAGTGGAATGGCCCTGGTTGAAAGAGGTGTATGGAGAGATAAGATGGAAAAAGGATGGTTGGTGCCAAGATAAAGCTACTTATAGATCCCACGTACAAAGGAGGAGAAAGCACATTAAGCAACATGAGGTAGGCGAGAGAAAAAATTAGGATAGAAGAAGTGCCTTCAGGCGCTGGTTTTACGTGCGTAAGAGTCTCTTGTCATGTTGGATTGGTTGCGTGCCTGAAGGGTTGGAGGATTTTCCACACAGGTTGGGCACATGAGGGAAAGCGCTTAAGTCGGGCTTTGTTTGAAAAAGCCACATTAAATGAAAAAAGTATGGTGGTAGGTGAAGTAGCACTTAATGCTCAAAAAGGAAAAACTATAAATAAGGGGGTCGAGACACTTCATTTTTCACTTTGCGTATAAGAGAATGAAGCACTTTTTGCACCTTTACAAACTAGGGCTTCCAAAAAACTGATCCATGTGAAGAAAAATTTGGAGAAATTGAAGCGTGAGTAGCTAGTTCAGATTTGTGAACCAGGAGGAAGGGATTTCATGGGCATGGGAGAAAGTGTGAGAAGACATCATCTTGTGAAGGGAGTATCCCAGTTAGGGTTTGAAGAACTAGGGCATGGGTTTAAGTAATTTTCTTCACAAGTTCGAGATCTAGGGTTGGAGAGAGTGGAAGAACAAAGTAACAGAAGTGATTGAAGTGGGTAGAAGACCTAGAAAATGGCACCCAAGAAACTAGCTAGTACACCCAAGAAGGGAAAAGGAAAGGGCAAGGGCAAGCAAAGCAAGAAATTGAAGCAAGCACAAATGAGGAGTGGTATGCAGAAATGCAAGTACCCAGATGGAGTGTTGTTAGGGAAGAGTGGGAGTCCCATCTTAGGGATATGTCTGTAAATGATTATAATCATCGGACAAGCACAATTGAAAAGGAGTTGGCACTTGGAGTTAGTGCACCCAACAAACAAGAGGATGCCAGAAGGTTTGCCCATATATAATGATGACGTGAAGGTCAAGTTGGAGAAGGCAGGGTTACTACAACTCTTTGAGTTGCCCTACTTTGGGAAACTTGAGTGACTGTATCAGTGGCTGATGTCATGCATGTGCATGAGGACTATTTCCACTTCACGGGTGCAAGATGCACATAACTCCTCAGCTCATTTCACATTTCACAGGCCTCATCTATGAAGGAGATGGGTTGGAAGATGATTTGATAGACAAGGAAGTGATTAAGGAAACTATCGCCACTTTTGCTTGCAAAAAGGGGTCAAGGTATTATGATGTCACAGACATCAAGGATCTAGTAATGAAGATGGCTACACACCTGGTGTCAAATCTAAATGGCTAGGAGAGATGGACTCAAGTCAGTAAGCCATGGTTAAATGTTTGTAGAAATATTTCAAGAGGCACCATCTATAATTTGTCCACATTCATCATGGATGAAATTATCAACTACGTGAAGGAAGGTGACAGGATCCTTTTTGAAATGTGCTGCTAACCATCATGTTCTCAGAGATAGGGGTACGGATGCATCAGATAAGTTCATATGGGAGTACCTACTGAAAGACCCTCACCCACCAAATATTTGAGAAGTACACTTGTGACACTATGACAATTATGCACAAGGCGCACTTGGAAAAGTGGTACACGCACCTAAGGAATGTGTTCGGGGCTAGAATGGAGAATTCCCAAACAACTGCTAGTGGCCACTAGGGGAGAAGCAAATTTTTATGTACCAAAGCATTACTACTGGGAAGATTCAAGTTGATAGATGACTCATGGAGCCCATGGTGCAAGCTCCCCTTTTCCTTCACAACTCAATACTTCCAAGCGGGAGTAAACAGGTTCAAGGAGTCCAAAATTTTAAGTTGGACCTTGGTAGTTTGGACCAAGACCACAGGAATTGTGTAAAGGGTTGGTCTACCCTGGAAAGCATGCGCATACATAGAGTGGTACATGTCACATGAAGTGTAAATGACAAGGCCCATGACTCTTCCCATTGCAGGAGGATCCACGCACGCATGTTTACATTCACATAAGGCCCAAGTCGGAGAAGGGCACATACCTAGAAAATGAGGTATCTATACCTCAGGATCCAACTAGGAGGAAGAGATCCACACCCAAGCAGGAGGAAAAGAAACCAGAAAAGAAAAATCCAAGTGTGGTGGACACACAGGCAATAGGTTCCCCCAGGTAGGCGCCAGACCTAGTACATACGCACGCAAGAAAAAGGCCGTAATCAGAGAAAAGACTCCAGAGCTAAAAGAGCCATCAGATAAGGAGTCATCAAAAGAAGAAATAAAGTCACCTACACCAGAATCTCCGGTTAGGAAAAAGTAGAGGGTAGAAGAGGAGACCACCTCGGAAGAAGCTGGAAGTATGGGAAAGTACATAGGAGAGAAGGATGGTAGTGAAGAAGAAGTAAGTGGGGAAGAGGACCCCGAGGAAAGATCAAGGGCCACCTATTTTCAATATACATGATTCAGAGGAGGAAGGTGGAGAAGAAGAACAAGGGTTCCTTTTTGTGTGGTGCAAGGATAGCCAGGTAGGAGGAAGCACCCAGGACATGGGAAAAGATGAAGAGGCTAGCACAGAAGCAAGAGGTTCCAAGCTCAGCACAAGAGAAAATGACCAAGGTGGTAGAAGAAGAGGAGATAAGGGACATTGAGACCTAGTGGAGGACAAAGTGGAATGCGTGCGAGCCAATATTAAGCAAAGAGAAGGAGAGTGCACGGAAGAGGAACATGGAAGCACTAGAGGCCCAGTTTTAACTGTAAGTATACCCAAAGGTACACGCATGGGAGGAAGGCATGCAGAGGGGGAGGCTAGAGATGGGTTATATTGATGACCCCAAGAAGGTGTTTCCGCACGGTTCCAGAGTACACTTCCGGTGGAGGAGCTTGTATGCATGTCATCTTTTGACAAGGAGGCTACCTACCCATGGAAAAGGAAGATGATCTCTTGGGAAATTGAGTCCCACCTTGATGAGCTAGAGTTTGAGGTAAGCCACGGGGAAATAGTAACATTTCCAGACCAGAGAAGATAACCCAGTGGTGGATACCCAACAGCTCTCGGATGAACAACTGAGCAACATGCTTAACAAAGTCTCCATTGAGATAGAGGCTAGACTCTTCGGGTGAAATGATAGGATCAGGGATCTGGAAGGGGAGCTGAAGGAGAAAGAGGAAGAGCTAGCTACATTAACCAAGGAGCTGAGCTAGGAAAAGTTAATCAGTGCCCAGTGGCAGTGGGAATTGAAGGATGAAAAGGCCAAGGTGAGCGTTGTGTACAAGAAAGTAGAATCCATCAATGGGGCCATACTATTAAAGCATCTGACCTACCATCACCTGCGTAGAAGTATGGATCTACTTTGGGATGCTGGAGGATTTAACAAGGGTCCTCACCATGGAAAGATAACCACTAGCCTTGGAGTCTGAGAGAAGTGGCCACACACTAGAGAAGGAAGACAAGTTGAAGATCATAGCACTCATCATGAGTACAACAAAGTGCTTGCTGATGTAAGGGCCACTTCCCAGACCACTGAGGCCACATACGAAAATTGCGTGGATAGAGACAAAGTGGCAAGCACCTGGTCACCACTCATGAAGTGGAACTCAAGGAGTTCCAGGAGAAAAACAAGGGGAATAGGGTGGAAAGAGACAAAATCCTTTCCGAGGTTGAGAAGAAATCAGAGGCCATTGAAACCTTAAGGGTTTCAATCAAAAATCGGTTGAAGGAGCTATATCCATATCACACAAAGAATGGATGCACATTGGAGGATATATGCAAGGAATTGGAGAAGATCACGATACTATGAGCACACAAGGGGATGGACTAAATTTTGGGGAGGTAAGCGCCTGGTCGGTGACCTCATCAAAGAGCACAGGATGAAGTCGATGCCTAGAATAAATTGGAAGCCGACTTGAAAAAGGATTTTCCCAGTCTATTGTAGTAATTCTTTCACTCTCCCATTCTTTCTTCTTTCCCCATTCTTTCATCCTCTTATTCTTTTTCCTAGGTGTAAGCCTATTTGTATTCTTTCTCTCACTAAGAGGAGTGTTCCCATGGATGGAGAACAAGCATAGTGTGGGGTGATGTTGGGCCCCTAGATTATTGACTAAGTATAGAAGGCACGTAGGCATGCACAAGGGCCCCAGTTAAAGAAAGGCACAAAGGACAAAGCACACAAGGTAGGGTTTAAGAATTGGGTTTAAGGAAGCCCATGGTGTGCACGGCATGTGCACATGAGACATAACCAAGGGTTCAAGACTTAGAAAAATTGGACATTTGGGGTAGAACACATGAAAAGCATGACCCAACTACGCATGGATAAGATGCCATCTTGGCGACAGGTTGGCCCAGAAGGAGCATGCTTGCGGTAGAATCTTCTAGAAGCACATCATGGGATAAAGTGGGAAGCTCAGGCCTGGAGGAGCATGCTCACATGGAGGACCACATTCAAACACTTGGCATCGGATCTGAGGGCACTGGAGGATGAGTTGGTAGTCTAGAAAAGCTATAAATACAAGCACCTATGTAGAGTAAACAGAGAGAGACTTAGAGTGTGGGTGGAGCTCTGTAAAAATACTGCAAGAACTCTGTTAGTGAGTAATTGGACTTGGGGAAGGATGTATTTGGCAAGGGGATTGTAATTTTTCTTTTGGTAGCTTAGTTACATTAGTCCAGTTGTAATGCATGACTATGGTCTACTTCTCTGTGACACTCTTGTAATGGCTCCATGGATGTAATGAGGTTACTTTTATATATATATGAATATCAATGATTTTGATGCATACATCTCTCTCATGAGTTCTCTTTCATTTTATGCTAAGTATGGATGCTTGTATGCTTCTTTCTATTATGATACAAGTTATATAATCTGTTAAGTACTCTATCTGGGATGACTACAAGGATCTAGATGCCGTTCTGAGCTCTATGGTTCTTGTATGTCTTAAATCCTTTTGAAATCTCTTAAATGCAAATCATAGATGATGTTTCCCACTAAAATCACATAAAAAGAGACTCGGCACCCACACGTGCCTCGGGTGAGCTATACCGACATGCATGCCGATGATAGTGAGGTTATACATGAGAGTTTCAAGATTTTGAGTTTTATACTGGCCTCATGTGCCGAAGATAGTGAGGATGTATCTGAGTGATTGAGATACTTGTATTTATTTGTATCTGTGTACATATGTATGGATACACAGACTTTCCCAGTTATATTGATGATGAGAGTTATTGGATGGATAATGTATCTATGTTTTAATTTCCATTGTTATTTGTATGTGATGGAAACTAGGTGAATTAGGCATGATTGAGTCGAGGTCATGTAGGCATGGTTGAGTTAGGTTGGTTAGGCATGGTGGAGTTTAGGTGATAGGCATGGTGGAGTCTAGGTATAGGCATGGTTGAGTTTTAGGTCAGTTAGGCATGGTGGAGTTTTAGGTCAGTTAGGCATGATTTGGTCATGTTGTTGGGTTTGATTTAATTTCCATGTTATTGGTAGTATGGAAAATAAATGATGATGTATATTTATGTTATGGTTTAAACTTCCAAATATTTGATATCATGGAATGGTGAACTGATTGATGTATGATGTGATGAAATGGTAGGTATGTATGTTTGTATTAATTTCCAAGTGTTGTAGAAAATAAAACTAAGGTAGAATGTGAATAGGAAAATGGGGGAAAATAGGTTAGGGTAAAGAGTGGTGAGCTAACCTCCAAGGGCCTCATGCCCTTGGAGTGTTGCCTACATAGCCCTGTAAAAAGGGGCCTTAGGCCAATGTAGTTCTCCGTAAGCTAGGGAAGAATATGATGAGGTAGAGGGATGGTTTGGTAGGTTTTAGGCATGATTGAGTCTAGGTTAGTTAGGCATGGTTGAGTTTAGGTTAGTTAGGCATGGTGATGTTGGTGAAAGAGGAATTATTAAAATGTAGGTGTCGATGGTCTAGTCCTGTATAGGAGAATCAACAAGTAATGAAGAAGGTGAAGGGTAAGAGGTGACAAAAAAATCCACCTAATTGGAAAGAACCATAACAAGTCTGGCCATACCAAAAATAGTCTTATGAATGTAATACCCTAAAGGCATTGCTTGATTGACTATTCAAAGGTTGAAGAAAGTCACATGATCATGAAATTTCACATTTACGGCACATCCCTTGAGCGGGTAAGAAATTAGGGTAAAAACGTGATGAGGTCAAATTGATTGGTTTTAGCATAACCTGGTGTGAGACATGATGCCTACTTGGAAAGAGTCCCAAGATCAAAATAGGCAACTCCATGAAGAAAAACTTATCATTTTCTTCTTTTTGTTTTTTTTTTGATAGACTGATCGATGTGGGAAGTCTATGTGCAATGAGTGTATTATCTCCTTGAAGCCTTCTTGAAGCTGATCGATGCGGGAAGCTTCTAAATGTTTTATTTTATTTTTTGCAAGAATAATCTTCTTTTGATGATAGACTAAGTACAATCTAGCTAGCTTTGTATAGCTTTCCTTTGAGGGAGCAATCTATTTATAAGAGCGAGATAGAAAGAATAGATGTCATTTTGAGGGAGTCATCTTTTTGCTATAAGTTTGACTCAAGGAGTTGAATCCCATTTTACTTTTGAAATTGTTTTTCTTTTGGACTTTTAAGTCATGGAAAAGACTATAGAGAAAAATAGGCTCTTATTTTGAATACAAAACTATATCACACAAAGGTTAACTATGAAAGAGAGGGTTTAAGTGATGAATGAACATGTGATTCCATCTTGAAAATATAAAAATTATCCATGAGAATCATTCCATGAGTAGAGCCATGATACTCATATTGAAGACAAGGTTGAAAGGTAATGGGTAATCACATGATCTTGGTTTAGTCGTTGATCCTTAAAATAGGTAAAATGGAAGGTGAATGGTGCTCAAGGGATGAGCATTTAATAAACAAGAGGTGATATAGGACTTAATTCAATAGTATAATGGTTGAAGATGCAAGGCATTGAGGGGCTCAAGTTCGGGTTTACCTTCAAGTGAAGACAAATGATAAACACCTGATCCATAGGTATGAGTAACGATATAGGGTCCAAGCCAATTAGGAGAAAATTTACCCCGTTTAATTTTTCCTCTTTTGTTACATGTTGATTTTCCTTTAGAATGAGGTCGTCGACCTAGAAGGTTTTTTCATTGACTCATTTTTCCTAAGTATGCGTTTGATATGTTTTTGGTATATTTGAAGATGATCGAGAGCATTAAGACGATGCTCGTCTAGTAACTCAAGTTGTGCCAAACAGTCTTGGTGAAAGTCATCATCGTTGAGCATCTCTTTGAGTGAGATATGAAGAGATGGAATATGAAGAGATGGAATAAGGAAAAAGGAATGTGCGTGTGCCAATCCTTTCCAGTATCACCGACTACTTTCATAAGAATTTTGTTCAAGGTTTTTTTGGTTGATTCTGTTTGGCTATTTGTTTGTGGGTAGTAAGGTGAAGAAAAACTGAGTTGAATGCCAAAGGCATCACAAAGTTTCTGTAGGGTTTTGTTTTTGAACTATTTTCATTATCAGTGATGAGACAGTGAGGAACACCAAAGCGAAAAATGATGTGATGATTGATGAATTCACATATTTCCTCAGCCTTTGTAGAAATAATAGGTATGGATTATTCCCATTTAGTGTAGTATTAAGTAGTGGTAATAATCCATTGATGACATTAGGAAGAATGAGGATTGATCTCTCCGACAAGATCCAAACCCCATTGAGAGAAAGGCCAAAGGTCTCGTGTGACTTGTAAGGCATGAATAGGTGTGTGATGAAGATTAGTGTTACTGGTACTTCACACAACATTTGACATAATCACAAAAATGTGGTTTAAGGCTGGCCAGTAATATCCTATGTAGAGAATGTGTTTAGCGATAGCTAAACCACTGAAGTGACCTCCACAAATTCTGTCATGAACTTCCTTGATGGTGTAGGGAGTTTCAGCACTTATAAATAATTTTAAGAGGATTATGTCAAAGTCATGTTTATAAAGAAGACCAACCATGATGACATACCGAGAGACACTTTTGAGAAAGGCTTGTTGTCCATTATGAGTAAGGTATGGAGGTAGAATTGAAAGGGAAAGATAGTCCACAAATTGCTTATACCAAATGTCACGTGGGTCAAGTTGAACGGTTCTGATGAGGTTGACGTCTTGAAATATATAATAAGGTGATTGTAACCTTTGTACTGTGACAAATATTTTTGAGTCAGAACGCAAAGCGGTATTTGAGAAATAAGGCAGGCCATGGTATTCACAAATTTGTTCATGGAATGTCAAGTGGTTTGAAGTTCATAATGGTCAAAGGTAGTCAAAAGTATGTCAACATGATGTTTGTACTTTTGAATTATTTCGTTATGACACTAGTATATACCATTGACTTGATTTACAACCAATTGAGAATTTCCAAAGATATTAATCGATTTAACATCTAAGGTGATGGCGGCTTGAAGACCTAATATGAGTGCTTTATATTTGGTGATATTGTTAGTACAATAAAAATATAATTTGAAAGATAAAGGAATAGGTTGAAAGATAAGAGGAATGAGGATAACGCCGACACCACCCCCATGCTGAAATTTGGAACCATTGAAGAATAAGGTCATTTGGTAAATAGTATCATCCAAAGAGAGGGTAGCGATGGATTTGTCTAGGAAATCAAAGTTAGAGGGTTGATCTCTAGAGAGAGGTGCATCTAGCAAGTTGGTCAGCGATAGTTTGGCCTTTGATAGATTTTTGATGAGTGAATTCGACGTCTAATTCTACAAGAATCATGAGCCAACTTGCAGCGCATTGATGTTGGTAGGGCTTGGCATACATGTAATATAAGGGGTCAGTATTGGTGACGACAAAGGTTTTTTGGTTGAGTAGGTAATGATAAAGTTTAGAAGAAACAAAAATTAAGGCTAAGCAGAATTTTTCAGAGTGGGTGTATCTAGTTTCGTAGTCTAAAAGTGTTAAATTTTATAATAAACATCTTGCTCCCGTATTTCTCGTTGTGATGAGCGAGCATGTCACCCAAGGAATGATTAGTAGCAAAAATGTAAAGGTAAAATGGTTGGTCATCCTTATAAGGAATGAACACAGTGGTTGGAGGAGGTATTGTTTTAAGGCCTTAAAGGATTTTTGACATTCATCATCCCTTTTGAAGGAAATATACTTTTTGAGGAGGTGATGAAATGGGTGGTAGCAATGGTTGAAAGCTATGAAATAAAATGATGAATAGACTACAACTTGCCTTGTAAATTGTGCATTGATGAAGTTTGATTAGTGAAGGCATTTCGAGAATAGCCTTGATTTTAGTGGGATTGAATTCTATGCCACGAAAAGAAATGATAAAACCAAGGATTTTTCCTAAGAGAACAACGAAGACACACTTATTAGGTTGAAGGCAAACACAATACTTGATGAGACGGTCAAATTTGACCTTAAAGACTGTAAGTTGTTTGGCTCAATGTTTGGATTTGGCAAAAAGGTCGTCTACGTAATATTATAATATGTGATGTAAGATGTCATGAAAGATATAAGTCATAGTCTGTTGATATGTATCACCAGCGTTTTTAAGGCCAAAGGGCATAACTCAATAGCAAAAGGTCCCCAAGGAGTGATGAAGGTAGTTTTGTGTTGATATTCTAGGGTGAGTAATATTTGGTTATAACCCAAGAAACCATCCATGAGTGATAACATTTCATGGCCAACGATAAGATCAACTAATTGGTCTATACTAGGTAGAGGAAAGTCATCTTTAGGGCAGGATAGGCCGAGGTCATGGAAATCTATGTAGAAGCGGAGTCCCCCTATTGCCTTTGTGATAGGAATGATGTTAGAGATCCATTGGGGATAATCAATGGGTAGGATGAAGGAAATCGAAAGAAGGCACTGAATTTCTTCTTTGACAAGAAGGGAAATGTGAGGATGAATTTTTTAGCTTCTATTTTACGGGTTTAGCTTTAGGAATGGTGACGATATTTTAGACCACAATATTGGGGTCAATACGGGCATATCCGTGTAGGACCAAGAAAAATCATTTCTATGATCATGGAGGAAAGAAGTACAAGCTTCTTGTTCAACAAAATTTAAAGATTGACCTATCTTTAGAATGTACGGGTCATCCTGAGTGTTAATATTGATTTCAATTGTTGATTCATTTAACATGGTTTGCATCTTAGAAGGAAATGACTAATGAATATAAGAATCCTCTCGCACCAAGATAGGTGAGAATAGACTCATTGTCCTAACATTGAACGACATTAATGGATGGTGTATCATCCTCGATCATGTTAGGATACAAGAAGGGAAGAGAAGAGGGAGCCTCGCCATCGCATTGATAAGTCAGAGGTCCTAGGGAAATGGTGTTCATGAAAAAAAAAAAGTTATGAGGAATGGATTTTGGATCCATAGATTTCGTGGGTGAGGTGGTGAAGTTGGTAACTGGAGTGAAGAAGGTTTGTCATCCTTAATGAGGTCAACATGGGATTTCTTGGAAGATGGTTCAACAAAGCCAATACCACTATGGTCATTATGTTTACGTGTAGTACACGAGATGACAGTATGATGGCCTTGTTTGTAAAAACAAAATCCAAAGCCTTTCCATGCACAATGGTGGATAAAAGTGTGGGTGAAGCAGTAGTTGGTGAGAGATTGGAGGTCAGATGAAAATGGTCACATCTGGGAAGGTGGCTCGAGTGAGTAGGTGGAAGTATCAAGTCCCCATATGTTAAATTGGTGTGAAGGTGGGGAGGACCATAAGGGAAAACCTCACTTATGTGGTGATCATAGCGAGGATGTTGGTGAAGGTTACCATACTCTTGAGGAGTAAGGAATGTGTCGATATTATACAGTGGTACTCCCCCAGAGTGAGATGTTGAAAACACCTTCTAAGGGATTGGTGGTTGGTATGTGGGTAGCAGGAATAGATGAATCACTAGGCGATTGGGAAGAAGAAGCATTGGTTGGTTGAGAAGTAGATGGGTTAGCGGATGAGTCACTTGCAGAGGTTATAACAACAAAGGGGAATAGAGGAATAAGGTGTGTGAGAGGTAGCAGAAAACATTTGTGGATGGGGTTGTGGGTGAAGGAGAAGTGGTGGCAGTGGTAGATGCCTTAACTGGTACATGGACATCATTAGGTCAGTACAACATGTTACATGTTTTGAATGACAGAGGGTCAATTGGGATGGTATAGCTATGTACTTCATGTTCAAATTTTACACAATGATGTAAGGTTAAAGGAACATAAGCCATGACATGGATTCAAGATCAGCCAAATAACAAGTTGTACTAGTACTCCCCCTCTAATACATAAAATAATTCTAGAATGGTATGGGGGCCCACATGAACGTGGAGGATGATGGTGCCGAGGGTGGAAGTGATGGCGTCATTGAATAAGCACAACATAACTGGGTTATTATGCATACAATTTGAAGGGATGCACATTTGATTATATGCGTGGGAGGAGATGATGTTGATGCTAGCACTACCATCGATCATAATGCGTCGAACACATATATTATCAATATAAATGGAGATGAAAAGGGTAGGATCAGGATCATTTGATTGGAGAGGTATAATCTCGTTGTCAGAGAAACTGAGGCGACTACTTGGTGAGTAGTGACAGGTGTAGAGGAAGGGGATGAATTGGTGAGAGAGGCCACATGGTGAGGGGTGATAATGGAGGCCACAGGCATTAGGTTGTTAGGTAAAACCTTGATGGATTACAGAACCTCCATGAGGGCTTGTCGATGAGATTCGATGTTTTGATGAGGTCGTATAAAGACATTTTTAGAGGGGATTGGTACAATTGTTTTATCATTGTATGATGGGTGACCATGTCATAAATAGGGTATGTGGGTCCCCAAATGGTGATTTTTGGTGTGGGCATGATGGTATAGTGGGCACAAGATTGGTGGATGGGCTGGTTGTTTTCTCCTTTCCTTTGTCTTTTTGGGCGTGAGTGGCAACTTGGATCATGTTAATATGAGGAAGAGAGGTGGATGGAGAAGGTGTGTCATGAAAATTATAATGACATGATGGAAAAAAACCTAGTGCGGGATAAGAGCCTTGTGAAATGAGTAGGGTGCACTAGCATTTTGGTGGGGTTTTGGCTAGCTCTCTTATACGGACCATATTGATCTCAAATTTTGGAGGTGGATAAAATGGTTGTGGAGGTGGTGATGTAGGTCACTGAATAGGTAGTGGGCGAGGATGTGTGGTGATAGGTGGAGGTGGAATTGGGTCCTCATCTAGAAGATCATCGTCATCAAATTTTTTTCAGGAGGACAAAGTTGGAGGAGAGCGGTCTTTAGAGCCTTACAATTTTCTACATCATGTCCTGACACATGATGGTATGCACAAATTTTAGTCTCGTCAATGCCACGCTTTTACATCACACCAAAATCTCAAACCGGTGGTGGCAAGGATCTCATCGTGTTAACCGATTCTATGCCAACACATCCCAACATGATGGAGCCGAGATGTAACCACGTTAGCCTTGGGCCCACCATGTATTCACCAAATTAGGTCCAACAATATTAGGAGGCAATGACATCGGGCCTTCTTATGTGTGTGGATAAATACAATAAAGGTAAATAAAGTACCTAGGTGAACATGAGATAAGGTAAATACCTACTCTAACCAAAACCTTTTGGTTTGGGTTTAAGTGGGTCGTAAGGTCTAAGTGGTGGTAATGTGATGAAAAAAGTCTCTAAAATGTTGGCTAAAATATTAGTGTAAGATCCTACCAATGGATCACAGTGTGAAGTGAGTGTGGGTTTAGGTTGAAGTGTGGGTGATCGTGGTGGGAGAGGTGCTATAGGAGGTGGAATTGGAGGTGGGATAGGTTTGACCACCGGTTTGGTAGGTGGTACTATTTTAGGCTTGGTTGTACCTTCTTGGGTAAAGGTGTAGTAGATGAACTAGTGATGGAAGGTGTTGTAGGCTTAACTACCTCTTTGGAGGGTAGTGGGTTTTTCAATTTTGGTTGCACCCTCCTAGGTAAAGGTGAAGGAGGCGTACATGATGTAGAAGGGAAAGTGGATGGTGGAAGAGGATGAGTTAGCCAAGGTGATAAAGGAGGCATGGTGAAGGTTGTTAGCAGAGGCAAGGTGGAAGGTATGGGTTGAAGAGAAGGAAATATCATAGGTAGTGATGAGGTTATTATTGGTGGTGGGGGTATAGGTGGTAAGAAAGATGTGGGTGACAACAAAGGTGTACGCTGTGTAGGTAGGTTAGGTGTAATAAAGGATCGTGATGAAGAAGTGGGCTGCTGCATTTTTGATTTTCCTTGGGTAAGGGGTTGTTTGACCAAGGTAGATGGGTGAGGCCCTAGGATAGATGGAAGGGGAGAAGGTGACAAAGGCATAGTGGGTGAAATTGGTGTGTGCAGCCTAGAAGGTTGGGTCTTCCTTTTAGGTGGAGGAATGGTTTTGTGCGGGTTTGGGAAGATGTGGCTAAATCCAATTTGATAGGAGGATGAACTAGACTTGATGTCGGCATGACACCCAATGTGGTAATGGGTCTAGATGTGGGGGGAGGTGTAGGTGTAGGTAGGTTCTTAGGCATAGGAACAGGTTTAGTTGTTGGTAAAGGTTTGGATGTAGGTGAGGGTGATGAAGAAGAGGCCATTTCAATAGGCATGGTCATGGTTGATTGGGTTGCTTGAAATACCTTCAGATAGATTATGGAAGAGATGATGTTGGCTTGGTAGGAATCATGTAAAATATGTCTGTGAGACAAGGAACTAGTTGGCTTTAGACTCGTGAGCTAAGAGAGCCAAGAGAAGATCAATGGGATAATTGGAAGGCTAATGGGGAATTGTCACTAACAGAAGTGACGCATCTAAAGGATCCCTTATGGGTAGGGAGATGACATGTGGGATGAGGTAGGTTCCTCTTTCAGTGGAGAGGAAAGTGAATGACTCTCCCGTGGGTAGGAGAGTTAATACCGTAGGTTGTTCGTTAGGTTGTGAGGTAAATGGTGAAATGACATTGGCGGAAATTGTGGACTCCTTTGTGGGTGAAGGGGAGATGAAAGGGACTCCTCTGTGGGTGAAGGAGTAGATGAGGTAGGCTCCTCCGTGGGTAAAGGAGCTCGTGCTAGAATCTCCTCGATAGAGGGGATAGGAGGAAATTGGGGAATGACTGGTACGAATTTGAAAACAACATGGACTTCATGAACATTTCGTCATTGGTTGAAGGTTCACCACTTTGGTTAGATGACGGGGTATGATTAGGGAATGACTTCTTGAAGATATGAAAGTTTTGATTTTCCGATGCGTTTGGGTTATCCAGATGAGATCTCCATTATTTAACATTTCATGGACAATGTTCTTAAAGGTTATACAATTACCATCACTATGGCCTTTTACGCGATGATAATTACAATAGTCATGTTCCTTGTACCATGCAGGCATAGGACGAGTGGGGTTAAAACTAGTATGTGGTTTTATGGGTGGAAGAGAAATGGCTCCAAATTTTTAAGAAGTTTTTCTAATACTAAAGAATAAGGCTCCCGATTGGAGTGTATTTTCGTTGCTCCCGTTTGAACTAAAAATCTTGAATGAGAGAAAGGTTGAGGTAGGTTTTGATTGATTAGAGGGGTGATATGGGCCAACCTTTAAAACTACCGCATTGGCAGATCCTTTGGCTTTTGAATAATTGTTTGGGGTTTTGAAGAGGAGGAGGTATCATTTGATTTAAAGGTGGCGTTTTTGTTTCATAATTGAATTTTATTCTCTTCAATGACACAAATTTCTAGTTTTCATGCCATGGTAAATGCTTTGTCGAAGGTACGGAAGGTTTGTACTTGGAGAGTTGGTGAGATGTGCCTGACACAAGCTCTAGTGAACAACTCTATAAGCTCGGTTTGAGGCAACTGGAATGTTAGTTGGTTGATGAGGCTTTGCGAATGAGTGATAAAATATGTGATAGATTCATCATCGTATTTTTGTGTTGAGTATAGGTCGGTCATGGTGACCTTCTTGATGATATTGATTGAAAAATGGTCTAGGAAGGCTTGAGCCACTTGATTAAATGAGTAAATGGAATGTCTGGGTAAACCACTATACCAATCTAATGTAGGTCCTATCAAGGACATTGGGAATGTCCATAGGAGTAAAGCATCATCATGGGTGATTAGATAACACCCATGTTTGAAAGATCGCAAGTGTTGCTATGGGTCTTCTTTACTGTTGAATCGGTTGAATTTGGGCATTTCCCAATGCACAAGGTATGGGCGAATGGGAATAGACAAATGAATGGGCTCATTGCAAATTTCATCATAGGTTAAGGAGTTACGAGAGCCAAAAACTGATGCTTCCAATGTTTGCATCTTTTCCATCATCATTTTAATAAGGTCGTTGGTAGGTTGTGATGATTGAGCACCCCTAGAGTATAAGGAGGTTGATGATGAATGTATGATGTGGATGACATCCCAGTATATGGTGGTGCCAAGTATGAGAACTAAGTGGGGGAATAGATGCAGGTGGAAAATATCCCGAATAGGCGATAGATGAGATTGGGGGTTGTTGGTGATATGTGTAAGTAGGTGGGGTAGATGTAGTGATTCTTATAGTGATTGGAGGTAAAGACTGTGGGATGGAGAGGATGATGTTTTAGAATGGGGTATGGGTTGCCGACACCATGGGTGGCTGCAATGTAATAGGTATATACGAGGTGGCAAGTGCAGATGGGGCTATGCTCAAGGTGGCTGATGAAGGAATGATTGACACCATGGGAGAAACTGACATCAAAAGTGCGACCAATGTTGTAGGTGCCACAAATATTGATGATGTGGGGTCAAGTTGGGATATTACGGAGGTAAGGTGGAAGAAGGTAACACCGAGCTAGTAGTAGCTAATGCGTATGGAAGGGGGGCGAGGCGGGAGGAATGGAAATAGACATGTCATATACCAACTATCCTGATGAATTGTGAGTAAAGGAATGGGTGAGATAATGTTGTAAGGAAATGGGGTTGTTGTCAATGATTCTTGTGAACAACTTGTCACCAAAGATCTTGATGAAAATGGCTTGAGTGGGATCCATAGGTGACAAGATGGAAGGTGGTGATGTGATAGGCGTGAGCGGTTGAAGGCTTGTATGGAATACAAGGGTGTTGGATTGACTATGAGTCAAAACCATGTGAGTTGGCATAGGCTTGGTAATCTATTCTCTATAAATGACATAGAAAAACATAAGAAATGAAGAAAAATAGGTTTCGGGAGGTGAAACTGGTCGCTATTTTAATTAAAAATTAAAACACAAGAACCGATGAAGGCTAGGTTAACCGATGACAAAGTGAGAGGGCAACTGATCGATGCCGGTTAGGGCGATACCTATGCATCGTGGGGATTCAAAAGTTTTGAAATTTTTTGTAACAACTGATGAAAATGAGAAAAAAATCTAGATTTGATAGCTATTTCAAAGATCCAGAGGTATGATGCTGCTTTTGAGGAACTTCAAAAAGAACAAAAAATGTGGTGAATGCTTTGTTTTTGGTGAAATGACCAAAAAAGCTAGAAAACGACAATGGTTAGGTAAACCTATGATGGTCAGATGAAAACCGATGATGGTTGCTAGACTGACGCTGATCACTGTGAATTTGAAAAGATGGAGAAAATTGATTTTTGTGACTTAGATTAGATAAAATATCAACCCAGAAATCTAAGTATGATAGTGATGGCCCTTAACACACCCAAAAAAAGTTGGAATACACCAACTATAATTGTGGGGTGTGAAAGGAAGAAAGAAAATGGAGAACATGACCTCACAACTCAAAACACAAATCAAGAAAAAGATAAGAAAAACATGAAATCCTATAAGTGAATTTTATGTTTTAGCTTATGTTATTTAAGACTGACTTGTGAATAGAACAAAGTTTTTGGTTGGAAAGAGGGTATCCTATGAAGAGGCAATATCTAAGGATGGTTTCAAGTTATGTTTTGGTGGGGCGGTCCTTTCTTTGAGATAATGACTGGATAAAGAAACCAGCTGGGTGCCCACTTTGTCAATCCTCTGATCATGTGATCATTGACAACTTCTTCTAGGTAAGGTGTTGTTTAAGAAGATGTGTGAGTTTATTTTTTTGTAGTTTGGCAAAGAGAGAAGAGAATGTGCTCTACGATTCAATTGTGTCAACTATTAGTGGGCATCACTTCTAGCGTATAGGTTTCCCTTAGTTTTAATGTGAGATAAAAATGCAAACATAGAAATATGAAATGAAAGTATTTTAAAACCCAAATTGAAATGTGATATTCAATGTAAACAAAGAGTGAATAGGAAAGGATATGAATTTCACTAATGTAAATGAAAGAAAAGAAAGAAGGATTTGTTTTAGTCCCAAAATACAAATGTCACTTATACAAGTAGAAGAGAGAGAATATTCCCAGGGATGGAATTTAATGTTAACTTCCTTTTGAAAAGAAACAAACATACAATGGTTCCCTAAGAATGAACAAATGAAAGGAACCCTAGATGGGTCCCACAGGGCATGCCAAAATGTTTCACCGAATTCTTAGCAAATTAATGAAACAGATAAGGGTAGTAGGCCAAGGAGGAATACTTGTTTGTAATGTCGGTTGAAGGTTGTGCGCGCGTTCTGATTTCCTAATCCAAGTTGATTGTGAGAACTCCCTTTTGGCTAGGAGGAACTACTCAGTAAATGCAAAACAATACCACCAGATAGAGTTAAACAAAACAATGAGTGGACTACCTAGCGGAAGCTAGATCCTGGGAAGTGTGATACTTCCTGAACAGGTTGTCAATCCAATTTTATATAACAATATTAATGCTATTTAAAATATACATGAAATAAAGATCCTATTGGAATTGAAACGATTTAGGTATCTCATACAAAACAATAAGAAAGGTTAGGTAAAAGGTGATTGAGGTCAAAACGGGTTAGGTGATTGGCTAGTGTTGGGTTGTAGGTTTGGTACAAGCTCTGGGTAAGGTCTAGTAAAGATTAAAAATGGTTCTAGGCTATTGGGAAATGGGTATGAACTCACTGGTCTGAGGTATATTTCTAGACACAGTAACTAATGTTAGTTGGATGACTAATGTCGATTAGGTAGAATGACCGATGTCGGTTGGCTAACCGATGCATCGGTAGGGGAAATTAGTAGAAAGTTCTTAGAATTAGTTTTTTAGACTCTCTATGATTACACAGAGGTTGGAAATGGTGAGGGTGAGGTTGTAAAATGGTCTTGAAGACTCGAGATGGTTAGAAGAGGGTGAAAATAGGTGAAAGGGCCAGGTATGGTAAGGTGATAGGTTGACAGGAGGAAGGAAGTGTACAAATGTGGAGAAAGATAAATTACTTGAGATGAATAATAAATCTTATTGAAAGACAATGAAGATAAATGAGGAGGTATTAGGTACTTACTAAAAAGTAGATTTGGAGAACGTAGGTGGTGAGGATGGTAATGGCAGAGATCCGGAGAGAAGAGCAATTGTATTCGTGCCGCGCGTAGTTCGAACTTGCCTCTCTTGTGAATCTGTGATTGTGAAGAGGATGGTGAATGGTGATTGATGTTAGTAGTGCTCCCGTCTTCTTCTTTTTCTTGAGTGCTAAAAAAATTCAAGTGCTCCAAGTCTTTGTTTGTATGAGATTCTAAATCGAATGACCAACCTGGGTAAAGGCTTTTGGAAATGTATTTAACCTAACCGACGACGGTTAGGTGACCGATGTCGATTGAGATATAACCGACGTCGGTTAAGGAGGGAATATCTAGGTTAGCCAAAAATATCCTGATTGTTGCTATTTTTGGTGTGGTCTCCAATCTTCTTCCTAGTATTGAGTGATAGATCACGAAAGGATACATAGGAGTCCTTTTGGGTTTGTTAATAGGAGTTAAGTCTAGGTTTAGACTAAGTCCTAGTTGGTTAGGATATGTTTAGACTTGGTCTTACGTCATTAATGAGGTTTGAGTGGGTCATTTGAGTGAGGTGGTTGGGTGAGGTGGTTAAGTGAGGATATTAATTAATTTAATTAAGATAATTAATTCAATTAACATGTGTACTAGTGAATATGAATAGGTAGGATATGGTTAGTTTAATCAACGGGATTTAAAGGGGAATATGAACCAATTTTTGTGTCTAGAGAATGATTTGATGCTCATGTAATGCCTTTAGATGCAACCTTAGGTGATATTAGTAGATGCTTAGAGCTTGGTTCTTTATTATGATCACGTAGCTTTATATTTATATGATTCCCTTGTTTTAATTTCACAATCAATAATTAAAAGGTTGACCCATAAGAAAACAATACGCCAAAAAGATAAAAGAGGCCCAAAGGGGCAAGTAAAGTAAAGAGAGGCCGCACGTACCCAAAAGGATGGGGGCGCATAGGTGCTAGTGTCTAGTGTGGTAAAAGATGAAGCAATGAATCATTGATTGGGTTGTAGGGTGTAAGGGGAAAAGAAGAAGACATGAACAAAGACAAAAATTCCAAAGACAAATGCTAATTGCTAGTTTTATCACTTAGGAATCATATGAATAGACCGTGTGACTAGGACCTAGAAATGTATCCAAAGCGTGTGATTTAGTGTCTACAAAATCATATGAATAGTAGTATGTGACTAGGACCTATAAATGTACCCAAAAAACATGATTTAGTGTCTACACCTCCTAGGCCAAGATTTACATGATAAATTACCTTCAAATCCCTATAAAAGCAAAGTTAACATCACCTCATTTACTCAACTAAAAAGAACACAAAAATCACTTGGCATACTCATTGTAAATACATAAAAAAACCACCCAATGCTCCCTAAATATTCCCAAAGATAATGCACATCCACTAGGGAAGACACTAATAATATTTTGAAGCACTCAACTAGGTCAAGGAGTTCAGATTCCCTCATTTCCAAGAACTAAAAATCCCTACTCAATGTCTTAGCAAGAGCACAACCATCTCAAGCATGTTCAAAGTGATTCAATTTTTAAATAGTTGCATTGATGTAAATATCACATACTAGGTAGAGAATTATGTGTGATTTGAGGCCTCTTCAAAGTATTGTTGATATAGGTAGTGCATGGATTACACTTCAACCTAAAAATTAACCTTCTTACAAGGAATATCACCCATGATCAGGGTTTGAATTTCACTCAGTTGATTTTATATGGTTTTAAAATTGTGCAGCACTTACATGGTTTGATAGTGAAGAATATTTTAAGACCACCAAAGGACACAAAAATTTGTAGAACCTCGCTACCAAAGAGGTCCAAAACTTTACATTAGGTCTAGGACCATACAAACATTCTTGGTAGACATGTAAAATTACGTACTAGTGTAGTTTCCGAGAATGAAGCATCTCGCAGTTAAATTCTCCCAAGTTTTCTAGTATGTACATCTATATATCTCCTATATCACTTTGTGTAGCTAAGTACATATCTCCCGTTATGTTTTTAATCTTGTAAAATATTGTTAAAACTAGTTGTAAATACCAATATGTTATTATGATATTGCATGATTAACGTTAGAATTTAATTAATCAGTTTAGCTCTTAATATTATAACCTTATGTTCCTTTTAGTTATTATGCATTCCATAACTAAAAAGTTCCTAGAACGAAGCATCATCAGTCTCAAATCTCCTAGTTCTAGTAGTGTGCATACTTAGAACTTCCCATATCCATATGTAAATAGCTAAGTGCACTCATCCTCTTGTGTTTTTAAGTTCATATCTTGTTTCATACATTAGTTACAAGTATTAATGTGTTGTTATGATATTAGATAATTAATGTTGGAAGTTAATTAATCAAAATAACCTCCTATAGCTCCCCTTACATCCTTTAGTGTACCTAATTCACTAATTCTTATATTTCACATAATCTAATAAGGGTGTAAACAAACTCCTTAATAGACTATAACATATGTTTGACATTATACTAAAAAGGTCATCTTCGATAAAAAAAAAAAAGGCAGACGCTCTAGGTGAGATTCATAAGGAAATTATGAAAAAGGGTTGTCTTAGAACAAAAATGGTTGAACTCCATGAAAAGAAAAGGTTGTAAAGTAGGTGTATGCCAACATACAAACTAACAATGAGAAGGCCATAAAAAGTCAGGAATAGGATGAGGAAAATAAAAAATTTCTCAAAGCCCTAGCCTTTGAGACTAAGGATAAAACAACATGAACATGTATACACCAAGAGGGGAAGCTATCTTCACTAAGCGCCTTAACTTAAGAAGTCATACAACCTCCAACTCCAAGAAATAGTGGAAGGCCAAGATCTAAAGGAACTAGAAGGCCAACTTTAGGTGAAGTTGACAAATGCACACATGATAATAAATGGATCGAAACCAATCAATTTCCTAAAGAAATTGAACCATGAGGTACCCCAAGCCAAAATAGAGGTAAAAGTTACCCTAACCGTAGAGTTCCTTTGAGATCATATTGAAGAAATCAAGTGAAATTGGGGTGAATCAATACAATATTTGTCCATGGATGGGAAAACAAATTAGTCCAAAAGAACGATCTCCAAATTTTGGAGTAGGAGCATTTTTATGCATGTTGGCATCATCACCAATTTTTTTAGGTATGGACACAAGAAAGTCCTGGAGAAAGGTGTCACCCGAAAAATCACTATGTCGTGGGAATCACGAAGCATGATTTTCTAGGAGTAGGAAAGCTAGTTGGTGAAGAAGTAACTTAACATTAATGGGTGGCTAGTTCACCCCTTGTAATTTGGACAGCCATTTTCAATTCAAATTTTTGTAAACATCTATAAAGAGGCCATTGACATTATAAGGAGATATATAGATATAGATAGAAGGATGGTATCAAGCGATGCAATTTTGCATGGCTATGTGATGAATTTTTACATATTAATATATTGAACATGTTTAATTTATCTTATCGTGGACTTGCATATTGCATCCTTTAATGATTTGTTATCTCGAGTCTTAAATGTGAATTCCATTCCATAGGATTACAATGGTTTATATGTTCTAATGAATATGTAATATAAATGTCAATATGGTAGAACAACATGCCTAAGTAATAATATGCAGATGTTCCAACCCCCGCAAACCTTGAACCTAGCCTTACAGAATTTGTCTCCCTTGTGCACTTTGGGTGAGTGCTTGACATAACACCCAAGTGATGCCAAAATGCATTTGAAGTAAAACTCATGGGATAATTTTTGGGTGTGGACCATTCAATATGGATTAGGGATAAAAACACCCAACATACCCCACAATTATCAACCATTTTTGTCTACAACTAACTCATATCCCTAAGACTAAATGAATTGATAGTTATTCTAGTCCTCTTGTTAGTTTTTCTAACCTTTACATCGCTTCATCATCCTTTAGTTAACCATGGAATGATAGATCATGATCCTCATCAAGACAAAAATGTGTTCACAAAAATAAGGTAGTATGATGAAAAATATATGCTTCGGAAGCATAAGAAAAGGCCTTTTAAGATGCACCAATTTTTTTCTCCATTTGATGTTACACTTATTTATTAAGTGTATGAAAACATTATTTAATGCTGATAGGAATTTCTTATAGTTGGAGGTCACCTCCTATGTGTAAATCAATGACCGGTAATAGAACCATACACATACAAGACCATGCAATTATTAGCATCCGTTGATCCTTCATGACATTGTTTTGATATGGGCTTACACTATGTAACATTGTAGTTTGATTCAATGGAGCATTCTATTCTTGACTTTCAAAAGCATACCAGGCCATTCCCTCCATCAGGGGCTTATATTTCTCCTTCATAGGCATTGCCTCATCAATTTTCCTGCCATTCCCGCTACCCCCAGCACCCCGCCCATTCCCATTCACAATATTCCCACTGTTAACCTCGACCACCATTCCCAGTCATAGAAATGTCAAGACTAAAAACCCTTCATTCTCTAAAGTGACCCCCTCTTCCTTTGGTCCGTGTCCTTAGGAGTAGCAAGGATATTGAAATAACACACAATCTATTACATATTAGTAATGCAGGGCAAGACAATGTTACTCAGCAAGAGAAGGAGAATCTTCTCCACAAAATGGAAATATTGGAAAATGAGGTGGAAAGTATCAAAAATATCTGCATCAATTAAATAAGCAAAAGGGGAAAAGAAAGTTGAATGAGGATGCTTTGGTATTGGGACAAATCAGACAAATGAAATATACAAGAAATTGAATTCCCTAGATAATAGACTTGGGAAATCTAAGGATAGACACGATCACAATATGGCCATCTTCAAAGCTATATGTGATTTTCTTGATCAACAGGTCAGAAGCATCACTATGTTGAGTGGAGTCCTTGAGGACATTTGGGGTACAGAAAAGGAAAGAAACCAGGTCATCTCACAACTGAATGTAAATGACCCCACACATGTCACCACTCTGGCACTTTTTACCTCTCTATAGATGATCAAATCAAGAATAGATAGGGCTTTAAAGAAATAACATCTTCTAGGTAGGCTGGATGGATGCGATCAAGTTGCTATTTTGTTGCTGATAGTATGCTATTTTTATGTTGTTTAACTACATTTTTATCTCTATCTTGCTTTTTCCTAGTAGTTTCTCTTTTGACTACTGTTTGGCTTATTGTAATATCTGGATTTAGATCCTTTTTTTTCTACTTAATCATGTTTATCTAGCATTGAGGCTCTTTTGTAATAGGGTATAGTCCCTTCAAAAATATTTTCCATTAATAAAAAAACTTTGTAGTTTGATTTAACCAAAGTGGATGGATACTTAATTCATTTTCTTGATCCATAGTTTCTTGCCGTGTAATTGTGAGTTTGGGTGTCCTTCAACAACACCAACACTACAAAATACCTTGATAAATGGCCACGTATATGGATATACAAGTTTTGATGGTATCAAGAATGCTACCTCCCAAGTAGTTGCTACCAAGGTCCAAATATTACGAATAGAACTTTACCAACACTCTAGGAATATCAAAGGAGGTGGACAAAGGTGTGGAGAAAATATCATTTCTCATAGATAGTGACATGCCCAAGTTTGAATCCTCCAAGGATGAGGTGCATCCATTATTCTTCTTTAAAGAAGAAAATACACTTTGCATCGACAAACACTAGGATATAAACCACCACGAAACCCCCAAGATTCGATCCCTCGACTCCTAAAACCTGTCATGGCTAAAAAGTCATACACCATTTGATCATTATTTCTCTTCAAGAGAAAGATAAAATATCCAAAGAGTGACTCAAAGGAGAAGGATTTGGACAGTGATCAATGAAGTCGCGATCTGTGGGCGTGGGAAGGAGGAGCTTTTCTGGTTATGGATATGTATGGGAAAAGGGCGCACACAATAGCAATGTGTATTATATGCCGTCAAGGGAGAAGGAAATGAAGGGGGAGGTCAATGGTTGGAATATGGAAGATCGCAATGCCACACTGGAGGAGCAGTAGGGGCCGGGCCTAGTTATTTTCCAGCCCTATCTGCGCATTTAAGCATCGAAAGCCACCAATTAACTAGGCAGACGCTTCTCCCTCCTCCGTTATACCAGAGATGTGCAGAGGCTAATCATGATGCCAATTTTATTTCATTTGTTTCTGAATTTAGCGCACTGTACAGGAAAAATACAGGACTATCATGTTATAAATTATGCGTACTGTAGTCCAAGGGTTATTTATTTACAAACTCTGTAGTAATGAGCCTAAATAAGTACACGGGGTTTAAGGATATTGCCATGGGAGAATTCATGTAACAATTTTTTGTGTACTGGTTAATAATACTAAAAATACTGATCTTGAGCCGAGCGAAACTTATACATTATCAGAATATCAGAATCGGAAAGATATATAAATTCTGGATATTTTATTTTCTCGGGATTCAGTGAAACAAAGTCTAAAATCTATGATTTTGTTTTCAATTTGCTCAATAACACCCTACATTGAAATATAACCACTTTTTTAAAGTCATTTTTGTGATCTCATTTTCAATTTGCTCAAGAACACCCTGCATTAACCATGAGTGGTTTTTTTTCATAAAATAAAACCATTTCTATAAATTTGTAATTACAAATATTCTTAATGTTGCAATGCTAAATAGCTTTTTCTTTGTTTGTTATGGCGTAAAATTTTATAGTAGGGGATTTAAGTTTCTTTGCATTTTGTCCGAGAAGTTGTTAGTTCAAATTATTACTAAGAACAAAGGCCAAAAATGATGAGGTGGGAATTATGTTCCAGTTTAATAAGGTGGGTTATTGTATGCATCTAATTCGCACAATTCTTATCTAAAAAAGCAAGTTAAAAATATGTATTGGCATTAGGTAAATCTTGGGAGAAGATAAATGACACCTCAGTAAGAATTTGAACCAACAATTTTCCAGGTGAAATGCAAAGAAATTTAAATACCCTACTGTAGAAATTTGCACACACTTGGTGTCAAATTACGCCAAACAACACCAATTGTGCCAGCTTAGAGCATTTTGTGAGTTGTGGTGGAAAGGGGCCATGAAATGAGTTTGAATCCAAATCCAGAGAAATTAGATTTGAGATATATGAAATGGAAGGGGTGATGACTCCCTCCAGATGTTGGTTGTACATTGTAATGGAAACAACATTGTTGAGCGAATCACAGGCTATGCTAGACCAATTGCAATGATGGGCTTTGTTGTTCCATTGAACAGAGCATTTGCGAGGTCTCTAGAAATGAATTTCTTGAATGATAAAAGACCCTGTAAGTTGATGGCTTCATCTGCAGTAGCAAATGGGGACTTGGGACATGATTTCCATGACTCGCGTAGAGCAACATGTTGAAGTTGTGGAGCCTGATTACAAGTTAAAGTGGCAGTTTATTTTCTTTTTCTATTTTTTGGGAGGAAATCATGGTCATGGATAAAAATAACATTGTCTTATTAATAGAATGGAGTTGTTATTTTTATAAGCATGTGATATTTAAGTTTCTTTTGATTGAAGCAAACTTTTGCAAAGAGGTGCAAAAGTTGTGCGTGTGTGTGTGTGTGTGTGTGTGTGTGTGTGTGTGTGTGTGTGTGTGTGTGTGTGTGTGTGTGTGTGTGTGTGTGTGTGTGTGTGTGTGTGTGTACGCGTGCATGGATTTACTCTTTGTAGTATGAGAAAGGGAGAATGGTATTGTATTCCTCAAGATTAAATAAAGGAGAAGGCTGACTTGTTTCTGGTGAATGTAGCCCAAATTGGATGAACTACGTTAAATCTTGGGTTTATCTTGTGACTACGTGCTTATTTAATTTCTATTTTAATTATGCTTTTATTGCTCATATGTATTTTGATCCTAACAACTGGTATCAGAGCAGGATTTTGTTTTAGAAAAAAAGCTAATAGGAGGGTTTCTTGTTTGAGTGGGAGCAATGGCAGAAGATAACAAGTTCATGGTTGAGAATTTTAATGGCTAGAACTTTCAGCTATAGAAGATGCAAGTGGAGGACTACCTATATTATAAGGATCTTTATCTACCTTTGAAAGGGAAAGCTATGAAGCCATCAACTATGACATATGGAGAATGAGATGTTATTGATCGGAAGAAACTGGGAACCATACAAATGTGCCTGTCAACAACAATAGCTTTCAATATTTCTAAGGAAAAGACAACGGTAGAATTGATGACAACATTGGGTAAATTGTATGAAAAACCCTCAGCCTCCAACAAGGTATTTCTCATGAAACGTTTGTTTAATATGAAGATGTTAGAAGGTGATTCAATAAATGATCATTTGAATGAATTCAACATGGTTACTAGTCAATTAAGCTCTGTAGGAGTAAGTTTTGATGATGAAGTTAGGGATCTTTTGATTTTGTGTTCATTACCTAAAAGTTGGAATACTTTGGTTATGGTTGTGAGTAATTTTGTTTCTAGTTCAAACACTTTAAAGTTTGATGATGTTATTGGTGTGATTCTTAGTGAAGAGATGAGAAGAAAAAACACATGTGAGTCATTTGGTAATGCTTTGAGTGTAGAGAATAGGGAAGACAAAAGGAAAAAGAAAAATTCCTAGACATTGTGGAAGGTCTAAGAAGGGCAGATCTAAATCCAGAAGCAAGATGGTATGCTAGAATTGTGGAAAAGTAAGACATGAAAAGAAATATTATTGGTCTTTAAAATCAAGGAAAGATCAACAAGAAGGGAACAAAGAAGCAAACATAGTAGGTGATTTGTTACAAGATGCTCTTATTATTTCTTTGGATAGTAAATTAAAATCTTGGGTTTTAAATTCTAGTGCTTCATTTCATGCAACTCCTCATAGACTGTATTTTTAAGATTATGTTCAAGGGAATTTTGGGCATGTATATCTTGGTGATGATGAGCCATGTAACATTGTTGGAAAAGGAAACGTTTGAGTTAAATTGTAGAATGGTAACACTTGGGTGTTGAAGAGGGTCAAACATGTTCCTAACATGAGGAGGAATATAATTTTTGGAGGGAAATTAGGGGATGAGGGTTGTATGGTTACATTTACAACAGATTCTTGGAAAGTTACCAATAGTTCTCTTGTGGTTGCAAGAGGTAAGAAAGTAGGTACTTTGTGTTTATCCACTGTTAGTACTGATCCCTCTTCTATTTTAGCTAATACATGTATAGACACAACTTTATGACATCATAGACTTGACTATATGAGTGAGAAGGGTATGAAGATTTTACATTCATAGGGAAAGTTATCGATTTAAAAACATAGACTTGGAATTTTGTGAGCATTGTGTGTATGGGAAACAAAAGCATGTGAGATTACTCAGGGTTGGATTAACCAAGAGGGAACACAAGTTAGAGCTTGTTCATATGGATGTGTGGGGGTCGGCTCATGTATCTTCTCTTGGTGATTCACATTATTATGGTAATTGTATTGATGATGCTACTAGGAAGGTTTGGGTTTATTGTATAAAGAAGAAATATGATGTATTTAATACTTTCAAGAAGTGGAAAACTTTGGTTGAGAATGAAAAAAGTTTGAAGTTGAAGTGTCTCAGATCAGATAATGGTAAAGAGTACTATGAAAATGAATTTAATAACTTTTGTTCACAGAATGTAATCCGTAGGGTGAAGATAGTTCCTAGAACACCACAACTAAATGGTGTGTCAAAAAGGATGAACATGAATATCATGGATCATGAAAGGAGCATGAGATTGCATGATGGATTTCCCTTACAATTTTGGGCGATGTTGTAGATACTGTTGTTTACTTGATAAACAAAGGACCTTCAAGTGCTTTGGAAGGTGGAGTACTAGAGGAGGCTTGATCGTAAGAAGGTAAACTATTCTTTTCTGAAAATTTTTGGTTGTGAAGCTTTTGCTCACATTGATAAAGAGAATAGGACCAAGCTAGAAGCTAAGTCAAAGAAATGTACTTTCATTGGGTATGACACTAATGATTTTGGATTTCAGTTGTGGAGTTTGGATGAGAAGAAATTCATTAGGAGTAGGGATGTTATTTTCAATGAAAGGGTTATGTACATGGAACAACTACGAACAAGAAGATGGAAAAGTCTAAGTATATAGCACTTGATGAGATGAAATACATAGAAGTGCTCAAAGGAATGGAAAATCAACAAGTATAGAAAATACATAGAGTTGGCATCGATCCTGGCATAGTTGGCATTGATTCAATAGATCAAAATCAACTAAAACAACAAGAGCCTCAAACTCCATAAAATCTTGTGAGACATTCTACTAGGGTAAGTAGACCTCCTGCAAGATTATCTTCGTATCAACTTTACTATTGTTTATTGATGGATGGTGGAGAACCAGAAAGTTTTGAAGAAGCAATGTAGGTAGAAACATGGAAAAAGTGGGAGCATGGCATGGATGAGGAGATGGACTCCTTGGAACACAACCAAACTTGGGATTTGGTTCAGTTGCCTACAGGAAAGAGAGAATTGTAAAACAAGTGGGTTTACAAGTTGAAGGAAGAAGAAGGTGGAAAAAGAGGTACAAGACAAGACTTATTGTGAAGGGATTTACATACAAAAAAGGTATAGACTTTGATGAAATTTTCTCTCCTATTGTTAAAATGAATTCCATTAGAACTGTTTTAAGTTTGGTAGTTGTGGAAGATTTGCATCTTGAAAAATTAAATGTAAAAATTGATTTTCTTCATGGTGATTTGGAGGAATAAATTTATATGGAGCTACCACAAAGATATGAAGTCAAAGGGAAAGAGAAATTAGTGTGCAAATTAAAGAAGAGCTTGTATGGCCTTAAGCAAGCTCCAAGATAGTGGTATTTGAGATTTGATAGGTTCATGATAGAACAAAGTTACTCTAGTTGTCATTCTGATCACTGTGTTTATTTTAAGAGACTAGATAATGACACCTACATTATCTTGTTGTTGTATGTGGATGACATGCTTGTGGCAAGGTCAAACATGCAGATATAAATGAGCTAAAGAGATAATTAGCCAATACATTTGCCATGAAGGATTTAGGTGCAACAAAGAAAATTCTTGGCATGAGAATCAATAGAGACAGAAAGAGTAGAATATTGACTTTGTCTCAAGAAGAGTATGTGAACAAGGTGTTGGACATGTTTAGGATGCAGGATGTAAAACCAGTGAGTACACCGTTGGTAGGGCACTTCAAGTTGAGTAAAGAACAATGTCCTAAAACACATGAAGAGATTGAATATATGTCTAGAGTTCCATATGCTTCAATAGTTAGAAGTTTGATGTATGCTATGGTATGCACAAGACCAGACATTGCCCATGCAATGGGAGTCGTTAATAGATACATGAGTAATCTAGGAAAGGAGCATTGGAATGTAGTCCAATGGATTCTCATATACTTGAGAGGGACCAGTAGTAGACAGTTGTGCTATGGAGGGTCAAAGGTTTCTTTACATGGATATGTTGATGCAGACATGGCTAGAGATTTGGATGGTAGGAGCACCACAAGTTATGTACTCACTTTGTTGGTGCACGAAAGTTAGTTGAATTTCTAAATTGCAGAATATTGTTGTCTTGTCTACTATACAGGAAAAATATGTTCCTACTACAGAAACAAGCAAATAAATGATATGGATGCAGCAGTTCATGGAAGAGTTGGGAAAGAAGCAAGATGATTATAGGTTATTAAGTGATAGCCACAGTGCAATTCATCTTGCAAAGAACTCAACATTCCATTTGAGAACCAAACATATATAACTCAGGTATCACTTTATTAGATCAGTTTTGGAGGATAGACAATTGAAGTTGGAGAAGATCCATACAATTGAATCTTCTTTGAGATGTTGAAAAGACGGTGACAAAAGAGAAGTTGGAAGGTTGTTCAGCTTCGGTAGGTCTTCAAGATTGATCTTGAAGAAGAGAAAAAGTTAGAGAAAAGTCCGAGGATGAGTTGTAATAGTGGGTTGCATCACTCGGTCTTGAAGTGGGATATTGTTGTTGTGGAGCTTGATTGCAAGTTAAAGTGGCAGTTTGGTTTTCTTTTTCCTATTTTTTGGGAGGAAATCACGGTCATGGATAAAAACAAGAGACTGGAGTTCTTATTTTTATAAGCATGTGATATTCGGGTTGTTTGTGGTTGAAGCAAACTTTTACAAAGAGTTGCACAAGTTATATATATGTGTATGGATTTACTCTTTGTAGTATGAGAAAGAGAGAATTGTATTGTATTCTTTATGACCAATAAATGAGAAGGCTGAATTGTTAAATCTCGGTTTGTCTTATGATTGCATGCTTCTTTTAATTATGTTTTAATTCACTTTTATTGCTCATACATATTTCAATCCCAACACAACAAGTCGCCGAATGAAAGAATAGAAGGCCAAAACAAAAATGTTGATGTCATTCTCTTCTCTTGACATTAAGTTACATAAGATGATGATATTGATAATTTATACAAAGAGAAAAATTAATCTTAACCTGAAAAATCAAATTCCAGACTCATTAATGACTAGGTACCGCTTTACTTTGATATCAAGTCAACTTTAATATCTTTGGTCAATCAAACACGTAACGTAGAATTAATATTTTCATGTTTTAAGTTGGCTAATATATATCAATTTCAACAATATTTTCAAAATTCTAAAGATCTCGCCATTGGTTTTTTACGTTAATGTTGTTGTGAAGTTCAATAAGAAATAGATATGTGGAAATTTATATACCTCGATAAACATAAATTTTAGTATACACTAAAATGCCAAATTTAATACTCTGAGTACTAAAAGCACTTAAATTTGGGGTAGGTATTTTCTTGTGAGTCTAAACATTACATATATTAGTAAGTTGAATTGTTGATCAATACTGGTAAACAACACATTGTTGATGGTTAATAATTCATTTTGCAAATATATGTAAGAGACACTCTTCTCGAATTTTGTGATGAATACATTAAACTAACTATACTTTAAAAAGATCAAGTTTTTAAAAACATACAAACATACATACATACATACATATATATATATATATATATATATATATATATATATATATATAATACTTTTCCTCTAATATAAAGAAGGCAATTAAAAAACATCATATCTTTTAAGAACTTCTCAAGGAACAAAGCCTCCTAATTACATATATTTGAATCATCCGAGTTACATAATTAGATTGACATCCCATGGGATTTGAATCACTGAAGTATGTACCTATGCCTCTGGTGTTAAGGGGATGTCGCAGACAAGTACCTTCGAAGATGTCATGGGCTTTAACAATTCACAAGTCGCAAGGAATCACTCTCAATAGAGCAACAATTGACATAGGTGGCAGGGAGCAACAAGGGTTGACATTCACGACAATAACAAGAGTCAAATCTCTTAACAAATTACGTATATCTCCTTCATTCTCTTTTGAGTGTTATTCTAAGATGAAGGAAAATGTGTATGTATCTCTTAGGAAGAGGGAGGAAGCTCGTTTACTAAAATGTGAACAAAAATCATGTTTTACATTATTACTCACACATAATTGATTATTGAAATATATATTTATTCCATTATTTTGAAATTTTAATATTTGTTCTCTTCAATTGAATTAATATTGCTTTATGTGGTGTATGAGCAATCATGTATTATTTTTCTTTGAATAAATAGCTCCAAAAAGGCCATTGGGTGTTAATTAAATAAGAATCTAGATCTAAGAAATCATCATTAAAATATGCAATATTCACAAACTTATTGTCCAAATATTTGAAGGATTTTTCTATCATATCTTTTCCATATTTGGACATTTTTCAGGCAATATACACACCAATTATAGAAAGATAATGTCATTATAGTGAGTAAAACAATGTGTACAAAAATTTAAACAGTGTACACTGATGTTACTTTGCTAGCTGCTACTGAAGAAATAGAATTTGAAACACATGGCTTATTGTTAAAGGAATAACACTTGGAATATCATTACTTGCATTATTGCTTCTGATTGTATTGACAATTCTAACCATGCATTATTACTTCTGATTGTATTGACGATTCTAACCATGCATTATTACTTCGATTGTATTGACGATCCTAACCACACACATTTATTGAGCACACATGCCTTGTTATGCCCACTAGACATTTCCATTGCACACTTAGAGTACAACTGCTAATCTAACAAGGAACCAATAATGCCTACCTTTGGGTCTTATCAACATTTTCTGTTATGTTACCAGATTCTCGCGATCGTGTTGAGGTGTTTGAATGGTTTTATTAGTGCTTTAATTACCTGATAGGGTTTTTAAATGAACATACACATCCAAAAATATTCCTCAAATTTCGTCTCACGCCAAGAAACAAGTTATCGTTGTATTACATTTTTTTGGCTCACATATCGATAATGGGAATTGCAATAAGTTTTGAAGGTTTTTTTTTGAAGTTATCATAATAATATTTCAAGTTATAACCATTTCCTCTAAAATGATTTGTACTCAGGATGGTTAAAGTGAGAATGCTTGGTTAGTTCAGGACTTCGTGGGGTTGCTCTTTTCACTACGATGGGACTTGTCACCTTCTGCTCACCATTTTTCCATGTCAAAGATCCGAACACATACTCATTTCCTACGCTCTCCTGTGGCTTCATTACCAGATAGAATACTCTCTTCTCTCCCTTGTTTGAAAATGTAAGCTTGCTGGGCTTAGCTGCCACCAGAACACCACGAGGAGATTTTACATTTGCTTCAAAAACTGCTGGTCCCTCTGATACATATGTCACAGTTCTTTTCACAAAGAGAGGTCCTTTCAGCTCTGAGACAGTAATGGAAGGATAATTGAAGTTGTATACTTCCTCTTTGTGGTTTGGGCAAGAGAATCCATTGCCTGTAAGTAGCTTTATTTGGGTGGAATTATATCCCAAACTGCAGAAGAATGAGAGATAGTCCTGCATTGATGCATCGTAAACTAGGCCAGGATTTGAAGCCATATTTGGATCAATGTGACCTGCACCATAGTCAAAAGGACCTGCTATTTCTCTCGACGATCTCTTCATTGCCTCCTTACTATTGTCCAATCTGAAAGCTGTGATTTCCAAAGGAGAAGAAAAATTAGTTGCAAAGTGGTATTCCCAATTTACGAATGTGAACCATAATGAATTTCATTCTTTCAGTTTCTGCAAGTCTTTTGCATTGAATTATGTTGTTTAAAGGGTTTTCTTTTGGTTTATACCTGTTGTCATAATTGCAGACTTTATGGCTGCAGGGCTCCAATCAGGATATGCTGCCTTTAGTAAAGCTACAACGCCAGAAACATGGGGGCATGCCATAGATGTGCCTGAAATTAAATTGAATGGAACAAACGTTTGTTTTGAATCGATCCTGGGAAGTAGAGGTGCTGCTTCTGACCATGCTGCAAGTATATTCACCCCCGGTGCTGTAATATCAGGCTGCATCAGACAGCCAAAATGTTTTAATTCAGGTTTCCAATGTTAGAATTTCATAGTAAAAGAACATCAGAATTTCCAAAATTGAAACATGACCTTGAGCATGTCTGGAGTAAGAGAATTTGGGCCTATTGAAGAGAACTGAGCTACAAATGGATTTGGTTTTGCATTCAATACGGTTTCTGAAGGAGAAATGTAGGCAACAGGCGACCTGCTAGATCACAATTTTGTGGCATATCAGTATGAACGCTCGTCTGGACCTTAAATTGCAGGAAATTTTGAAGCAAATAAAGTGCCCTGAAAACCCACTTGGTAGAGTTGATATAATCAAGAACTGCTGCCCCATCAATAAAATTCAAATGCACTGAAGGAGAACATGAGCCTCTTCTAAAAGATTATTGCCATTTTCAAATGAATTGCAGAGAATCATGCCTACTCCTCCTGCCTTCTGAACTGCTGCCGCTTTTTCAATCCTGGAATTTTCACCACGAAGGCAGGCAACAATCTTGCCTTTGACTTTGTTGGGATCTAGAGCTCCCATGAAGCACAGTTTTCTGCAATATAAAGTTCTGTTAGGAAACCACAGACTTTACAGCAATGAATATGTAGAAAGTTGAATAACAAAACATCAATTTAAATTTTATCGAGATAAGGACAAAAGAAATATACAAAATACTAAACATGTAGGAGAAGAACACCAAATTTATGTGGTAAAAACCCTATTTGAATGCTTAGGGAAACATCCACGGTGTAAGATATCAAGCTGTTATTATTACATGTGAACTCCTTATGAGTTACTTTGACTCTCCACAAAAATAAATACACCTAATTGGTGAAGTGCAGTTAGGATTCCTCCTCATAATAACTTACAATCTTTATGAGTAATGATCAGAATGAGTCACTTTGTAGCATACCCTTCATTTTCACTTGCACTTGAGGCTTTGACATCCACTGAAGATACAAGAGGGTACAATTTATTCTTTTGTAGCGTGAACTGGGATATGCTAGTTCCCTGTCGTCAAACAGAATTATTCATGAATTCTCAAGTATAAGGCAAGGATCAAATCAAAGACCAATTCACCTGCTCTGCAATCTTTGCAATAGCATGCTTTTAAATTTAAGACATTAAACACAGTAAGTCCAATCAGATTATCCTCTGCATTTTTCCTTCTTCTAATTTTTGATTGAAAAGTGTCTTCTGTTCATCACACCTGAGATACATTGCGAGTCATAAAAAAAAAAAAAAAAAAAAACAGTGGATGGAATCACACCCAGAAAAGAAATTTAAAAATGGTTGCCTTAAATTTTCAGTCTCACCTCATAAGTCTTCTGATTTCCCAGTTGAGTATAGGCAGAGAACTTTCTATCCGTGGTACTTGCTCCAACAGTTATTATCCACGGTGCCACATTCGTCACTGTGCCTGAACTTGGACCATTATTTCCCGCAGAACAAACCACCACTTTTCCTAACTGAACGGCATGGAATGCTCCGATGGAAGTTGCGTCTTGGAAATAATCTTTAGAAGGGGGAGGGGAGCCAAAAGAAAGAGAGAACACATCTACTCCTTCACGAATGCCTGTCTCAAATGCTGCAAGAATATCTGCATCATAACAAGAACCATTCCAGCAAGTTTTGTAGGCCACCACTCTGGCAAGAGGAGCTCCTCCCTGTGCAGTCCCTTCTGCAGATCCATAAAGACTCGCATTTTTCACAAAATTCCCAGCTGCTGTGGACAGGGTATGAGATCCATGCCCACTAGTGTCTCGTGGTGAATCACGTAGTTCTTCAGAAAGAACCCCATTTTCAGACTCATATCCTAAACCGAAGTATCTGGCACCAATCAATTTTCTGGTCCACAATAATACTGCAAATGATTAGGTCTTGGTTCTATTGATTTTCTTGACCAGATAGGAGCTAGTCCTTTGAAGACTATTTGCTCTCTTACAAAAACCCAATGTAGGTACTAGAGGATTTCCATTTTCTTTGTACTAGTTTGTGAATTCCTATTTTCTATTAGCGGTGGGTGCTTCAATCTATGTACTAGAGGCTGGTCGTCACTCTTTAGTTCTCATCATAGTAGCAACTTTCGTACGGAGAGTATTAAACGGTGGACGAAAAATATGGAAAAAATACGATCCATTGAAAAAATACGATAAATACGGAAAAAAATACGGTAAATTGTATATATATATAAATATGGTAATAATTGTTGAGAGCTCTGGAAAATAATCGTTTTTTAGCTCCTGCTGCTCACTGTGTAATTACCTTTAATTAATAGTAAATACTAAATACCAACGGGCTATTATAATAACAGAACAATCAGTTCCAAACAGATTCGCTGGATTTTAGGTGACTGTTGCCGCAGTTTTTGTTAATTGCCGCAGTTTTTGGCTATTGCTTTTTGGGAAACAGACTTAGTAATTTTTTTATTATTTACAGTTGTGATTTTTCTAAATTTCTAACTACCAAATCCCGAAAGTTTCGCAGTTTCATACGGTGGACTTTAGAAAACGAAAAAATACGGTAAATTTGTATAAAACGACCGTATTTGGTAACTGTGGTTCTCATTATAAACTGGACTACTGACTCAGCAAGACGCTATCCACCCCATTCCTTTTTCAAATTCATATTTGAATAAAACAATGCATAAGATTAACCTTCAAATATATTATTATTATATTATGTTGATTTTGAGCATAGTTACCAGATTTTCTGTTTTTTTGGGTGTCTTTTCCCATCCACAATATCAAACATTGATTATTTCAAACTTTTAATAATCTCTGTACGGAAGTTGCTACCTTAGTTTTGAAGATGAAAAAGTTTGGGCAAAAGCTTTTGGATATATGGAACCATTCATATCACAAGTTTGTTTTTGTGAAGGGTATTAAAACAGGTACCTGTTACACCTAAAATTGGTGCCACTTTGGCAGAAACCCTTCCATCTGGAAGGTACAGGGCCAAGCCCTGTGTCGCTGAAGCTCGCTGATTCGGGCCACACACCTAACAGAGACTAAATCAGTCCACAACACTAGGAGCTGAATAATTCCATACCTATGGCCTAATTTTAAGGCTCTAATGAGAAGAAGTCTTGTACCTGTATCCAAGTTAGCTACAATGACATCTCTTCCAAAATCTGCTTTGGTCCAGAGGGAGTCCTTAGGAATTGTAGGATTATTTGGATCTCCAGCTTCTAAGCCCATGAACTTCCATGAATTTGTTGTGTGTATCTCTCTTCGTGTGTTAGGAAATACAGATAATACTCCTGGGAGATCTGGTCGACCAGCACCAAGATATTCTTTTAGTAAACCAAAGAAAAAACATAGATTATCAATTCCTGCACAAAGGGATTATCTCTCTCTATAAAGCAATTTGTGTGGGATAATGTGCTTGAAATAGCAAGAGCACGATCTTCATCAAAAACAGCAGCAAATCCATTCACACTTCTAGAGTATGAGTATAAGATTGATTTCTTGGCTGTTTCCTTACTGTAAAAAACAAAAAGAAGTGCACCTTTCAGTCGGTATAAGATGGGAGAAGTAGCTTAGCAGCCAAAGCTTATATAATCCCACAAACTCATTAACACTCACAAAGAAAATTTCAAGGCAGGAAAATCAACATTAGTATTAAAATATCTCAATTGCATTAAGTTTACTGAACTGCATGCATTACCTTTCTAACACTGATCCCAGGAGCTCATGATGAGATTCTTCAACCATTTTTGCTCCGTGACCTCATCAGGGTATCCTCCCAGGTAAACCACATAAGACTGAACCACCCAAATCAAAATTTTCACCATACCATACATTATATATCTCATTCAATATCAACCCCAAATTTATACAGATCAATGTTCAAACTTCAACCATTCCACTTTATAGGATTCCAAATATAATTGAAATTTCAATATTGATAATGATCATGGTCTTAATCCTACCTCTGTAATCCTTCCATCCAAAGTTCACAAAATTAGGAATCATAATGTTCATAGGAGCACAACCGAACAACATCAAAATCACTCTAAGTTTACATAGCCTTCACAGACCTGGTTGATAAAGACTGTTGGCAAGTTCAGAAAACAAGCTAAATGGTATGAAGCAAAAGGTTTGTTAATAGGAAAGAGGCAAGAGGATGAGGAGCCCAAGGAGAAGATATTCACGGTTCTTCTAAAATGTCATTTAGATTATTAATGATGGTTATCTTGAGATAGTTTAAACATACATTACCTAACAAATTACATTCTAATATACAGATTCAAATTAGTTGGGTTGTAATATGATGGTGTAAAAGGTATTGTCTAGTCATCCACAAAAAATACAAATTCTATAAGACATCAATACACTTAAGAATTCTGTATACTTAACCCCTACACACTTTGAATTCAATTAAAAAAACAACTAAAGAAATTGAGAAAACCACAAATTACATAATTCAAGCCTTCCTACTTGCCTGCTTTTTTGCCCAGGCTTCTTTCAAAGACAAAGCTAAAGCAACAAGTGCAATCAAAACAACTAATTCCTTTCCCGTGGCTCCTGGTTTCAGTGTAGTGTACCCTTGTGAGTACAATCCGTTGTGTGAACTTATAGATGTCGACCGGGAAAACAAACTTGGAAGAATACAGTTGCATATTGATATTGATAGAGATTCTTACCTTGCTTTTAGGACTTTGTTGGGAAATTTTCCTTGTAAAATGTAACAGAAATTGCTCTCCTTTGTTATCATGTCCCCGACAGTTTTGCCAAAAGATTGATTTGAAATTTAATTTAAACATACATTTTTTCTCTTATGGCAAGTTATTTGGCCTATATATATATATATATTACTTCCATTAATCATCAAGAAACATGTTACAAATGGGTACAATGCCAAGCATGTAACTAATACACCAGGAAACATCCTTAGAGATACCATGGTAGCAACTTAAAGCATAGTACAACAAGAAGAAGTCATCCATGTGATTCATTCGATGAATTGTTTGTCTTTTCTCCATGGACCACCCTATAGGAATATGACCTATCCCATGAACATTCCCGATCCAAAGCCCAGTTGGCCAAAGCATCCGCCACTTTATTACTCTCCCAAGGAGTATGAACATAAAAAACTGTCTGGAAAGCTTGAGCCAAAATACAAATATTTTCTTGAATCTGTGAAATACGCCAATTAGAAGAGTGAATCTTGCCTTGCTTATTAAGCAGTCGAATAATCGCTTGAGAGTTAGATTCAATAATAACTCTGGTCCACCCCATTTTGGCCGCTTCCTTCAAAGCATATTGAATGGAAAATATTTCAACCATATTGTTTGTGGTAATTCCAATTTGGTGCCCATAAAAAAGTGTTGTTGAGCTGCACTATCTCTAGCTATGCCTCTTATACTAGCTTGTCCCGGATTTCCTCTAGATGCTCCGTTTGTATTAATTTTAGTGCAGCCGACAGGTGGTGTCTGCCAACATGTAGGTCGCGGTGATGGGTTTCTATAAGGACCTTGTTGCATATCCTCCTCATGAATTTCAAGAATTGCGAGGACTCTCTTCCATTTATCCGGTACCGGGTTTGGCAGTTTGACTTTCGTTTGGAGTGTTTCAACAATGTTAGCTTTGATATAGGCCCAGATAGAGGCTAGTCCCTGTATTTTCCCTTTAAATATGTGCATATTTATTTATTTCTAGATATTCCATTACAAATATGAGTGTGTGTTTATATTGGTTATTTGGCGATTACGTACGAATATTGGGTTTATGGTAAGTTATTTCTAATCAAGTAAAAACATAATTTCTAATCAATCCCTCAACATAATTTTCTATCAAATTATGGTGGAACACACTCTTATTAGTCTCTTCCCAACAAGTATTATTGCAATCAATTGGACAAGGTTTTAAAATATTTTCAATGATATCAATTATTCAATTTTTTAAAGAACCAATTTAATTATGTAAACTTTTAAAATTTGTCTTTTTCAATTTTAATATTTCAATAAATTGATGCTAATAAAATCTATGTTTCAAATTTGTATTTTTGATTGAAAAGCACATTTTTATAGATATAAACATGTAATTACAACGTTGATCATACAAAAGATGGGTGGACACAATCACACCCTAGAATGCCAATCATATTGAGCTAGCAAGGCCTCAAAAGGGAGGCCAATCAAAACAATATAAAAGTGTGGACCTCAATAAAAAAGAGGGCGAACAAAACAAGGAACCGACAAACAAGGCCACGGCCAAAAACCTAGGTTGCAGAATGAAAAACATGGTGGCGGGAGGTGGAGGTAGAGGACTGTCCGACTTATCTCCCTAGCGAGAACTAAGGTGAGTGTGTTGGCGATGGGCGACATCTAGTTTTATCTTGTTGTTGCTGCTACTACTGTTGATCGAATTATCAATCTATTGAGAAGAAGAAATGACAACGGTTAACCACAAAATTGTCTTCTTTAGGGACAGACCAAAGACACGCTCACGCCAAGGTAGCCAAAAATCCTACCCCGAGCGGAGAGGAGGGTGAGACCAAGGCAACCATTGTCATCGAGAAGAGGAGCTCCACCGACTTTGGGAGCGTCACCTATGCAACCCTCATCCCTCAAATTTTACAATTTTTTATAAATCAACATGTATAATCAATTATATCTATCATCTTCAAAAATGAATCGTAACTTACTTTCAAAACTATATAAAAATCAATTGCTAACATGGACCAACATCTCTCCTTTAAACCCTAATATTATCTTTTTAATAGCCGTTACTCTAAAATGGACATGAAGATTTTGGATTTTTTATTTTCAATATTTCATTACCAACACCTTTTCTAGCACAAAGTGTCTTCCTGTTTGTTAGCCTTCTCATTGGTTTCTCAAATGGAGACCAGGATCCTCAAGATTTTCAATGTCCTTATGTGTTGTATCATTCCTAAGCAAGTCTATTTTTAATTTATTCTTTTCCCTGCCATGTTTCTATATTTTGTTAAAATTTATTTTTGTGCCTTACTATAGTTTTTGAGTAGTAGCTTGATTGGTGTTTGATGGTCATGTCACTTGCTTCTTCCTCACATATGTTGGAAAAATTTGGTGCCAACTGCAACCAACAAAGGTAAAGACAACCAAAACACAAAAGCACACAAGATATAACTATTATATTCGATTTAAAAAATGTTTTACAAACTCATAACTACGGCTTTGTACATTCTTTTTGCTTCTTTTATAATATTCTTCTTGTTTTTTCTTCTTTTGGTTCTATGCTAGTGCACATGTCTTTCTTCTTTTATGTAATTCCTCAAGCTACGAATCTTTCTACTGCTATATTCTCCTTCTCTAAATATTCTTCTTGTTCTTTCTTCTTCGCTCTGTCTTTCTACACGTGTCTTTCTTCTTTTATATAATGCCTCAAGCTACTTCTCTTTCTCTCGTTATATTCTCCTTCTCTGAATATTCTTCTTGTTATTTCTTCTTCCGCTCTGTGCTACTACACGTGTCTTTATTATTTTATATAATGTCTTGAGCTACGTCTCTTTCTATGTTATATTTTCTTTCTCTATCGTCACTTTGTATTATGTTGTTGCATATATTTCTTCTCTTCTTTCTATTCTAGTATGTTATGTATCTATAGATTCAAAAACCACATATAAATAACCGCGAGTCGCTCAAAGTTTGTTTACTTTCGAAATAGACTTGAAACTAATATTCATTTCAAAGTGAATTCCATGGCTTTGACTTGCCCTCGACTTGTGTGGACTGACGCCTTTGCATTTGTGGCTTTTCCTTTGTCACACAACCTTTCCTTTATTACATGGCTTTCCCTATATATCGCGGCTTTTGGCTTATGCTAAAAATGAAGATCCGTGGGAAACTCTGCACTGCACAACATTAGCACTTACACTCATGGCCTTTACCTTCTCCTTTGTCTTGTGGCTTCAAATTATGTAGAGAACTAGACTGACAATTCCACACAACACAAGCTCTTCCTTTGTGTTGCGGCTTTGACACTTCCACGGTTAATTTAAATAACCAAAATTGATATAAATCCCTATCGAGGCGGTGGTTGAGAGAGAGGAAACCAAATTTGAATTTTTGCGCATGGCTCAATATTACCTAACACCATTAATTTTGACACTGCCCCTTAATCTTGAGCCAAACAAAAATTTATTCAAGGACGTTAATTTTGGAGTGGGTGGTCCTTCATCCATGATGCCCAAACTTTTCCTTAAACACTCAAACCTTTCTTTTGATAAAGGCTTAGTAAAAATGTCAGCTAGCTTGCAACTCTGACTTACAAAACTTAAGTTCAATTTCACCTTTTTCAACCAATTCATGAATAAAATGATACATGATAGCTATATGCTTGCTTCTACCACGAAAAATTGGATTTTTAGACAATGCAATTGAAGACATATTATCACAAAAAATAACAAAACCTCTTTGTTTCTCTTCATGCAAATATGAGAGGATTATCTTTAACCATATCATCTAACAAGCAGATGAGTTTGCTACAATATACTCTGTTTAAAGGTAGATAATGAAACGACTGTTTCTTTGAAGCCCATGAAATGTTTTTTTCTATCATCAAGGATACCTTCCCAATCACTATCTGTGTAGCCAACTAATTACAAATCATTATTAGCAGCATATAAAATTCCATAATTCCTTGTGCCATTAACATACCTCAAAATACATTTGCCTACTTGTTAGTGTGTCTCCTTTGGAGTTTTCATGAATCTAGAAATAAGACTAATTACATACAATATATTTGGTCTAGTTGTAAAAGTACATCAAACTTCCTACCATGCTTTTATATCTTGTAGGATCCACATTCTTGTTGCAATCATCTTTAGGTCAATTTCAGACTTAATTTAGTTGGTGTAGATGTTGGTTTGCAATCCAATATTCTGAATCTTTGCAAGATTTCTTTTGCATACTTTTCTTGAGAAACAAATATGCCCTGCTCTATTTGTTTGACCTCAATGCCAAGGAAATACTTCAACAATCCCAAATTAGTCATCTCAAACTCCTTCTTCATGGCTGATTTGAATTCATCTATTGTCTTGCTTGCATTTCCAATAAAAAATAAATCATCTACATACAAAACAACAATTAAAATCTCACCATTACTTTCTTTGATGTAGAGTGTGACCTCACACTGCTTTTACTAAATCCATTACTAATCAAATAGGAATCTATCCTACTATACCAAGCTCTTGGTGCTTATTTTAGTCCATAGATTACTTTCTTGAGCTTGTATACCTCTCTCATGCCCTAGAATCTCATAACCAAGTGGTTGTCCCACATACACTTCTTCTTCCAATACTCCATTCAGAAAGTTGATTTGACATCCATTTGATGGAATTTCCATTTGTGATGAGAAACTATGGAAATAATTGTTCTCACAGTTTCTAGCCTTGCTATTGGAGAAAATGTCTCATTATAATCACGTCCAAGATTTTGTTTGTAGCCTTTGACAACTAATCTTTCCTTGTGTCTTTCAATTTTGCCTTCAGGAGTAGTCTTGGTTTTATAAACCCACTTGACTCCAATGACTTCCTTTCCTTCAAGAAGATCTACTAACTCCCATGTTTGATTATTTTTATTGCATGCATTTCTTCATCCATTGCTTCACACCATTTATTATCTTTAATTGCTTCTTCAAAATAAATAGGATCAACTACTGAAAATAAAGCAAAATTAATCATTTCATCTTCATTTTCTTCATACCTTGACTATTCATAGATATCTTGAACACTCATCATTATTCCTTCCTATTGGAATGAGGACCAACATGTTTTGGTTTAGGATAGGAGAGATGACAGTGACACTAGAGGACATGTACCACATACTAAGGCTACCGATTTAGGGATAGATTATAGTGCCCATCACAACAGAGAGGAGGCTCGGAGTATTGAAATAATTATTTGGAATGGATGTCCCACATTACATTTTTATTAGGGGTATTTCATATTGAGACCAAATATGATCTAACAACGCCGAGAAACTAGATAATTTTCTTAGTGATGATGGCCATCTTGTGCTATGCACTGCCAAACTTAGGTGAAGTCCAATTTCCATATGCATTAGCAGAAGTGGTTACAGATATTGTGGAACATGGGACAATGTTTTCATTTGGGGTTGCCTTGATAGCGTAGGTTAGTTATGAGATAATGATGTATCTAGTAGGGTGACGATCTAGTATGGATGTAGGGTTTTACTACATTGATGGGCATATGAGCACATAATGATAGTGTGGCCACCATGATTTCCATGGGAGATTAAAGATCAAATTGAGCTTGTGGTTGGATTTTTGAGATGACGCATAGATCAAGTGCATGGGGAAAGAGGTGCGCATGCCGAGGAGTGGTATGAGGATATATTAGGTAGTTTTAGAGATAGAGGATGTCAGATGGAGGCCGTATAGATACTTTTTAGCATGATTGAAGGAAGAGGCACAATTAGTAGGCATGAGGAGGTTGAGATAGATATAAGGATGAAGGCCCAAGATGATATAGGTGGTACAGTTCCGTGAATCACGAGGTGGTTGGGTGATACGAGATGATGGTAGGGGTATTAATTAGATTCAAGAAAGACGATACCAAGAGGGCCCTACCCATCCTAGTGATAGTAGACTCATTAGTGGAGGAGGGAGAGCCATGGGATGATAATGATGATGTAGGTGTTGGTGAGGGTTATATAGAATGGTGGACGTAATTTTGGGCAGCCCGGGTAGTGGAGGAGAGGGCGTGGGTAGGTGTGGATGAGGAGGAGGTGGTGCGGGTAGGAGAGGAGGAGGAAACACCCGAGAGACGGAGAGGGTGGGGATGGAGGAGAAGCCACATATATGGCTATATTATAGGTTGAGCTATATGAGTCACGGAAGAGAGAGAGACACAATGTGCTAGGAGTTGGCATGGGCGTTCTAGGAGCGTGATGCTATATGTCGGGAGAGAGACATGACCATCTAGTAGTTAGACCACTATAGGAGGTAGAGAAAGGTGTATTCAATGAGATATGGGGATCATATCTATAGTTTCTGTAGATTTAGGTAGCGAGGCACATGGACCTAGTCATATGGTGCTACCCAGACTATATCGATAGAGCGGTACCAAGAATTGAGTGAGAATGTTGGATAGTGGCGAATAGAATGCCCGAGGTTCCGTAATATAGTGCACACTTAGCCGAAGAGAGGATATCATGGAGATTAGGACGTCATGTGACTTTAAGGAGCGTTCTAGCATGATGCACCCTAAACATGATGGAAGTCTAGTTGGGGGACCATATAGTGGATAGGGAGGAGGACACACTCCCATGCTTGGTGTAGACACTTAAATTTTTCACTCTTGTTTCACATACATTAATCAAGCCCATCATTTAATTTATACACTCCTATATTAAGTCTAAAACCTCCATCATATTTGCCTAGTGTAAATATTATCTTTCCATAGCTGCAAAAATCTATCATCAACTACTCTTTGTAAATCTACACTTAACCACTTGAAATCCAAAAGATAACTAAAAACCATCTCATAACTATTTTTAAACCCTACACGTTGAATAAAAACACCCTTCAACATTTACGACCTTCAAAACAAAACAACTATCTTTAGAAGCAGTTTTAACCACTTCACCACTCAAAAATCCTGAAAAACCTAGATCGTTGGTGATTCAGTTGAATCACCAACAATTATAAATAGAAGGTTTCGTGCCTTCTTCTAGGATCGTCAATTTTGAATCTCTGAGGTGAGATTTCTATCTCAAGCACTAGTATCTTGCATTCCATCAGTTAACACAAAGATCTCAAGGATATCACCAGACATTATAAAGCTTTTACCACTCTCTAAAAACCACCCCTCATCATCCAGGGTTGTAGAACAACATCAAAACATCCTATATCAACTTAGATCTTCTCCAAACAAAGGTTTGAGGCATCTTTTAGCTTCACATCAATCAAGGTACCTTTATAATATTTCTTCATCTCTTTTTAGTCACATTTAATCCTTAAATTAGTCTGAAACACCATTCTGTAACATCAAACATTCTTTTTTATTGAAATGTCACAATTCTCTGAAAACATCATTGATTCCCCTAATCACTAGCGATTGGCCTAATCGATGACGATTCCTCAAAAACGCCTTTTATCAAAATTATTAGCCTTTATCAATATCTTTCATCGATTTAACCAAATTTCTTACATCTAATATGTTATTGAGAATGGATCTCTATTAAATGGCAATACTTGGCTACTCACATCCAATCACTAACATTTATGACCTGCCCATAGTCCAACACCCCTTCTTCTGGGAACAATACAACATTTTGCACGAGTGAACACTTTGTGCTATCTAATTCGTTGTTAATAAAGAGGATATTGAAGATCAATTTGAATTCATTCATGAAATCCAACAAGAAACAAAATACTTCTGGTATGACTACTTTGAATGCGTACAAATTGTATCTACGCTTGCTTTGGTCACCTTCAAGCCACACAGGACCAACCTATTCATATGGAGTTCTAGAGCTTCTTATCTTTGATCTATAGATCAACTTTGATTGTATATCTTTATTATCATCCATACCATTATTGTCAATTCACTTAATTGTTATAAAATGAGCTGACATCCTCTAAGGAAGTCCCCTTGGATTCCTGGAACTAGCATTTTCTGGGCAGCTCATCTATCCATTTGTCTAATATTTTATGTTTAGTGTGCAGGACAAGAAAGCTTACATCAATTCGTACTTGATCAACTTCAATTGACCATCAACTTCAACATCCATCTCTAAGGGTATCGGTATACCCCGCGTCTTCTAAGGTCGATCCTGTTTGTATTATTTCACTCATTAACTTGAGTATAATCCATCCTTAAACATTCCTAAAACCATTCATAGATGGCCATTTCCTAGGACCCTATCAACCATTTTACACATTTTATTTTTAATAAACTAATCGAGACAAAAGGAAATCGTTATGTGTGACTTGCTTGTTGCTTGTAATCAACCCATTTAGATTTATTTTCATTTTGTTAGGCGATTACGCGTTTGTTAATATGGTGCTTACAAGACAACAATATTGTATCAATACTTTAGAAAACATGTCTAGTACTTTCCAAAAATCCACACCAAAACACCATCAAACCTTACAACAATCCTAAAACCTACTAGACTAAGCTCAACACCAAGAAATTTAATCAACACCTCGTACTCAAAAACTGGAAAAATGATAGATGACATTGCACATTCCATTGATAACACTCAAGCGTATCTTCAAAATTCTTAGAGGGCATTTTATACATGACAAAATGCTACATCACCACCACCCAGAGATCACAAACAACTACATTCTTCTAGTAGCCAATCTGCTTCATCTGAGATTCTTGAGCCCTTCATCCTTCGTTACTTCGATAGTGGGTATCCTGTGTTTTCAAAGATCTTAGATTCAAACCTCATAGTCCTTAATACTTATCTTGCAGCTAGGGGTGTTCACTTCCAGCCATCAGTACTTGAACCATGACCTTACATACCTGATCCTTCATGTGGTTTTTCTCATCTTATCGATCCCAATCATGAATCATCATCTAAAAAATTTATGCTTATCCCTCTAATATCTCCGAAAAGAAATATCCACTATCGTGTCTTCAATCCCCATCTTTGACCTCAATGTAATCTCTTCACAAGACACAACCACTCAACATACAACATTGTCACTAGACATATCCACTGGTACTACACCCCCTCAAAACAACACAAGTCCATCTTCTTCCAAACATACCCCTCCACCCTCCTTTGTTGTTCAAACACACCGCCTTGAGTTATGTTACCATTGCTACCAATATATCTCAACCATTGGCCTCTCATCAAACCACCCCATCTGTGTACATGTATTTGTTAGAAATGCAAAAAGAGTTAGAACTAACACCTAGTAGTCCTAAAACAAAGCTAAATAAAATTCAATGCACCATCATGCTTAGAGCTTAAGCAAAACTAATCTACTAACATCCTTGCATTAGAACATGAAAAAATATTCAAACTAACATGTTAATCCATTAATTTCTATCTCTATTGAATGCTAAAAATGAAATGAACCTACTTAGATCCTTAGCAATCAAAGGTTTGATTTGTATGTTTGAATCCCAAGGTTTTCAAGAATGGAGTTTTGTCAATCCATGGCTACAAGACCATTTGACATATCTCCATATGACTTCAAAACTTGGATGGATGAATACAAGAAATGAAAGTAGCTAGCCTCTCCAATGAAGAATGCTCCAAGATGAAAAAATGGCTATAGTGTATTTACTATATGCTTCACTTTTGTTTCTCAAGGAATATGTGTAAGTGTAAAGGTAGGAGGAGGGCTCTTTATATAGCCCAATGGATAAAGGGATATCTACATCCCTTTGCATGTGGGATAATAGAGATGTTGAGTTAGTTGTGGATAAGGGGGTTTAGATAGGGTTGAGTTAACTTTAGGAGAGTTTAGCTTGTCCTTTAGTGACTCATGTGGATAAAGGGGTTTATTAATTGATCAAGATGATTAATTAATAGATGTGCAAGCTTATAAAAGCTTTTAGAGGAATATTAGCATGATTTAGACTATAGAAGGGGATTAAATCAATTAAATAATGATTTATTGGTTTAATGAAAGGGGAAGCTAATTAATTAATAATAATTAATTAGTTTAGATAGAAGGAAGGATTAATTAATGGAAGGTCATTAATTAGGGTATTTGTTGAATATAAGACTTAATTAATTACTTATTGTAATTAATTAATGATGATAGAAGAGAAGATGAGAATTATTGACGATATGTTGTCAATTTGTGGGGAAAAGGATAATTAACACAATTTAAGTGTTTTAAATTGTTCAAGCTAAATTATAGGTGTCTACATTTGCCCCTCTTTGGGGTGGCGTAAGTGACGCCACTTCAAAGGTAGTAGAAAGATAAAATTTTGAAGGGGTAGAAGAGAGAGATGCCCCCTCGAGTGTCAATGGGGTGATGAAGGAAGACAATTGACGATAAAAAAGGTGAGAACTGGATAGTGAATGCGTAGAAGAAAATAGCAGAAATAGAATGAAGTGCCTAGATGCAAAAGAAAATTCCCCAAGGGGAAGAAAGAAGAAACATGTGACAAATAATGTCCCTGTATAGTGGAAAAATTAATAAAATAATTATTTAAAAAATAATTTTTCGAGAGAGTGTGGATAAGAAGAAAAATTGCCTAGGAGCAATAAAAATTGTCCTAGTGAGAAGAAAGGGGTACTAGATGGAAAAAATGCCCCAGCACAATGAAAAAATGAAAGAAAAATAATTATTTAAATAAAATAATTTTTTTGATAGATAATAATTTGGAAAAGGCTCCAAAGGACCATTTACAAGAAAGATATTACAATACAATCCAAAGACTAGTCAAAATATCTATAAAAAAAACTGAGACAAAAAAACCCGGGCATGATCAACAAGACCATTGATCCAAACAAAAGCCCTAACGAAAAACAACAAAAAACAAACTATACATAGACCACCAGTCAGCAAGAAGGTCGCGAAAGGGCCTAAAATTTTACGCGTTTTAAGTACGAGAGCTCGGCCTGCTCCCAACCTCTCCATCAAGATTACCCAAAGAAAATGTTTCCTTTTACTGTTTACTCCCACCACTAAGTCTTGAAGGGTTTCCACCCTGTTCTCCAAAGATCTGATCTCCGCATTTGACCATTGCATACCCCTAAGAGCAGATTCCTATTCTGAGCTTTCACTTGGGTAACAACTTCTTCCAAGGCTTCCACTTTGCTTGCAAGAAAGACAAATCGAATCCTTCTCCCCTTCTTCATCCGCCTCACCAGAAAGATCCTACAAAGCTGACACCGCGTTCAGCTCCTTCATAGCCCTTTCCTTCATTTTAAACAATTTTGCACGATCAGCCAAAGGAATATGATCTTCCCAGTCACTTTCCATAAGCGTACTAACCCCCTTTGTGTTCAAAATAGGCTTTCCCACTCTAACCAACAATAAAATTAAACCTTGATGTAAAATCAAGCCATCTTTCTTCTCTTTGAATTTTTTAACTGAGCCACTCAGAGAATTAAAAAGATAAAAGGGAATACTAATCTTACGGTTCCTTCGGAAGTGGTTAAGCAACGTGAAATGCTGAGAGTGAACCTTCCTATATCTTGCCATCAAGAGTAATATACTTCATAAGATGAAAACAAACCTCTAGCCCACCGACCTGGCAAAGAACTGCGAGCTATGCCATCTTCCATAAAACAAATTCTTTCATCGTCCCCCAAAAATATCTTGACTTCCTCCTGTAGGTGAGATCTATCCTTGTAAACCTTACTGCCATCACAATCCATATTAGCAACCTTACTAATTAAATCTTCTCGAGACTAGAAAACTGACTCCTCTCATCTCAACCAGACCATTCTTCTAGGCGAGGGAAAATTCCCGAGAATATTTAAATAAAATAATTATTTGACTATGAACAAAGGAGAAAATGGTGGTCAAAACAAGCCTCTAGGCATCATAGTCGGTGAAAAATAGCTTGATATACCCCACTCGGGGGTAAATCACCATGACCAATTCATTTTTACCGACTACTACCGAGTTTTTACCGCGAGGCTCTAACAACGACGAGGATGATGGTGAGAGTACGAGACCATTTGAGATGAGCGGACACAATTCAGGGGTACAACCGACACGCGATGATGGCGTCTTTGTGAGTAACCTAACCCTCTTTGTCAATTTTGTAATTAATGCTCGTAGAAGTAGGAAACTAGGGTTAAAGTTACGTCGGTGCACATGCGTAGGGGGTAGGTACCCTAATGGTGGTGCAGAGCCCTCGAGCATATGCACGCACCCATGATCACCAAAAAGACATATACGCCCAAATGACAACACACACACAACATTCATGTATTTGTTAGCAATGCAAATAGAGTTAGAACTAACACCTAGTAGTCCTAAAACAAAGCTAAATAAACTTCAATGCACCATCATGCTTAAAGCTTAAGCAAAACTAATATACTAACATCCTTGCATTAGAACATGAACAAATATTCAAACTAACATGTTAATCCATTAATTTCTATCTCTATTGAATGCTAAAAATGAAATGAACCTACTTAGATCCTTAACAATCAAAGGTTTGATTTGTATGTTTGAATCCCAAGGTTTTCAAGAATGGAGTCTTGTCAATCCATGGCTACAAGAGCATTTGACATATCTCCATATGACTTCAAAACTTGGATGGATGAATACAAGAAATGAAAGTAGCTAGCCTCTCCATTGAAGAATGCTCCAAGATGACAAAATGGCTATAGTGTATTTACTATATGCTTCACTTTTGTTTCTCAAGGAATAGGTGTAAGTGTAAAGGTAGGAGGAGGGCTCTTTATATAGCCCAATGGATAAAGGGATCTCTACATCCCTTTGCATGTGGGATAATAGAGATGTTGAGTTAGTTGTGGATAAGGGGGTTTATATAGGGTTGAGTTAACTTTAGGAGAGTTTAGCTTGTCCTTTAGTGACTCATGTGGATAAAGGGGGTTTATTAATTGATCAAGATGATTAATTAATAGATGTGTAAGCTTATAAAAGCTTTTTAGAGGAATATTAGCATGATTTAGACTATAGAAGGGGATTAAATCAATTAAATAATGATTTATTGGTTTAATGAAAGGGGAAGCTAATTAATTAATAATAATTAATTAGTTTAGATAGAAGGAAGGATTAATTAATGTAAGGTCATTAATTAGGGTATTTTTTGAATATAAGACTTAATTAATTACTTATTGTAATTAATTAACGATGATAAAAGAGAAGATGAGCATTATTAACGATATGTGTCGTCAATTTGTGGGAAAAAGGATAATTAACACAATTTAAGTGTTTTAAATTGTTCAGATAAATTATAGGTGTCTACACCATCTATTCGAACATTACCATGTCTATACCCGCATCCACACCCTTTATCAATACCAAGATACTATTATATTACTCACCCCATTTTATTATAATTTTTGACTCCCCTCATTTCGTAATACATATCTCGAGTTATCCCAACCACTTGCTTCATCTCAATACATACCACAATAGTCACAACCTTTCCCTTTTCAAAATATCCCAAAACACTCATAACTGTTTGTTGTTACCTCCATTCCATTTCAGTAGTCACCCCGTATTCACAACCTCTTTATCACACATTTGTCCCTTTTTAATATGTCCCTCAACAATCACAACCTCTCCCAAACACCTCTACTCATATCCCTTATCACTATATTCAATCGTGTGACAACCATTAGTATCACAAATAGCTTACAATATCCCCACCAACATCCCTCATCAAAACATACCCTTTCAAAGAAAACCCTTACAAAAGTATCAACCTAATCAATACTCATTTAATAAGTTTGGTTCATCCTCCTCCAACACACAACAACCATCATAAACCGATATTCTTCAAGCTATAATAAATAGGATATCCAGGTCTCGAAGTCGCTTCCATGAGCCCTAAGAATACTCTTTCATATGAGAAAATCAGTAATGAGTCCATTAACTCATCTCGTGCCCTAAAAATCTTATCCACATCACTTTGGGAACTTTTGAAATTTCTCAAATTTTATAGTAAATAAGATCCCCAAAAATATATCCAATTTTTTTGCATGCCTGCTATCTTATAACACATGATTAAGATCTAATGCTTAAGACATTCCCTATGTCTCTACCTGGTCTTGCCCTAGATTGGTACAACAACATCCCTCGATCCTCTTTATTCTCATTCGAAACTTGCTCAACTCTTCTTAGAAAATTTTTCCATCAATATCACCCTTAAAGTCACCATCACAAATATTTATGCCATTAAAAAATTCGAGGATGAATCTATAGAATTTTTTTCTTCTTTGAAGGGGTATAATCAATTAGTTGTCATTCAAACTCCCACAAACAGAATTGATCAAACTATTAACGCTAAACACGTTTCATCTACACTACAAATTCAATCATTCCAAATGTTTGATGAAGCCTTCACCATGGCCTGTAAGATTGAATTGCAAGCCATTGAAGAATGCAAAGTCAAACTCAGACGAAAGAAACCTAAAATATAATTCTCATCAAAACCATCCTCTAGTTCAGATAAATCCAAATCATCAAGCAAACACCATAGTTGTCAAATATGCTTGCTAAAAAATGTTCGAACATCAAACATTCCTAGCTCCAACACAATTATACACCTTTTTGAGAGACTTATAGTGCATTTTTATACAAAATCCTTTCCACTAATATGATCTCCCTTCCACCCATTCATCCAATTGACACATCCATCTCAAAACCCTCTTGGTATGGAGATAACAACTATTGTAAACACCATAGAGTTAAAGGACATGACATTGAGAGGTTTCGTTCCTTCCGCAATGTCCTCCAGGATCTGATCGATAAGGGTGAACTACATTTATACAATCCTAATACACCCCCAAAATCATAATCTAGATGTATCCAAACAATCATTTCCCAATCACTCCCCATCAAGAAACTAACCACAAACCAACAATGTACAAGCACACCATACTATAAACACTATTAATAAAACATTGTTGGTCACCGAATCTACACCCACATCTTCTACAAAATTTTTAGAATTAACACCCCCACAACCGACGATAAAAATAAACCATCTATATCTGTCGCTACCACTTCCTCACCAAGCCCATCTAAAGAATCTTCACAAACACCTCAAAAACAACCAATCATCCAAATTATGAAAAGTTCTTATGATGATTGCATAACATAAATATCACCCCCATAACCTTTAAAAATATATTCCACCTCCTTCCTAAAGGGTTATGGTCATATCTTGAAATCATCCAACTATCCCCATAAAAGATATAAAAATAAAACATCTATCTTAGGTCCACACCCTTCATCCAAATCACCCATTATCACTACACCTTCAAAAGATATCCACCCAAAAAGAATAAGAAATCCACCACAAAAATAGTGTCTCCCGGAGATACCAAGTCTAGTGAGATACCATCACCTTCAACATCTCGCACCTAAATGTCACTATGTGACAACCCTAGAAAAATTGCTTCACCAAAAGCTCGTAGTGTTATCACCTCTTAAATATTCTAGCTCTAAAGGTTGGAAACCATCTTGGTATAACTTCAAGGCTTTATGTAATTATCATCAAACATCGAGACATTTTGTAGAAGATTTTAAATCCTTTGATTCATTCGTTAAGATAATTGAAAGTAAAGGCCTCCTACCTTCGTAATCACACCAAACCATAAAATATCATACAATCTCTGCAACAACACCCTCATCTACATCCAAAACATTATTTACGAAGGTTCTTACTCATCAAGTTGATGTTGTGCATATCACTACATGCTCACATGTTTACAATCCCAATTCACTCGAACAAAATAAATCTAATATGTTTGTTACCATTCCTCCGCCGCTGTAACTCTCCTCTTCTTTTGATAAATCTAAAGTTTCCATTTCCCTCGCACTTTGAGTCATCTAATCGAAAGCCAAAATCTCTATCCTCATTGCTCCACCTTCTTCCTCCATGGTACAAAAGGTGGTCATTCAACAATTACATCAAGCTCCAATTAAAATGTCACTTGAATAGCTTGTCCAAACATCATTGTCACATAAACAAGCTATGACCGAAGCCTTGTTATCCATATCAATACCCACAAATGATCTAACTTCCTTCACAAACTTCATAGGTGCTTTGTTAAATCATCCTCTGCTATATCTTTTGAATCATAAAAAATACCATCACATCAGCAAAAAGATCATGACTTATCCCTCTTCATCACCACTCAAATCAATTATTTCCTCATCAAAAGGGTCATGATTGATGGGTGTGTCACTATCAACATAATTTCATCCATTGATTTCAATTAACTTAGACTACCAAACACCATTGTCACCCGGACACCAGTCCTACTCCGAGCCTTTAATGAAACCATCACACCTATATTAGGTATCGTCATCTTACCACTTAAAGTAGATGTCAAAACCCTTCTAGAACTCTTCTACATCATAGAAGGAGAGTTCTAATATAATATGATATCAAGATGTCCTTGGATACACACTATGCATTGCGTACCCTCAACATTACATCACTATGTAAAGTATGAACATGAAGGTCGACACATTCACGGTCCTGTGGATCCTAATCCCTTCACCGACGTAATATGATATACCGTCCAAATGACGTCCTCATGCCAAAATAAAAATCATCGAGGAAGAATCTACCGAACATCTATTTCATCATCCAAACTACCAAATGATTCCTCCCTCGGAGAGGTCATGGATTATCTCTCACTAGGGGAGTATCGTCTCCTCATGCTTAACCACCTGCCTACTCCTAAAATGTATGGTAGACCAGAAAAACAACCAATGTATGAGCCTAGCATTGGATACACTATCTCTTATGGTCTAACATACTTAAAAACCAATCTTGTTTATGGAGGAATCAACTGACCTTCATCGTTATCCATTGAACAACATCATGTTATTCCCTTCTCATCCGATTTCGAATAATTGTATATCAAAGTTGTGCCCACATGTATCTCTACCACTATGCCTAGAAAGGATTTGACTTTAGGTGTTATGAATAAGGAATAAAAGACTTATTCACCTAACACACTCTTAAGCCACATGAGAAATTTGGTTTAGGGCATGAAAACTGGCACCGAATCATTAACATATACCACATCCCTACATATCACTAAACTTGAACCATCCTCATCCATCGAGTCCGACAACCCCATGGACACTGATGATATCATCTCCATCCCACCTAATTTTTTTAGTCAATACTATTTCCTTTGGACCTTTAACTTATCAATCCAACCATGTCATTAAGTAACATCCTCTCATTTGGCCAGAAATGATTGAGGAAGACTCATTAATCATTGATATCCTTCAATGTCACAATGACCAAGAAATCCTCTCCCATATGGGAGAAGATGATCATTTCCTTCAAAAATCCTTACCACTTGACACATCAACCCTTCTTAATGAATCCACCATTGACATTAACTTAAGAACCACTCAAGAACCCCACATAGTTAAGGTTGGTCAATCACTAGATCCACAAGAACTACATGATTTCACCACTTTCTTATCAAAATATAGTCAAGACTTCACTTGGTCATATAGTGATATGTCAGGTATCGATCCAAATATCATCGTACACAACATCATCACCTATCCTAATGCTAAACTAGTCAATCAAAACTTCACGAATACATCCTTGCCCACTCTCCTTATCAAATAAAAGTTATAATGTCTTTTTTTGCTAACTTCATCATACCCATCGACTATCATCAATGGGTTTCCAATATCACATCCATAACCAAAGCTTCATGAAAATTAAAAATTTACACTAATTTTTGGGATCTCAATCTTGCCTTCCCTAAAGATGATTTCCCTCTTCCAAATATTGATCAACTAGTCGATCTAACAACTGGCCATGAAATGCTATCCCTTATGGATGGATTTTATGGTTATAATCAAATCCTCATTACCACTAATGATCAACATAAAACATATTTCATTACCCCTTGGGGAACCTTATGCTACCATGTTATGCCTTTTGGACTTAAAAATGCATGAGCCACTTATCAACGTGCCATGACATATATCTTTCATGACCTTATCCACAAAACCATAGAAGACTATGTTGATGATCTCTTAGGGAAATATAAGCAACACAAGAATCATCTCATCGTCCTTGAATTGATCCTTATCCTTCTTATTCAGTATTTCCTTCATCTTAACCCTATTAAGTTTGTTTTTGGTGTTCTCACCGGTAAACTCCTAGGGTTCATCGTATCCATCTGAGGTATTGAAGTAGATCCAACCAAAATCAAAAAAATCATTAAAATGCATCCTCCATACAATCTCAAATAGTTACGCATCCTTGAAGGTAAACTTTAATCAATCGGCGCTTCACATCTCAATTATCTCGACGGTATCCAACCATTTCATCATCTTCTTCACGAGAGATGTAGATTTTAGATGGGATATCAATTATCAAAAATATTTTGATGAGCTCAAATAATACCTTCTATCACCTCTTGTACTTATACCACCTCGTGAAGGGGATCCCTTCTATCTTTACATGTCTGCCACAAACCTTGCCTTAGGATCCATGCTCACCCATTGTGATGATCAAGGCTTTGAATAAGCCATTTATTACATCAATCACATACTCTATGAATATGAAACCCATTATAATGAGGCTGAAAAATTATGTTGTGCTTTGTATTTCTCTACCTCTAAATTACGCCATTATCTCCTTAATCATAAAACATATGTGGTCACTAGCTTTAACCCACTCAAAACCATGCATTTGAAACCATATCACAATGATCGCATAACTCGGTGGCTCATGCTTATGATGAGTTTGACCTTGAATTCGTATCACAAAAATCTATTAAATGAAAATCCATCACATATCATCTCCCGAAGCACCTCTTCCGATACATGTATCCCTCATGAACAATTTCCTGATGAATTCATCAACAATATCAATGAACATGAATTCATTCCTATCAAAATGACCCTCTTCTTTGATGGATCTAAATACCAGCAAAAGGGAGGATCCGGTGTTGTTATCATACCACCTTGGGGGATTCCTATTCCACTATCATTTAAACTTAATTTTTAATGTACCAATAATATGGAAGAATACGAAGCCTTAATCATGGGTCCTACCACTATGCTCTTTACTAGGTGGTCATATCTTAGAAATATATGGAGACTCACAACTCATCATTAATCAAGTTAAAGGATAATATTAGTGTAAAAATGATTTTTTACAAAAATATAAAGCCAACATTGATTTTCTCCTCAAAGCCTTCGATCACTACACCATCCAAACCATTCCATGATCCTCTAATAAGTTTGTAGATACCATGGCCTCTTTAGGAGCACTCATCCCATTAGAAACTAAAGAATCAAATGACAACTCCAAAGTATCTCGTAGTCGTTCAAATATTGGATCACCCCTCACATCAAAATGAACTCCCTCCTATCGACATTTTTGACGACCATCCAATTAATCTATGGTATTCTCAAATATTTGACTATATTTCAGAATCTAAAATACCCTCTAATCTATCACAAAATGCTAAATGATCATTTCTTCAATGTGTCACTCACTTTGTCATCATAGGTGGTATCTTATATAAACATGGCTTTGATGGCCTTTTATTAAGGTGTCTTAAATCTCATGAATCTATCAAGGAAATCCAAGAATTCCATGATAGCATATGTGGTGGAAATTTTAGTGGTAATGCCATCACTAAATGAGTCTTACGACTGACTAAAATCTTACGACCCACTATTAATCAAGATTGTTGTTTGTACATTAAAAAGTGTGTCAAGTGTCAACTACATTCATATCTCATCCATGTTCTAAGAGAATCTTTGAAAACCGCTCGGGATCTATGGTCGTTCTCTCAATGGGGGTTAGATGGGCCTCCTGTATCTACTCGAAGATGCCATCGCTCACAATAATTATCAATCAATCTCAAACACAATTTTCTAGCTCATCCGCTCTCCCAAATCATGTAATTGTGGTCACAAAAATGCATTGTTCACCACCATCATCGAATTTTATAGCCCCCCAAAATCTTTCCCTCGATAATCGACAATTCGTTGAATCACCAACGATTCATCACAATCACTCGTGATTACCTTAATCACTAGCGATTCTCCTGTTTATCACATATCCCTATATTTTGTCAAAATCAACATCAATTTATCACATTTTTCATTGCCTCATTTAAAAGTAAGAATCCTTGAAATATTAAATACCAAACAAACAAAACATCTCGGGATACACCATATGTCTATGGGATGCGTGCCATTTGGTCCGCCATCACTTGAATTCCCCATCCTTTCATCCTACCTTCACGGATCATATGTTTATAGGTAATAGACCCTTTGGTACCCCCTATCACTTGATTCAATGGTAGCATTCCTCATTTGATACCCCACCCCAGGGAAACTTTTAACGAAATGCATGTCAAATCCATCCAACCAACTTATCAAACTAATGTTCCTTATAATGCATTGCAATCACCATATTTTGAGGGGGATCACCATACAAATCAATCTATCATCATTTTTGTCTAGCACTTTACCTACACCAAACTACTCGACAAAAAGGGGCAAATGTAGACACTTAAAATTTTCAATCCTTTATCACATACATTAATCAAGCACATCATTTAATTTCTACACTCCCTATCCTAAGTTTAAAATCCTCCATCATATTTACCTAGTGTAAATATTATCTTTCCACAGTTGTAAAATCTATCATCAACTCCTGTAAATCTACACTTAACCACCTGAAAGCCAAAAGAAAAATTAAAAACCATCTCGAAACCATTTTTGACCCCTAAAATTCAAATAACAAACACCCTTCAACATTTACCCAGCCTTCAAAACAAAATAAATTCATTTAGAAGTGGTTTTAACCACTTTACTACTCAAAATCTCGAAAAAATCGGATTGTTGACGATTAAGTTGAATTGCCAACGAATATAAATAGAAGGTTTCAAGCCTTCTTCTAGGATCCTCAATTTTGAATCTCCGAGCCCCAAATTTCTATCTCAAGCACTAGTATCTTGCATTCCATTAGTCAACAAAAAGACATCAAGGCTATCACCAGACATTATCAAATCATTATCAATATTTTTGTAGCTCTCTGAAAACAATTCCTCATCATCCGGGTTGTATGTAACATCGTAACACCCTCTGTCAACTCATATCTTCTCCAAACAAAGGTTTGAGGAATCTTTTAGCTTCACATCAATCCAAGGTACCTTTACAATATTTATTTACTTCTTTACAGTCACATTTAATCTTTAAATTAGTTTGAAACACCATTTTGTATCATCAAATATTTATTTTTATCGAACTATCACAATTCTCGTAATCGTCAATGATTGGCCCGATTTGATGATTCCTATCAAAACTACCTTTTATCAAAATTATTAACATTTATCAATAGTTTTCATTAGATTTAACCAAATCTCTTGCATCTAAAATGTTATTGAGAATGGATCTCTATTAGATGGCAATACCTAGTTGTTCACACCCAATCACCAACATTTATGACCTTCCCATAGTCTAACACCCATTCTTATGGGAAAAATACAACATTTTACATGAGTTAACACTTTACACTATCTGATTCACTATTGATGAAGAGGATATTGAAGATCAATTCGAATTCCTTCATGACATCCAACAAGAGACATAATACTTACAGTACAACTAATTTAAACACGCATACAATTACATCCATCCTTGTTTGGGCCACCTTCGAATCTGCATAGGACCTACCTATTCATCTCGGAGTTCTATAAATTCTTATCTTCTATCCATAGATCCAATTTTATTGTATATATTTATCTTCATCCATATCATTATTGTCAATTCACTTAATTGTTTAAAAATGAGTTGACATCCTCCAAGGAAGTCCCTTTGGATTCCTAGAACCAACATTTGTTGGGCAACTCATCTATCCATTTGTCTAATCCTTTTTATTTAGTGTGTTTTAACGTAGGTTGCTTTGTAGGATTTGCAAGACAAGAGAACTTACATCAATCCAGACTTGATCAACTTCAATCGAACATCAACTTTAACATCCATCTCTACGGGTATCGGTAAACCCCACGTCTTCTAAGGTCGGTCTTGTTTTTATTATTGCACTACATTAATTTGAGTAGAAAGGTAAAAACATCACTAAACACTAGGAGAATAGGGGTCCACACTTAGGTTGTCCAATATTGAGTACACCCTATAGTGGGTCAATACTTTGATGTAGATATTTTTGATGTATAGACTTTTGAGATAGAGCCTAGTTGAGGCATATCCTATATGTATAAACTCTTTTGATGATATATATGATTTTTTCGTGATTTATCATGTGTTGTGTAATGATTTGATTATGTTTGTGTGTGGTTTTATATGTTGGATTATGATTATGGATGTGATGATTTATGATGCTATATGTGGACTAGATACTTGAGTAGAACATGGATGTTAAAATGTGGCATGATGTGAGGATAAATTAGGAAAGATGGATATATGGATGATAAATAATGTGATGGATATGAATATATAGTTTTTAAATTAAAATAGATTGTTTTAATGTAAAATATGATATATGTGAGTTGAAGATGAGAATAAATATGATGGATTTAGGATATATGTTAATGATATGGTATGCATTATTGTGATGTGAGGAATATAATGGATATGATTAGAGGGTAAAATGTATGTGATGAATTTAGATATAGACGTGGATGATATAAATGAGATATTATGGATTTATATGAAAGGCGGTGCAAAGGTTACCAAGATGACAATGTAGGATTGGATATGATAAAATAAGTCATGACTTGATAAGAAATGTCCAAAAGAATCAAATGACATGTCATCATAGCAAGAAGCACATGTAGGATAGATGTTGTTGGACTGGATTGGAGATAAACATGAAAGGGAACAAGATAAAGAAATGCACTTGCATCCATAGCTGGTGTTAACACATAACCAAAAATAGCTAGTTGTACTTAAAATCATGAGGGAAAGGATGGGAGGTGAACTTATAGACTCGATGTTGAAATGAAAAAGGATTTTTAGATGTGACTTATACGAGGGAGATAGGGTCTTCATAGGTGGTTGTTCGAGAGGACTATGCCTCACTCTAAGAAATATGATACAAACTTATTGATGAAGGAAGTTCACTATATGAGAAATTTGATTGATTTGGGAGGCTTTCTTAAGTTGATTGTTTTTGAATTTTTGAATTTGAATATTGCTATCCATTTTCACCCCCTTGGTGAAATGGGAAACACATTGAACTGAACTTGGATGGTTTACATGAGCTTCATGGAAAATCTAGAGGGATGCATGTAAGATTTCATGTTTTGGAGGCATTTGCAATGATTTTGGGAGTTTGGGATCCATTGGAGAATTTTTTTCCTCTTATGGGTTGTCAAAAGGACCAAAATCGAGTCAATTTTGAGCAAAATTGGATCAATTTGGCTTTAGGACATCCCACTCAATTTACCCTAACTCCTTGGCTCGAGAAAATCGGGAAAAATGAGAAAATTGGAAATTTGGAGCGATTGGAGGATTTGACCCCTTGGTTCACTTGTAAGAGTTAGCAAAAAAATGGTTTTAAAATTGTGTGGAAAATGGATAATGTTCAAAATTTAGCTTTGGGATGTATTATTCCATTTATCCTAAGTTTGGGTTCTGAAAAAATCCAAAAATGGGCAAGTTTGGAGAAAATTTTCCAAAAGGGCCTCTGTAG